>CM070101.1:16024927-16312427 GCA_036178185.1 Liparis tanakae | reverse complement strand
CTCGTCCCCCCCCCCCCCCCCCCCCCGCCTCTGACATCAGACTCTGTTGTGCATGTTTATTATATTCCCCAAAATCAATAACAACCCTGTTTGTGACGGACACCTTGATGTTGTTGATTGTTGTTAGGAGGATCCGAACAGAAGAAACGCTGGGAAACGATGGCTATTCACATCTTGAGAGATATTACCAGCCCCCGCCACACACACACACACACACACACACACACACACACACACACACAGGGTCCCACACTTGGGAAACACACTCCCAACGCCACGTCAAAACACAAACGCTTTTGCAGGGTTCCTGCCTCAGATCTAGAGAAGTATCTCAAACTGTATGTTGTCACACACACACACACACACACACACACACATACACACACACACACGCACACACACGTGATGCAAACACAAGGGTGTGCAGGATTAGCGCACTCGTTGAGCAATACGCGAGGGACAGGTTTTAGGTTCCCAGGAGCCGAGGGAACCGTCCCTGCTCCTCCTCCTCCTCCTCCTCCTCCTCCTCCTCCCCTTCCTCGTCGTTCCCCTCTCGGGGTTAGTCATCTATTTCTCATCTCCGCACAGGGCCAGTCCTCCTCCTCCTCCTCCTCCTCCTCCCAACCAGGTGTCAGCAGCTAGTCAACCAGCTCTTCCTCTGGCTCCGGGCCAGTTTCACTCTCGCCGGGTTTCACTGTACTGAAAGATTGGCAGGGGAGGCCTGGGAATCAGCAGGTGCACCGACAGGTCTGTCTGGCCGAGGACAAAGCCCATTGGCTCCCGGCGCGGCGGCTCCTCGGTCATCCGCAATCGGCAGTTTGAATTCAGGCTTCGGGGAGGACCTGGAACCTCTTTCACACACACCAAAGCACTGTGTGGGGACGTTTGTTTTGGTCACTGTCCCCCCCCCCCCTCTCACTTCTTTTGTCTGTCTGGGTGTGTGACTTTCTGATTGTGTGGCAAGATGAGATTAGAAAATAAGATTGAATGCATAAATGACAAAATATAAAGATACTTTAAGAAAAAACAGAAATAAAGCCAATAATTGATTAGAAACTTTAGATTAAAAAAAAACATTTTTATGTATATATATATGTATATATATGTATATATATACATATATATATGTATAAATATATATATTTATATATGTATATATATATATATATATATATACATATATATATATATGTATAAATATATATATATATACAGAGAAAAAAAAGCCAATAATTGAAACTTTAGATTTAAAAAACATTGTTATGTATAATATATATATATATATATATATATATATATATATATATATTATTTTGTATATCCCAAAATCACAGATTTGCCTCAGAGGTCACTCATTACAATCTGTGCACATATGACCTCCTCTGTCCCAGAACCCCCCCTCCCTCCCCCCTAAAAAAAATGTACACGGATGGAGAGAAGTCTATATGTCATGTGTGCAGAATGAACAACACAACATATCATGTTAATTACATATTATTGTATACCCCCCCTCCTCCCCCCTACTTCCTTATGTAATTCGCCTATATGGTTCATTTGCATAGCAACAGCCAACTGTCAGTCCCCATGAACCAAAGAAAACAACAACTAGAAAAACAACCCATTATTTCTGCCTGAACATAAACTGCCAGTTTCGGTGCGGAGCTTTAGAAGCCGGTAAGTCGTCCCTCGCTCCCTGACTCCCGCGACTCGCCCGGAGGCAGCGGCAATTACCGATGTCCCAAAAGTCAACAGCTCTGGAACGCCTCGGCGAATCAGCACACAGACGGAGGAGCAAGCGGGGAGGGAGGCCGGCCTCGACGCTCGCGTGACGAGGTCAAAGGTGGACGCTCGCTGGGGCCCTTTTTGTTTTTGCAGGACCACTTTGTTGCCGTGGTAAACACACACGGGTCGTTGCCTCGGATACGCGTCGCTCCGCTCGGCGTCGTCTTTCACGCTGAATCCACATGTCGTCCAGGGAGATAACGGCGTGCGAGTGGCCGTCGAGTGGCGTGATCAAAGTCCTGCACGTGGCTGATGAAACGAAGCTTGAGGGGTCATTTCCCACATGATTAGCACTTCAGACGGGTGTCACGATGTCACCGACGACCCGGACAAGACACCCGGGATGCGTTTTGTAGTGTGAGAGGAGAGGAGAGGCGTGTGCAACGCACAAGTTACCCATTACATTGACAGTTTGGGGCGTTGATTGGCGATATTATTAAACATTTATTTAATTCAAGTGAATTCAGTTTATTTTAAACATCCCAGTATCACAAATTAGGAATGCCTCAGCGGGTTTTACAGTCTGTACCCACACGACATGCCTGACCCAGGAGCTCAGGAAAAACTCCCAATGAAAAGCACATGAACAAAATAAAATAAACACATAAGCACAACACAGACGTAAAATACAGAGAAAATACAAGCGCTACTGTTAGATGAGTAAATAAGGAAATGCAGCCACGGTCATAACTCCACGGAATCCATATGCAACGCTAAGGTCGGCAGAAAGTAACGTGTGCACGGCTTTTATACACGTAGGTAGAAGTGTTACAACGGGACACATAATCAATAGACTGGTGACTCATCTCTTGTAGGACTGGTGACTGGTGTCTCTTGACTGGTGACTCTTGCAGTTGTGGCAACAGCTACTAATGTGAATACACTTCATTAGGTTATATTGTAACTGCTCATTACGTGTTTATTGGGTAATCATCAAGTCCCATTCGGACCTAAGTGCAAGTGTTCCTGTGTGAGGAAGGAATCTGACGTAATCTGAGTCACAATCTCATCAACGCACTGTCTGATGAGTGATGAACGATGGGATTATCTCTCCGGAACGTTCTGATTTGAATGAGAAGAGTCGAGTGTCTGTTGTGAGGAGGAGACGACTGCGTCAATCAGGACGGGTGTGAGATACACATGGGAGTAGATGAAAGACCCGTACGGCTTTATTCATGCTTTAATTAACCACAACAGACAGGAACAGAATATGATTTGTTCTTCTTTTTTAACTAAACAAAATATATGTATTTAAAGTAATATAAAATGACATTTTGGCAGGGTAGGGTTATCCAGTATTATCTCAGAATGATAATTGTTTATTTACCGAGTGTGTTGCACATTCAAGGAGTTGACTGGGTGAAAGGTTCATAATAATAAACATAGACATAGGATAATAATTTTAAAAATAATAATTTAAAACAATAAACAGTGCAATAATCGAGTTATTGCACTGGTAAAGATACATTTAAAGGTAAATATGGTAAACAAAACAAAAAATATATTCTATAATATATGGTGTAAGCTATATATTTAAATATATTTAGGTTACACTCAGGATGTTCTGGGTTAATATTTTCCAAATAGGCATACATTTAAATCCTAAACGTCGAGTAAATAATAAAGTAAAAATTCAACAAAAAAATGTTGTCGGTTTGTTGAGCAGCATTTTTAATCCCTGACCCAACCGGAGACCACATGGACCGATACACAAGACTACTGTGAATAAGAGTGACAGTTAACCACGTTTATGGGAGAGCACCGAGAGTCATTTGCATGTGGGGGACGTGTGCGCTCTGATTGGCTCACGCCTGTGCACTGGGCGTGGCCACGTCTGGGAATCAAGGGGGTGAGGTGTTCTCACAGTGGCGGAGAAAGGTGTGTATGTATGTGTGTGTTTGTGTTGGGGGGTGGCTGTTGTGACATCCTCACAACACACACTTGGTGGCGGTGAAGCGAGTGGCGACGTGATGCAAGTCGACACAACCCTCACCGCGCCACTCGTCATCTCCCACGAGTGCGTATGCTCGCCCGTCCTGTGACACGTGATGACGTGTCTGCTGTACGTTGTTTACTGGACCCTGGTGTTGATACAGCGAGCGGGCCTCGTGACGCGGCGTCTGGACTTGTTCAGAGTGGCTGGTTGCTGTCCGGTTACTCAGGGAAAAGTACATATGCTTACTCAGCTCAGTCCACGTCTCCATCATGAGGGAGGGAGTCCATGGGAGAGTGTGTGTGAGTGTGTGTGTGTGTGTGTGTGTGTGTGTGTGTGTGTGTGTGTGTGTGTGTGTGCGTGTACGTGTGTCCTTTTTCGCTGGAGGACGAGATCCATACCGCTCCCCGCCGATGGTTATATCTTATCGCCTTGGCAACAAAGCCATCAAGTGAATTTACCAGAATGTCTATTTCTATAAGCAGAAACGTCACACAACGTCATATATATATATATACAACGTCACAACGTTGTATATATATATATTCTTTTTTTAACATGTTATGTATATACAGGACTGTCTCAGAAAATTAGAATATTGTGACAAAGTTCTTTATTTTCTGTAATGCAATTAAAAAAACAAAAATGTCATGCATTCTGGATTCATTACAAATCAACTGAAATGTTGCAAGCCTTTTATTCTTTTAATATTGCTGATTATGGCTTACAGCTTAAGAAAACTCAAATATCCTATCTCTAAATATTAGAATATTTCCTCAGACCAAGTCAAAAAAAAGATTTATAACAGCAAAACAAAATCAAACATTTGAAAATGTCCATTAATGCACTCAGTACTTGGTTGGGAATCCTTTTGCACGGATTACTGCATCAATGCGGCGTGGCATGGAGGCAATCGGCCTGTGGCATTGCTGAGGTGTTATGGATGCCCAGGATGCTTCAATAACGGCCTTTAGCTCATTTGCATTGTTGGGTCTGGTGTATTTCAGCTTCCTCTTCACAATACCCCACACATTCTCTCTGGGGTTCAGGTCAGGGGAATTGGCAGGCCAATGGAGGACAGTAATGCCATGGTCAGTACACCAGTTACTGCTGGTTCTGGCACTGTGGGCAGGTGCCAGATCATGCTGGGAAATTAAATCCTCATCTCCATAGAGCTTTTCAGCAGACAGAAGCATGTAGTGCTCTAAAATCTGTTGGTACACAGCTGCATTTACTCTGGACTTGATGAAACACAGTGGACCAACACCAGCAGCTGACATGGCTCCCCAAATCATCACTGACTGTGGGAACTTCACACTGGATTTCAAGCAACTTGGATTTTGCTCCTCTCCGGCCTTTCTACAGACTCTGGCGCCTTGACTTCCAAATTAAATACAACACTTGCTTTCATCTGAAAAGAGGACTTTGGACCACTCTGCAACTGTCCGGTGTTTTTCAAGGCTCAGGAAACCCTTGCAGGTGTTTCGAGTAAATTAGACGATTCAAGTGATTAGTTGAATACCCTACTAGCAGGCACGTGCACAGATAGAGCCCTAGTGGTGCTCAAGCACCATCCCCTTTGCCCTGGCTGAGAATAGTGCCCTTCTTTCAGGAGGCACTTTTTTTTTGTTCTTCGTTCATCAGTGTTTAAGAATAAAAGTTTCTCTTTCTGTCATCAAGTCCTCCAAATGTGTTTTGATATCCGACGGGGCTTTTATTTGAGTTCTTGTGAGACTTTCGCCCCGACGTGCTCCTCGACGCTCACTAGTCCCCCCCTTTCTCTCTCTCTCTCTCTCTCTCTTCCCCCCGCCGCGCCCCTCCCTCCTCCTCCTCCACGTCGTGCTCGCGCGGTGCTCCTCGCGCCACCAAACGGGTGCACCTCCGTCTCCTCTGACCCGCAGCATCAGACACACAGGTCATGACGTGTTTGTCCCCTGACGTTGTTTTGTGATAAATCAACCACAACATCAGCGCTGCTGAAACCATGACGTCACAACTGGTCCGACGTTTCCTAAAAAATAAACAAACTAAAACTCACGAAATCCGTGATTTCAAAGCTTTGCAGCTGTTTACTGATGTTAGTTATGTTTAGAGAATGGAGAGAGAGAGGGAGAGAAGAGAGGACAGAGAGAGAATAGAGGGAAAAGAGAGAGAGAGAGAGAGGGAGAGGAGAGAGAGAATGAATTCTTATTTTGTTCTATTTAACAGGGGCTAGTCTTGGATTTGCGTGGCCAGACTGAAAAAAATCATAATGCCTCTCTGGTATTGTTCAGAGGGCCAAATGTGGAGGTGGGCCGTATCCAGCCCGCGGGCCTTAGTTTGAGGACCACTGCTCTTAATTGGCTGTTGATGTCTATCAATATCGCTCATTTTGAAAATGACGCAAGAGGGCAATACGCAGGGGCAGTTTTTCCTACAGGCGGTATAAGCGGCCGCCTAGGGCGCCATTCAGAGGGGGGCGCTAAAAATGTAAAGAATTTTTTTTTTTAAATTGTCACCGACGGGGCTCGAACAGGCGCCACAGCCACAGTGCCTACATTAATTTCCTTTTACATTGCATCAATTTTTGTTTTCTACCAAAAGTACAAAACCGTAAGATCTTTTAAAAAAAAAACACGAGTGTCACGGCTGGAATTAGGATGGACCCAAATGCACGACTCGGGAGACGGACTGGAAAGTAATTTACTTTACTGAGAGTTACAGTAGAAACAAAACAAACTGGAACAAAGGAACACTAAGTACAACGCTGGAGAGCTTGGTCATGGAGAACACAAAACAATCTGGCAGAGGACAAGTGGAAGTGAGGGAGCTAAATAGTGAGGGACTAATGAGGGAATGGGCTGCAGGTGAGAAGGACGTGAGGACCAGGTGAAGGGAATGAGGGACTAACGAGGTGACCAGAGGCAGGTGAAGGGCGTGAGGACCAGGTGAAGGGAATGAGGGACTAACGAGGTGACCAGAGGCAGGTGAAGGGCATGAGGACCAGGTGAAGGTAATGAGGGACTAACGAGGTGACCAGAGGCAGGTGAAGGGCGTGAGGACCAGGTGAAGGTAATGAGGGACTAACGAGGTGACCAGAGGCAGGTGAAGGGAGTTGGACTGAGAGATGGAAGCAGGATCTGGAATGACATGATGAAAACAACTAATAAAAAAGGAAAGTATGGAGCTGAACTGTTACAACGAGTGAAGCTTGCCTAATGTGCGACCCATTAAAGCAAAATGGGAAAAGGAATCTGGGATAGATATTTCTGAGGAAGAATGGACATTAATATGGGGGTACCAATGGAAATGTACCAGTTCAATGAGCTGGCGAGAGTTTAACTGGAAAAATTACATAAGATATTTCATTACACCATCTCAGACATCTCACTATAGCGATACCACTCCTGAATGCTGGAGAAAATGTGGACACCAAAGCGCAAACCATTATCACATCTTCTGGGACTGTCCCATCATTAAACACTTCTGGAAGGCGGTACACAATACTTTACAGGACATCTTTCGAGGACATCCCTTTGGACTTTAAGATTCTGTACCTTGAAATTTACCTCAGAGTTGGCCGAAAGGGGACAGACTCTTGATTAATGCATTGCTGGTGGCCAGCAAAAAGTCTGTTACTAGAAAATGGTTACTACCAGAGTGTCCTACAATTACATCTTGGAGAGACATCGTAACGGATATCTACAGAATGGAGCAGATCACAGCTCATGTCAATCAAAGTACAGAAACATTTCTTAAACACTGGCAAAAGTGGTGCAACTATGTCACAGATAAATGGCCTGACTGTATTTCTTTACTCTATGGAAAATGATTTCTCCCTGCTTTATTTATTATTATTATTAGTTTTATTACCATGGTATTGTTTCTCTATTTGCATATGTGTTATTTTTCTTCTTTTTTTCTCTTTTTTTGGCCTGTACTTGTCTATGTACAAAGAATATGAAAAAAAAAATTGAAATATGTGTATGTGAGATTTTGAACACTAATAGAATACAAAATAAAAAAAAATAAAAAAAAAACTGCTCAGCCATTGGTCCACTGAAAGCTGCTCAGCCATTGGTCCACTGAAAGCTGCTCAGCCATTGGTCCACTGAAAGCTGCTCAGCCATTGGTTCATTGAAAGCTGCTCAGCCATTGGTTCATTGAAAGCTGCTCAGCCATTGGTTCACTGAAAGCTGCTCAGCCATTGGTTCATTGAAAGTTGCTCAGCCATTGGTCCACTTAAAGCTGCTCAGCCATTGGTCCACTGAAAGCTGCTCAGCCATTGGTCCTCTGAAAGCTGCTCAGCCATTGGTTCATTGAAAGCTGCTCAGCCATTGGTTCATTGAAAGCTGCTCAGCCATTGGTCCACTGAAAGCTGCTCAGCCATTGGTCCACTGAAAGCTGCTCAGCCATTGGTCCACTGAAAGCTGCTCAGCCATTGGTCCACTGAAAGCTGCTCAGCCATTGGTTCATTGAAAGCTGCTCAGCCATTGGTTCATTGAAAGCTGCTCAGCCATTGGTTCACTGAAAGCTGCTCAGCCATTGGTTCATTGAAAGTTGCTCAGCCATTGGTCCACTTAAAGCTGCTCAGCCATTGGTCCACTGAAAGCTGCTCAGCCATTGGTCCTCTGAAAGCTGCTCAGCCATTGGTTCATTGAAAGCTGCTCAGCCATTGGTTCATTGAAAGCTGCTCAGCCATTGGTCCACTGAAAGCTGCTCAGCCATTGGTCCACTGAAAGCTGCTCAGCCATTGGTCCACTGAAAGCTGCTCAGCCATTTGTCCACTGAAAGAAAAAAATAGCAATAATAAAATATATATAAAATATTAAATATATAAAATAATTTGTAAATACAATTAACTTAATTTCAAACAAAGTGCAAACAACATATACTGTATTTCCTCACATTGAACAGCAGGTTTTCTCAAACAATAAAATAACACAATTATGAACAAGGTGTGCATGGTACATTTTATTTTGTGATCATATTCCTATGTATATTCCTGTTCATATCAATCAGTGACTGGTGTGGGCTTGCTTTGCTTTACAGATGTTGTCAAAGCGGGGTTGCTGGTTGGAGATAGCTACTCTCAGTTCATTTAGACCAGTCACAAATCTGTCCATCTTTGTACATACTTCCTTCTCTTATCTTTATCTTTCTCTGTCGCTCCGTATCTTTCTCGCTCTGTGTCGCCAGTGTGTCTCTCTCGTCCGCGCTCCCTCACTCTCTCTCTCGTTCGCGCTCTCTCGCTCTCGCTCGCTGGCGCTCTCGCTGGTTTTGCCACGTCGGTCTGTGACATGAGGCGCTCTGGTGGCGTGGTTGGAACACAGTGCATGTCACGTTGGTTATTTTATATTGTTTTACCGGTGTATGTGTGCGTCTGTGTGTGTGGGTTGGTGACGACCCCACTTTGGGAACCACTGCATTATCAGAATGCTTGTAATGTTGTTGCTATATAATAATTCATCTTTATTCATAAAGGAATGTAAGCTAGCGGTCTGATGCTGCTCAGAGGAAATGCAGGTCATATTGCTGCTTATGCTTTAACTCTGTCAGAATTAGTTTTTGGCATTGGGTGCCCTTTTTTGGGGTTTGAGCACCTGCCCCCCAAAATTTCTGTGCACGTGCCTGCCTACTAGTATACTTTTTCATGATATTCTAATATTTAGAGTTTGAGTTTTCTTAAGCTGTAAGCCATAATCAGCAATATTAAAAGAATAAAAGGCTTGCAATATTTTAGTTGATTTGTAATGAATCCAGAATGCATGACATTTTTGTTTTTTTAATTGCATTACAGAAAATAAAGAACTATATCACAATATTCTAATTTTCTGAGACAGTCCTGTAAATATATATATATATATATATATATATATATATATATATATATATATATATTTGTATTTAAATCAGGTTGTTTAAACACTTTTACAAAGTTCATGTCTACCTTGAAACACAAAACAATAATGCAGGAAAAAAAATGATATTTGAGAGCAGTTGTTGTGACCTTGTGAACTATTCCCTCTAGAATAGCAGATTCATTCACTTTTATCAAAATGATGTAATATAATAACTAGTAAAATATCTGTCAAATAATGTAGTGAAAAGTACAATATTTCCCTCTGAAATGTGATAGATTAGGACTGTAAAGTTATAATACACAAGGATCTCTCTTTTATTGATCTTTTATTGATCTTTCATGTATTTACATAAAAAGTCATGTTTCTCCCCCAAAAAGATGCGGAAAGCGAAGCGACACATCAGTGATGTCGCCGCTCTGCAACATTAGGACAACGGTGTTAGTTTATTCCACGTTTACACCCCTGGGTGAGACTGGACCCTGACCCTGTCACGCCACGCTCAGGCAGCAGGGAGGGGACCACGGCTTTGACAACAGAGCTGTTCAGATGTTTAATGTTTCTATAAACAAAAAAATACATTTAGACTGTTATATGTCTTTATAATGTGCATACATACCATGTTTTTCTTTTTTTCTTACCTGATTCTGATTGGCTAAAGATTAATGCTTTTACTTACAGCAGGACCTTGAATTAAATAAATTTAATAAAATAGTTTTTTTGCTACATTTTTACCCAGTATTACACAGCATGTATTTAAATAAATGAAGGTACACTGGTGAGTATTTGAGGTGTGCTTTGTGATATCAATGGCAGAGTCAATAATAAAGTAAAGCTGCATCTTAATCTGTAGCCAAACCTGGAGAAGAGAGACGGACGGCTTCCTAAGACTCGAGATAAGGAGATGATCCATGTGCTCATAAGGGGATAAAAAGGGGGCGGAGCCATGGAGCCATGGAGGCAATGACAATACAACTAACAAACAGCACCAAAATAAACATTGTATTTCAAATAAAGCCCGTTTCATCATGAAGACCTCCCCACCTGAAAATGGTACGAGTCTTTTTCTTTTTTTGCAAACCAAAAGCCTAGATTTACTCAAAACTACTAGAAGCTAACGTTAAAGTGAATTTACTGACTGTACCTGAATGTATCACTCTCAGGTACAGTCAGTAAATTCACTTTAACGCTAGCTTTTGATGAGTCAAAGCTAACATTAAAGTGAATCTACTGACTGTACCTGAATGCATCTCTCTCAGTTTGCATGTACATGATTACAGAGACGCACACGTGTTCATATGAGTGACTCACATCCAAGTCATGCATTGTTGACACTAAGTAGACTCTAAGATTACAGTCCTCATCACATGACATGAAGTTTTGTTTCATCGTTAAACCTTCAGGTTGAGCTTCACTTCGATGGATAAGAGGAATAACTCGAGGAGCCTCGGTTGTTGAGAAGATTCTTTTAAGAGCACAGAAATACCCAGAAACTTAAAGGACCCATCGAATGCCCATTTCCCCACAAGTTGATCTGGTTCCTTGGGGTCTTAATGAAATGTTTGTAACATATTTTGGTCAAATTACCACAAGAATCATTTCAAACAGCCTTTGTACCTTTTTATTTATTTATTTTTTTAACCATAAATAAATAAAAAGGTACAAAGGCTGTCAGAAACACCTCCCCACAGATTGACCTGTTTTGAGTGCCTGTTCCTTTAAATGCCAATGAGCCAGCCCCCCCCCCCCCCCCCCCCCTCTCCAAGGCCATGTAGCCAGACTCCCTACATGGGTGCGCTTCAACATCTACGTAGACGTTGGTGGTGATCTCATTTGACGCACTCAAGCAGATCGTTTCTGACATAGAGGAACCACAACAAGCCGTGTGAGTGTTTTTTTCCAGCGTTTTTGTGTTGGGAGACATGACAGATACCCACATTAACGCATAGAAGCACTAAAAAAGTGGAATTTTCATAATACGTCCCCTTTAAATCAACATCTCAGTGTGGCCCACGTCACACAGAACCACGAGAAGTCACACCATCGGGGAGTCGGCGAGCATCCGCACGGCTCCATCCTCTGTGTGACATTTGGCACCAGACATTAAAGGCCTCTCCAAAAATACCAAACTCGTGACGACGCACTTTACTTCAAGTCTGATAAATCGTTCCACGCCTCGTATCTCTACATCCACGAGGTCTAAAAACTAGTCTCCTTTCCTTTAAATCAATCAAAGTTAGCGTGCGTGTCGTACAAAGTGCAAACGCGTTCAGATTTCCAATAGCGACACGTGGAGGATCTCCGGCGCCGCTCGCCATCTCACCCTCGCTCCACCTGTTTCCGGGCTTTTTGTCTTTTCTTTTTTTCTCTCGCCGCTCGGCGTGTGCAGCGCGTGTCATCGGCATGTGGATGGACCGTGTGGGGCGACGCCGAATCGTCACAAGTCACATCTCTGCCACAGCTGATTACAGAGCGGACGCCATCCGTGACACGCGCGCATACCTGTGCATCTATTATCGGAAAGAAAAAAAACATCCCTGTCGTCGTCTGAGGGGGATTTCTTTTTTCCATGTTGGAATATTTCTCAGATGAGATGAGAAGCAAAAGGGGGGGAGGGGGGGGGGGGTGGTAGCATTATAGCACCAGTACAGGGTGGATGGTGTTTGTTTTTTGGGGTGTGCATCTCTGCCATTAAAGTCACTTTTTTTTTTATTCATTGCCTTTAAAAGTTTTATTGAATATTATTTCTGACTCGATCACTGGTCACAGACGGTGTGGCACTAGTGGGAGTCAAGAGTCAACTGAGGAGCTGGCAATGGTATATGACTGATATGAGAGTGTGGGAATAGAGGAATACTATGAGGACACACACACACACACACACAATAGAGGGACAATCGAATCCCTTATTTCCAAAAAGGATGAAAAACCACAAATACACCCAGAGGATTTGATTGAAGAAGGCCGTTCAGACATGCCTCCACACACACACACACACACACACACACACACACACACACACACACACACACACACACACACATATACACATATACACATAGCCAAAACCACACGCCCGTAAACACACTGCTTACAATGGCGGGCCCTTTTCTCTGCAGGCAAACAGAGGAAGCGGATGTGTGTTTTCAGGCGGCTTCCCTGACGGACCTGTCGAGCCGGCTCCTCGCTCTCTTATCCGCTGCCAGCTGGTCCGACTAGAAGTTTAGTCTCGCTTACCTCACGCCGGCCACGGTGACGCCGCGAGGGCTTGGCCTCGAGAGGAGTCAGTGTTTCGCTCTTCTTTTTTCTTTTCTTTTCTTTTTTTTCGATCATTTGCATTTAAACCGACTTATTCAAACAAATAAAAGAACTCAGCTGTCAACTTGCCAAATGTTGAACAGGTCGGCGTGTCGTTTTAAAAGGTTTCACTCGAGATGCAGGTTGGGTGCTCGACCAGGTGTATTCGTTGGCAGCCTCGACGCTGAGGTTCAACGGTGTCACCTGCCAGAGGACACGAGCAAGGCAGCACCGGTCTTTCCTGTCCCGAAGAGCAAATAAGAGCACGTGAACTATAAATCAAAAGGTCCAAAGGATTTAAACATGAAGTGATGAATGACGACACGTTACACACTCAGAGCGGGGCCGAGTCACTGTGTCAAAGGTCACAAGCTCCGGACCTCAACTTTGATTTTGAGTCCTGAACAAGTTCTAATGCAAATAATCTAAATGCAATAATCAAAATGCAATAATCAAAATACAATGGGGTTCAGTTTAGTTATAACTAAATAAATGCAAATGCTCGACTGTAACTTTGGATTGGATTTAAACAAAATGTCTGAGGAATTCAATGATGCCGTTAACATTTGTTGCTTCGGGGTGTGGATTGATTTGTGGGTACAGTTTTAAAATAACTTTATAATCTATGGGCTTTAGGGGAAGGAATCGAGTATATTTTAAGTAAAAAAATGCTCTCGAGTCTTTTTTATTTTATCGATTCAAATCTAAAGTCATCTAAAATAACGTTGTGACTCCACTCCACTCCTCTGGTAGACAAACAGCCGTCGGTGGAATACAGCCGTCTTCTTTTGTTGTATTTCTAGGAAAAGCGATGGCAGTTGTATCAATGAGTCGTAAGCGTCCACAACGCGGGGATCATGTTACCAAAAAGGCTTCAGAGGGTTTCTGTGTTTGTGCCTGTAAGACCAGTTCTGCAACGCAGACCGGGCTTATCCCTCGACCTGCAGCCCGGTCCGATCGGCACTGCCGGTGCCATCAATGTGAACACGCTCTAGTTTAGGGTGGAGAAGGCCGGGTTTCTATTGGACAGCCGTACATTCAGTTTTTCTGTGAATTTACAAACATGTAATGTGTGAAATGTTTAAAAAATCTATGAAAAATATCCACGGAGGGTAGTTTAAACTTATTTTTTCTTATTTGAGTGTTTCATTCAGTGGCTGCATTAGTCTGCCCATGCATGTATTTGTATAGGTGGAGCAGATCAAGTACATGTAGAGGACAATGAGGTTTTGCAGTTAAGAGCCCTGAGGTGAGACATTACCTGCAAATACAATGCACAACAAATTAAATTGACATACAGAGTAAAAAAAAATTCTTAGATGGAGAAAATGTTCCGCAAGTGAAATACATAAATACAAAGTCGCAAAAGGAAGTTTACACCACGATGACGATGCATGTGTGTGTGCTCCTCAGAGAGAGGAGGGAGGGGTCACGTCGGATTCAAATCCAAACCGACATCCAGTCACACCTGCCGCGATGAGCGGGAAACAGACACGTTTCAAACAAACGCCGGGAAGCTTTCTTCCTTCTGCACCTGTCAGCCGAGAACTCAATACAGCAGGAGAACACAGGAGACACACTGCAGCACATGGCTTCATGAAACATTGACTTCCTGTTTATACCTGCATGTTCGATCCCGTCTATATACAGTTGATCAATTTTAACACTTTTTACACCGGTCTGACATTTAATTTTATATTTTCCTCTTATTTTATTTTTAAGACAAGAAATGTGTAATAGACAATCCAACACATAAAACATTAAAAAGTGTAGACTTTCAACAATTGGAATAAAATATTATATAGATTCATATAAATATATATTTAAAATATTGGAATACAATTTTCTATATATATTTAATATATATATACCATTTTATTTTATAAAACATAAAATAGTGCAGACTTTCAAATATTGGAATACAATTTTGTATATATGTATATAAGAATATATTTCAAAAAAATGGAATACAATTTGATATATATTTAAATACATATATTTATAATACTGCATTTTTTAAGATATATAAATATATATATATATATGTATATATAGTTTGAAATATATACATATATATATATATATATATATATATATATATATTTCAAATGCTTCGCTTTTTATGTATAAAAATTGGCTATTTATTTATTATATATATAAAATTGTATTCCAATATTTGAAAGTCTGCACTTTTTGTTGTTTTATGCCTTGGTTGGTGATGTTTTTCTTTCACACATTGTTTCCCGCATAGCTGGGGGGGGACTCCTCCGCTGTAATTGTTTTGCAAATGACAAAAAAAGACGTGAAACCTCCAGCGTGTGTGTACCGTAAACACGAAGCTACCGCAATCAGCCGGTTGGTTTAGTTTAGTTTAGCTTCAGACAGTAAACGGAGCGTCACGGTGTGTATATATAGACAGTGCAGCTGTTGTGGGGCCCAAAGAGAGAGAGAGAGAGAGAGAGGGGGGGGGGGGAGACTTTCCAAATATAATCACCAGCGTCCCTCATTTGACTATTCAAAACATTGTTGGTTAAATGAATACACTCCTACTGGGAAGTGTGTCCACTTCATAACTAGTAACAACATGTTGCCACCTAGCCTAACGCTAGCCAACGACGTGCTAATGAAGTCCTTTACAGACACGTGTCACACGGTTAGCTTAGCTTAGCATACCGCAAACGACAGGAACCAGCTAGCCTGGCTCCGACTAGCAACCCTCAAAAAAACTAGCTAATTAAACCATTATATCTTATTTATTTGAATTAGTAGCCAATAAAATGTTGTAAAAACATAAATGTGCATTTTCACAACGCACTAAACTATTCCCTCTCCATAGCTCACAGCTCTCAGAGTCCAGAGCGTACTTTAGGACCTGGATGTGTGTGCAGGTGGTGAGAGGCCCGGTCCCCTCAGTGGGGGTCTGGGAGGACCCCCTCCCCACACCCCCGTAAGCCCATTTCACACCTCCACCGTTTAGATAACAGAGAGAACTACAACTTTGAACTGGAAGCGAACCAACAGTCACCGGAAAGGCAACGTTTACTGCCGTGTATTATTAAAGTTTTTTAAAAACTTGCAGGCGAAGCACAAAAATACTGAATGTGCAATTACAACCCGCGGTAATTAAGAGTCCACGCCTCACTGAAGAAAGACCCACATTGTTTTTCGGTCTCCCGATCCTTGAAACTACCTGTGATTTACACCCAGGGGGTGGGGTGGGGGGTGGGGGGGGGGGCTGGTTTATGAGGGCCTATTCAGACGCCCTGAGGTGTCACTCCTGGTCACTCCCAGGTTTCTCCTCCGGCTGGTCCCTGGCTGTTTTCGCACCTCCAGGAGGGGCTATTATCCTGTCAAGAGGGCCACTCTTCACAGCAGCGTAACGCTTCGCCCCGTGAAAGTCACACCCGGCTGCTTGTTCTGAGCGGCGAGTTCACGCACGGCTCTGACCGGGACCCGCAGATGGTCACGGAGGATGGAGGTTGGAGGATGGAGGATGGAGGAAGGGCCTGGAGGGGACAACAAAGACCCTCAACTCAAATGTGGGGGCAAGGGTTATAGATTAGTTACAACCAGGAGGAAGACTTTTTGCTCACTTCTAGATGTTTGCAGTACCTTTACTGTAAAGTGCCTTGGTCAAGTCTGGCTATAGTGAACTTTATACTGATTAAAAGGGAGACAATTTTATTGTAGAAGAATCCCTGAAAAATTTGGAAGGAGACAGTAAACGTATGATTTGGACCGTCTCAGACCACCAGGTTTAGATAGATATAAATATTATTGTTGTACTCTGGAGAGAAAGAGGAATAACGTCTGTATGTATACTTATAAAACCTTTGAATCCTTTGGAAAAACTCAAGACAATTTAATTTAGGTAATTGGGACCTGTTACTGCTGCAACATTTCTATGATACATGCATTAAAAAAAGGATTATCAGCGGTAGGTAATGAAGTGTTGACGGGTGCATACAAACAAACCCCTCAAAAGTTGGTCTCCAAACTGTACAGGAGAAGGGCGCTTTATGTCAAACTGAAATGGGAAGTAGAACTGAACATTAAACCGTTAAGAAGCGACGTGTGGGACGCAACAAACTTCCACCGACTCTAGGAGATGGAGGGAATTTGGTTGGAAGAACTTAATCTGCTTTTTTTTAACACCCCACACAAAACATGAACAAGAGCAGTCATGCTGGAGAGAGTGTGGCCAGATGAATAACAACCACTCACACATGTTCTGGACATGAATACAAATACTAACTTTCTGGGACAGAGTTAATCACTCTGGAGGAGATGCTATGCTACAGGATTCCCAGGGACCTAGATTATGTACCTGGGAGTGAAACCTGGTGATGAAATCCAAAAGGAGGACATCTACCTGCTGATACCCACCAGTAAAAAGGCCATCACAAGGAGCTGGTTAAAAAAGTGAGCCAGGACAGGGACATTGTAGAGGAAATATACTAAATGGGAATATGCACTTTTTTCCTAAAGATCAAAGCAGGAACCCATGAGCAACGCTGGTGGAAATAGACTGTATACAAGGAAAAAGACTAATGTTAAGTACGAGTCAAAGTAATATTCTCAGCTGACTCGAAAAAAAATTGTTAAGATCAATTGGTGACTCCCTTTTAACTTTAATTTTTCCTTTCTTCTTTTCTTTTTTTCTCTGTCATCTACAATTTTGGTGCATTTTCTGTTCAGTGTAACTGAAAAAAATTAAATAAATATAGAATTTCTTTTTTTTTTTTTAAGAAAAGACTTACTCAAAATAAACTTCTTTCTTAAGCGAACTCATTTGTTTTTTCACTTTAGAGAATAAACTTCTTCACAGAGCAGTAATGGGAGACAATGTATTTTGTTGCGAAATACTTCTTATAGTGACAACCGGGATCAAGTTTGATCCAGTCACAGCGTGACAAGGCGGTTACAAATAGTCGTGTCGGTGTCATCACTTGCATAGCTTAAGGTCAACGTAGGAAACGTGATCCAACAGACGTCATCCATCACTGTTGCATGATCCGAGTTCCCTTAAAGAACATTTCTGAAAAAAGGTCTGGTAAATCAACGAGTAAAATCTCAAGTAAATTGACAACTGAGATAAATGTGAGTAACTGTAGCTGAAGGAGTGTGTAGTTAAGAGCGAGCAAACATAATTAAAGTTGTGGATGTATACACATGTAGAAAACAGGTTTATTGTGGAGTTGTGGTCTGATTTCTAAATCAAATTTCTAAAATATTTACTATTTATAAGTTTATATAATGAAATATATAATCTTGAGTAGGTGTGGTGCTGCCCCCTGCTGGCGAAGGAAAATAATGCCCCTTAAAAACAATACCCCGAAGCATACACACCACCTACAAGAGATAAAAACATTATTTAATAACAGGATCGATTGTTATATTTTAACAAATGCATTTGTTATCAAAAATACAGTATGGGAATTCTTTTCAAACATTGGCACAATCAGTCAATTCAAATATAAATGCACAAATAAGTTGACGTCAGTTAAAAGGTTTGGCTCTTACGGGTTAGGTAGTCTAGCACCAGTAATTCAAGTAGCTACAAAAGAAAGTAAAAGGTGAAACTAATATCAGCATTAAAAACTTAATGTATCCAACAGATTTCATTCACATTCATACATGTGAGAAAATTAGAAGAAAACGTGAAAAATACATGTTTACATCAAATCAAGAGAAAACTACTGTCTCTCTGCTTTCATCTACTAAATTAAATTAATTGAACAAATAAATATTAAAAATCATACTGCTCGGTCAGAAACACTTGTTAGTGTAGGAGTTGTGCGTCATCAGCACTTTGACATAATCTCCTGACAGCTTTTGTAAACTTTCACCAAGCACTTCAGTTTGGGCTTTGAACTCTGAGAAATAAGAAAGAAAAAAAAGTTAATTAGAAAACAGGTTACTGCAAATGAGACCATGTGTATTAAAAGCCAAAACAACACCCACAGGTAGCTGTATGGGATCCATGAACACCTTGCATTCCACCTTACCTGAAACAACGGCACAACGCTCGACACTGCGTTAGGCTCTGATGGGTCTTTCAACAGCACACACAGGAAGTAGATGATTTGTTGCTGAAATAAATAAAAACATTAAACATCAATGCACTCTTCTTATAAAAGCATGAACTGGCTAACTTTAATATATATCATATGAAAATAAGGATGTGAAAATGTGAATTTGCACCAAACTGATGGGTAGGCACACATGTCCGTACTCACCATGTAAATAGCTTCGTTGATGACGATGTCCTTGATCTTGCTCATCTCGATGAAGGTGGTGGTCTCTCGGCCTGAGGCGTAGCTGGAGGACAGCTGGATGCCCAGGGAGCGGATGACCATCAGGGACTCGTGGTCCACCTTCACAAAGTGGATGTGGAACATCATGCCGACCAGGGTGATGAATATCGCACTCGACAGAACGGCTGTGTTCTGCACGAGAGGGAGAGGGAGGGAGAGAGAGAAAGAAATAATGTTCAACAAGTAGATCTTTACATCATCAAATACAAACATAATACTCTGCTCATTTCAAATGTACTGATCCAAGGGAGCATGAGCAATATTTAAGTAAATTGGTATCATTAAATACCAGGGTTCTTACACATGTTGACCAATGGATTCCGAGGACTTTAAACCAAACTACCATGACCAAACTGAAATCTCGGTACAAACATGAACATTTTAGAAAATGTTGCATATCGAGAGCGTACGCCGGCTTACATTTTGAGCGTCTTTCTTTAAAAGACATATTAATCATTTCAAACGCGGCGTAAATGAACATGTGATTATAACATAATTTCCATGACTTTTTCAAAACTTTTATGATTTAAGTTTTATCCACGACTTTTCCAGGTTTTCCATGACCGTACGAACCCTGAAATACAATAAAAAGTAATCATAGGGCAGCTGTAACTGCTATTGTAGCGAGACAATAACAACAAAAACAATACATTTGAATGGATGCCTATATAAATGAGACAATAGGACCTTATTGGTGCTCTCACATAATAAGTAGTCCTGTATGGAGTTATAACATGGTCAATAATGATATTAATATGATAGAAAATATGACAATAACAAAGATGGAAATACTGTTATAATAAAGATGACCTAGAAAATGAACATGATTTAGTTCTAGTGAGTATTTTGCAATATGGGACAGGGGATGGGTGTCATTTGGGGTGTGGGGGTGTCATGTGGGGTGTCGTTTGGGGACGTGGGGGTGTCATTTTGCTCACCTCTGTGACGCAGAACACGGCGTATGCAGTGAGCCACACGCAGCAGGTGTACACCAGAATCTTCCCGATGGACACCTTGGGGACGCTGACGGTGAACTCCCGGCAGAGGCTGGAGTGACTCTGGCTGGCCAGAGAGATGGCTTTGCCGTGAATGTCAGTGAAGGCTTCGCCCTCCATCGCGAAGGCAGCAAAAACAAACAGGAGAGCAGCGGGGAGCGAGGAAAAGCTCTGGCACGAAGCTAGCTTTGGCTATCTGAGAGCAGGCAAGGTCAGCCGCACATCACGATACAACGTGATTTAATGGACAGGAAATGACGCGTGGATGCAATAGGATGCTAATTAAACACCTCCGGTTACAAATAAAACCACAAAAAAGAGGCAGAGATAAATAATATGACTGAATATTCCCGGGAGAAGCTCGTTAGCTTAGCTGCGCTCGTTACTCACACCGGGTTGCTCAGGTTGGATGTTTCTAGAGGGGCGGGCACTGTCGCCTGTTTCTTAATAAACAGCCACACACTTATATATTAAATATAATTAGTGGTATAACACGTATGACGCTGGAATCGTTATTAACACCCGGTGTTCGGTTATCACGCACTCTGCCTCCCGACCATAATAAACACCGGTGTCCTCAGGTTAAAAACGGTAGGAGTGCAAAGCATTGTGGGTAATATTTAGCGTCAATATATCTACTTTTGGGTCAAAGTAGCCAAGTGGCGAATGTCCAACTAGCTTTAAATGTGTTGGGAGTACTAGTATTCGTATATATTATATACACATATACTATAATCTTTTTTTAAAGCAGAGATTTAACCCTCGTCTTATTTTGAAACTCTAAAATACTCCATTTCCCAGCATGCATTGTGTTTTTTTCCAACGACCTTTGCACCCTGGATAAAAACAAGCCGATCAGCTGATGCAAAAAAAGGGCAACAACACGGACACGGAATAGCTCAGCCTGCTAACTTTCTCCACAACGTCATCTTTAAGTGGCAGCCGGCGGCGTGTGGATGTCTACGCGGAGCTCCAGAGTAGATCAGGAACTCAGTCAGCCAGGTTGTTTATTTGTTTGTTTGCTTCTTCAAGTGTAGCCTATCTCTTTGTGTCAGTGAGAAGATCAAACTATATTTATCGCAGATTTTTAAAATTTCTATGTATATATTATAACCGGCGTATCGAGCTGCATGTTTTTAAATAGCAGCTTTGCATCGACAGCTGTAACATAACCAAAACAAGACCAGGAAAGAGAGAGATGCCGGAGCAGCTGATGTAATAGGGAGCAAACCAAAACATACAGTGGTTACACGCGTGGACAAGTGTGTATGTCAGTAATAGAAAGTAATAAGGTCCCAAGTTGAAGTACTTTAAAAATATATATTTTTCTGATTTTTGTTTGTTTGTGAGGAGAATTTGAATAACAAGGTCAACGTTGCATAACTTCGGGTCATAGACGTTTTTTTGTTCCTCCGTCTGTCTGCCGCATCGCTGTCGCAATCCAAGTGGCTCTCGGTCGTCAGGACCCGAGATGAGTGGTCCCGGCCCGGCCGCAGAGAAAGGGACCACCGCGGTCCTGCCGGGCTGCCAGGAGAACTACGCCTGCGGGGGTTCCGACGAGGCCGCCTTCGAATGCGACGAATGCGGCAGCTTGCAGTGCGCCCGCTGCGAGCTGGAGCTCCATCGCCAGGAGCGCATGAGGAACCACGACCGGGTCCGGATCGCGCCGGGCCACGTCCCGTTCTGTGACTCGTGCAAAGGCGGCGACACCGGTGGTGGCGGCGGCTGCTCGGTCAGCGGCGGGCGGCTCAGGGCGGTGGTGCGCTGCCAGGGTTGCAAGATCAACCTGTGCTTGGACTGCCAGAAACGCACCCACAGCGGGGTCAACAAGAGGAAGCACCCTCTGACGGTGTACCCGCCCCCCTCGGCGCCGCAGGAGGACAGCAGCGCTCGGTCGCAGGTGGAGATCCTGAAGGCGGAGCTGGAGAAGGTGTGCAGCTTCCTCCTGGTGGACGAGCGGGAGGAGATGCAGGTAAACGCACCGTAGCGATCACTTTGTTGTATGGGACGGTGTGATGATGGTTGATCTCCTCGTCTTCCTCAAGGTGAAGGACGAGGGTGACTTTGTGGGCCGACTGGGCTGCGGGTCGGACGAGCTCCTCAAGGTGGTCTCCATCTTCGGGAACACCGGGGAGGGCAAGTCCTACAGCCTGAACCACACCTTCTTCCTCGGACGAGAAGTGTTCCAGACCTCGCCCACCCAGGAGTCGTGCACCGTGGGCGTGTGGGCGGCCATGGACCCCGTGCACCGGGTGGTGGTCATCGACACGGAGGGACTGCTCGGCGCTGGTACAATACAACCGCTTATTATTGTGTAATAACCAGATTTAGGGATGGGCTGCTTTTTGTCATTTTACACACCCTCTCACCCTCCCGTGGGGTATCTTCCACTCGCAAAGGGGCAAACCAGGGTCAGCGGACACGCCTGCTCCTCAAGGTGCTCGCCGTCTGCGACGTGGTGATCTACCGGACGCACGCCGACCGTCTCCACGACGACCTCTTCAAGTTCCTCGGCGACGCGTCGGACGCCTACCTGAAACATTTCACCCGGGAGCTGAAGGCGACCACCAGCCGCTGCGGCCTCGACGTCCCGCTGTCCACTCTGGGCCCCGCCGTGATCATCTTCCACGAGACGGTGCACACCAAGCTGCTCGGAACCGGTGCGTCTGCGTTCGTTGGACTTTATTATAATGTGACTACCGTTCAAAAGTTTGGGGTCACCGAGGAAATGTTGTGTTCTCCATGAAAACTCACACTTTTATTTATTAAATGAATACAAGATTAATAAAACATATAATCAAGACATTGACAAGGTTAGAAATACTGATTTTCATTGTAAATATTAATGTTGTTCTTCAAACTTATCGCTTAAATGAAGGCCAGTTTTAGAGCTTCTCTCACCAGCATAATTGTTTTCAGCTGCGCTGACATAAAAAGGGTTTCAAAGTCAAGGAATAATCTGTTTGTGGAAAATGCAAAATAAAAAGTTATACATTTAAAAAAAAAAAAAGGGTTTCAAGGGGGTTCTAACCCTCCACTAGTCTTCTAAGGCAATAACACAAAGTACCACTAGAACATGGAGATGGGCCTCTATACACCTCTGTAGAGACTTCATTAAAAAACAGAGAATAGTCATTTACCACATTAACTATGTAGAGAGAGTATTTCTGATTAATTTAATGTCATTTTCATTGGAAAAAACTGTGCTAAGTGACCCCAAGCTTTTGAATGATAGTGTACTTCCTCTAATCACCTTCACGGCGGTTCTTATAGTGGTATTACCTGGCATTTAATGGATATACTTAAGTAAAAGACACACAAATTGTACTCCGGTCCAATAATTGAAAAACATTTCCTTCAGATGTTCTCAGAGAATAGTCATTTACCACATTAACTAGGTATAGAGTGTATTTCTGATTAATTTAATGTCATTTTCATTGGAAAAAACTGTTCTTTTTTTTCTTTTTTCTAAGAGACCACACACTTTTGAACATACTGTATAGAACCAGACATAAGAATCCTCTTTGTCCTCTCTCTCTCTCTCTCTCTCTCTCTCTCTCTCTCCCTCTTCCGTCTCTCCATCTCTCCAGACAAACCGTCCGAATCGGCCGAGCGTCTCCTCCAGGAGCGTTTCCGGAAGCTGGGTCTGTTTCCAGAGGCCTTCAGCTCCATCCAGTACCGCGGGACTCGGACCTTCAACCCGCCCACGGACTTCAGCGGCCTCCTGCGCAGCCTGGAGCAGCAGCTGGACAACAACACCACCCGCTCGCCGCGCTCCGCCAGCGTCATCTACAAGGCCCTTAAGGTACCAGACACTTTGAATATAATACACTCGTATTAGAGGTATGTAGATCTTTACATAATCAAATACAAACATAATACTAAATTGGTATCATTAGAATAGAAGAATAGAATAGAAATATACTTTATTTTATTAATCCCCAAGGGGAAATTTGTTGACACAGTAGCACCAATAAACTAAACACAATAAAATATAAATATAAGAAAGAAAAAAAGTGACTGTGCATAAAGTAAAATATATGTGTATATAGATATATATATATATATATATATATATATATATATATATATATATATATATATATATAACATATATGTAAATAAAGCAATGTAAAATAAAATAATATATATATATATATATATATATATATATATATATATATATATATATATATATATATATATATATATATATATAGACAGTGGGCAAAATGCAAAGTGTGTGTCTGTGTGTAGTGTAAATGAAGTGCAGATGAACATTTTAGAAAATGTAGCATATCGAGAACGTACGCCGGCTTACATTTTGAGCGTCTTTCTTTAAAAAACATATTCATTATTTCAAACTCGGCGTAAATGAACATGTGATTATAACACATTTCCATGACTTTTCCAAAACTTTTATGATTTAAGTTTTTTCCATGACTTTTCCAGGCCTGGAAAAGACCATTTTAAAAATCGTACAGACCCTGAAATACAATAACAAGTAATCATAGTAATAGTAATCCCTCTGGACATTTGTGCTAACGAATGTGTCGACCGGCCCTCGGCCTCCTTCCTCCAGGCCCTGAGCGAGCGCTTCAGCGGGGAGATTTCCGACGAGCACATGGCCGGCAACTCCTTCTTTCCAGACGAGTACTTCACCTGCTCCAGCCTCTGCCTCAGCTGTGGGTACGTGTGTCCCGCCGACATCAGGCGGATCTATAATCAACATTGTTTTAAACTCGTAAAAAAAAAGAGTGCACTTAGTAGAGTGCAGATCTCCGCCCGGCGTGTCTGCAACGCCCGCCGTGGGGATGAACGATCGCAGCCCATAACGGTCTAATTGTTCTTCTAGACACCGATGGCCGTAAAACACACTTGACGAAACAAAATGAAACTCACCAAGTAAAAAAAACAGGCACGAAAACAAATATAACTGGTCAGATCAAATATAAAGAAGAATGCAAGATGAGCCCTGGACACACACTCACTCAACTATTAAGTGATTAAGTAATGTAACAGTATTTTATTTTAGGAATTATGATTTCAAAATGTTAAAACTTTATCCCAAAATATATTCCGGCCTTTGTCTGTGACCTTTGTCTGTGACCTTTGTCTGTGACCTTTGTCTGTGACTTTCAGTTCCGGCTGTAAGAGGAGCATGAACCACCTGAAGGAGGGCCTCGACCACGAGGCCAAGCAGCGCTGCCGCTACTCCGCGCAGTACGACAACCGCATCTACACCTGCAAGGCAAGCAGAAACCTGTGTGTGTGTGTGTGTGCGTGTGTGTGTGTGTACCTTCTTCACGAGGTTCTGAGTGTCTGTGCTCAACTCCTCAGGCCTGCTACGAGAGAGGGAAGGAGGTCGTCGTGGTTCCCAAAACGACAGCCTCGTCCGACTCGCCGTGGTTCGGCTTGGCCGTCTACGCCTGGTCCGGGTGAGTCCAGCCACAGAGTGTGTGTGTGTGTGTGTGTGTGTGTGTGTGTGTGTGTGTGTGTGTGTGTGTGTGTGATCAACCCACTCGTTAACCTGGAGCCATGAGAGTCCCTCCCCTGCGTACCGTATCTGAGCTCTTTCTTTGTGTGGCCGTCTCCCTCCAGCTACGTCATCGAGTGCCCCCACTGTGCCGTGATCTACAGGAGCAGGCAGTACTGGTACGGGAACCAGGACCCGGTGGAGACGGTGGTCAGAACGGAGATCCAGCACATCTGGCCGGGGGTAAGCCCGCATCGGAACAGCCCAAACTAGAACGGGCACTCGGTAGAGCGCATACCTTCGCATGTCACAATATTGGGCATTGAATTATGAACGTTTGGCATTTTGGCATTAGTTGCATGCCAATTGGATAAAAATTGACCGCGCTATGGTAAAAAGTCGATTTTAACCTTTTCATGACCTTGACCTTTGACCCGATCGATCCCAAAATCTAATCAAATGGTCCCCGGATGATAACCAATTATCCCACCAAGTTTCATGCGATTCGGTTTAATACTTTTTGAGTTATGCGAGTAACACGCATACAAATAAATAAAATAAAAACTTTTTGAGTTATGCGAGAACACGCATACAAATAAATAAAATAATACTTTTTGAGTTATGCGAGAAACACGCATACAAATAAATAAAATAATACTTTTTGAGTTATGCGAGAAACACGCATACAAATAAATAAAATAATACTTTTTGAGTTATGCGAGAACACGCATACAAATAAATAAAATAAATACACGGCGATCAAAACATAACCTTCCGCATTTTCAATGCGAAGGTAATGAGATGCTGCCGAAACTAATGAAACAAAATTCCACTTTCTTTTTTTTAACCTTGAACGAAGGCTGTCACATCTCCTGCGAGCTGCAGTTTCAATACCTGTTGCTTGAATGTTGAAAAAAGAAAAGAGAAGTTTTTATGTACATAAAGTCTGTCTTTATGGTTTTCGTCCTAATCTAATTTCCAGTGCGACGGCTTCCTGAAGGACAACAACAACGCGGCCCAGAGGCTGCTGGACGGCGTCAAGTACATTTCTCAGTCGGTGTCCGAACTCAGCGTCAAGCCGGCCAAAGCGGTCACCTCCTGGCTCACCGACCAGATCGCGCCGACCTACTGGAAGCCCAACTCCCTCCTCCTGGTGCGTAGCTGGAAAAAAAAACAGAAGAAGAAGAACACAGCGAGGGGAAATTAACAACGCGTACGCGCGGCTTTGTGCTCGTCCTCCCGTGTGGTTTCAGAAGTGCCATAAGTGTGGGGAGGAGTTCCAACCCAACCACACCAAGCACCACTGCCGCGCCTGCGGAGAGGGCTTCTGCTCCTCCTGCTCCTCCAAGACGCGGCCGGTGCCGGAGAGGGGCTGGGGGCTGGCGGCGGTCCGGGTCTGCGACGCGTGCTTCACCAACAGGGGAATCCCCACCGGTCAGAAAACATCAAAGAAAACCCCCTTTGATGTTCAGTGTGTGAGCAACTGTTTCTTAAATGTGTGTGTGTGTGTGTGTGTGTGTGTGTGTGTGTGTGTAGAGTTGCTGGACGCCGCCTTGGAGGAGGAGTCGGGCACCCTGATAGCCCGGCAGGTCGGGGAGGCGGTCCAGAGCACGCTGGGGGCCGTGGTCGGCGCCATCGACATCCCTCTGGGTGAGCAGGACAAAAACAATGCAGATGAAGATCATCTCCATCTTTAAAACCATCTCCATCCAGACCTTCTTCTTCTTCTTCTTCTTCTTCTTCTTCTTCTTCTTCTTCTTCTTCTTCTTCTTCTTCTTCTTCTTCTTCTTCTTCTCCTCCTTCTTCTCGTCTTCCTCCTTCTTCACTTTCTTCTTTTTCTTCTCGTCCTCCTTCTTCACTTTCTTCTTCTTCTTTCCCACTTCCTCCTCCTCCTTCTTCTTCACTTTCTTCTTCTTCCTCCTCCTTCTTCTTATCTTCCTCCCCTTCCTCCTTCTTCTTCACTTTCTTCTTCTTTCCCACTTCCTCGTCCTCCTTCTTCTTCATTTCTTCTTCTTCCCCCTCCTACTTCTTCTTCTCCTTCTTATCTTCCTCCTCCTTCTTCTTTTTCTTCTTCCTCCTCCTCCTCACCCTTCCTCTTATTCTCCTTTATTCTTCTCCTCCTACTTCTATTTCTTCTCCTCCTTCTCACCCTTCCTCTTCTTCTCCTTTCTTCTTCTCCTCCTCCTCTTCCTCCTCCTCCTACTTCTCCTTCTCACCCTTCCTCTTATTCTTTCTTCTTCTCCTCCTCACCCTTCTTCTTCATTTCTTCTTCTTCCCCCTCCTACTTCTTCTTCTCCTTCTTATCTTCCTCCTCCTTCTTCTTTTTCTTCTTCCTCCTCCTCCTCCTCACCCTTCCTCTTATTCTCCTTTATTCTTCTCCTCCTACTTCTATTTCTTCTCCTCCTTCTCACCCTTCCTCTTATTCTCCTTTCTTCTTCTTCCCCTTCTCCTCCTCTTTTTCCTCCTCTTCCTCCTCCTCCTCCTTCTCACCCTTCCTCTTATTCTTTCTTCTTCTCCTCCTCACCCTTCTTCTTCTCCTCCTCCTCCTCACCCTTCCTCTTATTCTCCTCCTCCTCCTCCTCCTACTTTTCCTTCTCACCCTTCCTCTTATTCTTTCTTCTTCTCATCCTCCTCACCCTTCTTCTTCTCATCCTCCTCCTTCTACTATTTCTCCTCCTCCTCCTCACCCTTCCTCTTATTCTCCTCCTCCTCCTCCTCCTCCTCCTCCTACTTTTCCTTCTCACCCTTCCTCTTATTCTTTCTTCTTCTCATCCTCCTCACCCTTCTTCTTCTCATCCTCCTCCTTCTACTATTTCTCCTCCTCCTCCTCACCCTTCCTCTTATTCTCCTCCTCCTCCTCCTCCTCCTCCTCCTCCTCCCAGGCCTGGTGAAGGACGCCGCTCGGCCCGCCTACTGGGTCCCTGACCAGGACATCCGCTGCTGCAGCGAGTGCCAGAGGGACTTCTCCCCGCGCCTCTCCATCCACCACTGCCGCGCCTGTGGCCAGGGGGTGTGCGCCGACTGCTCCCCGGAGCGCCGCGCCGTGCCGACCCGCGGCTGGGACCACCCGGTCAGGGTCTGCAGCGGCTGCCACCAGAAACCCGGGGACCTCTAGCAGGAGGCGGGGCTAAAGTGCGTCGGTTTTTTCGTCTCCTTAGCGGCATCTAATAGCCGCCTCGAGACTCTCCGTTTGACTGTCCAGCGCCGACACGATTTCACTTTATGATGTTTATATGTTACACTGAAGAATATCAGGACTGGAGGTGAGATCAAATATTTATACGCGTTTGCTTACGGTTGCGTTCAGGTAAACGTCCATGTACCTCTTTTGATTCTTTTTTTTTTTTATGTGTATTGATGCACGTGGACTATTTGACAATCCCTCGCCAGCGTACTGACCGGGACGCACCGTTTACTCTTAAGAACGGTTCTGCGGGAGCCTCGGATCGAGAGGAAAACGACGTAACAACCTGAACTTATCCCTTCCCGCTTCAGGAGGATGAGAACTTGGGACGCCGGTGATGGTCCTGTAGCGCCCAGACGCCGCCCATCCTGTAGGACTCCTTTAGTATTAACCTCTCACGCGACCCCTCGATGCTTCGTGGTCGCTTGAGCATTTGAATGGGGAGAGGATCAACGGGACCGCTTTAATAACGATGTCCGCGCCGAGAAACATATGAAGGGGGGAAGAACAGAAGTTTACTTTCATAGGGAATTGTTTTTCTTTCTTTTTTTAAATGGCCAGTTTCTTTTTAAAATGGTAAAACTACAACGACAATCTACAAATCTGACTGCATCTAATGCAACAGCTTTTTTTTTTTTATTAGTATTTTTTTTTTTTAAAAGGAGTGACTAGGTCACAAAAGCAATATGGTAAAGGGAACACTTGAAGCCGTCTTTGAGGCTGGCCCCTCGAACCGGGACTAAAGAGTCTTTTGACTCTTCCATCTCAGGCTGTGTAGCCGGTGAGCTCGTAGTGAGAGACACACACACACACACACACACACACACACACACACACACACACACACACACACACACACACACACACACACACACACACACACACACACACACACACACACACACACACACACACACACACACACACACACACACACACACACACGCGCTTTTGACTGAACGCCTCGGAGTCGTTAAACAGTTTCTTTTTTTCCTTCTTCAAATGACTGGGAGAACTGGTATGGTTACTATGGCAACAAATAAGCTCAATTAATACTATCGTCATTGTTCACATTTCAGAGATGTTCAATGAATACGAACGCCACAAATAACAAAGCAATACCGTTTATGATCATGTATGTATGTATTAAACTGCAGAAACTCACTCTGTGTGTGTGTGTGTGTGTGTGCGTGTCATTTAGGAGCCAATACAAAGTCGTAGACATGCTTTTACTGCTTTAAAAAATGTTTTCATTGAAAAGCAATTAGAAAATGTGTTGATTTAGTTCACTCTTCAAATTCAGATCACTTTAAAAATCAAAGATGTAAGTAAGAGCACTTTTTTGTGTACAGATGAGAGGAACCTGAACTCTGGTCCTCTCGTGTTTGCGGCACTTCCATTTCCTTTTGGCACAGCCCAGCGGGTCACAGCACAACATTCCCCCTGAGACTTCAACATCGCTTCAAGGTCAAAAGTTCAGCGCAGTCTTCGCGGAAATGAACGACACGCCCCAAAAGTCCCCACTTCAATTAGAAAATACCTATATGAAATATAACTCCATCCATAAAATTTGGCAAACCAAAGAAAAAGGCTGTGTTTTCCCCCCCCCCGGACATGCCGAGCGAGAAGGAAGAAGTGTCAGTCTTTGGCGGAGGGCCGGCGGCCCGGCTGCTCTGCTCCCTCCTGGTAGTCGGTGCTGTAGGGGAAGTAGTAGAGGTCGTGCTTCACGGCCATGAGGAGGCCCGGCAGCCCGCGGCAGCCGCCCAGCTTGGAGGAGAAAACCACGCTGGGGATCATGTCGTTGGCGGCCGGATGGGGGGACGGGATGGTCCTCAGGAGGTGGCCGTCTCTGAGACTCCATAACCTCGTGTAGCAATCCTGACCGACTGGGAGGGGGAGGGGAGGGGGGGGGGGGATTGCAAAATTAGTGTTTTAATTTGTCCATCGGGGTTGGAAAGCACGTCGGGAGAGACATTAGACATCTAGGGGAAGACAGACATCTAGGAGGAGACATTAGACATCTAGAAAGACATTAGACATCTAGGAAGACAGACATCTAGGAGGAGACATTAGACATCTAGAAAGACATTAGACATCTAGGAAGACAGACATCTAGGAGGAGACATTAGACATCTAGAAAGACATTAGACATCTAGGAAGACAGACATCTAGGAGGAGACGTTAGACATCTAGAAAGACATTAGACATCTAGGAGGAGACATTAGACATCTAGAAAGACATTAGACATCTAGGAAGACAGACATCTAGGAGGAGACGTTAGACATCTAGAAAGACATTAGACATCTAGGAGGAGACATTAGACATCTAGAAAGACATTAGACATCTAGGAAGACAGACATCTAGGAGGAGACGTTTGATATCTAGGAGACATTAGATATCTAGGAGGAGACATTAGACATCTAGAAAGACATTAGACATCTAGGAAGACAGACATCTAGGAGGAGACGTTTGATATCTAGGAGACATTAGATATCTAGGAGGAGACATTAGACATCTAGAAAGACATTAGACATCTAGGAAGACAGACATCTAGGAGGAGACATTAGACATCTAGAAAGACAGACATCTAGGAGGAGACATTAGACATCTAGAAAGACATTAGACATCTAGGAAGACATTAGACATCTAGGAGGAGACATTTGATATCTAGGAGACAGATATCTAGGAGGAGACATTAGACATCTAGGAAGACAGACATCTAGGAGGAGACGTTTGATATCTAGGAGACATTAGATATCTAGGAGGAGACATTAGACATCTAGGGAGAGACATTAGACACATTAGACAAATCTAGGGAGAGAGACATCTATAAAAGACACATTAGATATCTAAGAAGACACATTAGACATCTAGGAAGGAGACATTAGACACCTAGATTGAGTGGGTTAATGTGAGTCCTCTCCTACCTGCCAACAGAAGACCTTCAGGCTCGTTGACCTGGATGGGAAGGTAGGCGTGCTCATTGTGGTGGCCTTTGTACTCCTGGACTGGCTTTGTCCCTCGCACGTCCCACAGCTTAATCTGCACACCGACGAAGAAAAAACATTATGGCAACAATACCTTATTTTTCAACTTCGGTCTTTAAAAAAAAAATGAAATATCCACGTGATAAAGCAAATCGAGCCGACCTGTCCCAGCATGTCAGCAGCCAGCAGGTAGTTCTCGTCCTGGAGGACGCGCACCGAGGTGATGGCCGACTCCTGATGGAAGCGACTCACCTTCCAGCTTTGATCCCTGCGGCCGCGCTGCCGCAGGTCGATGCTGAAGATCTCTCCCGACCGGCAGCCGTTAAACAGCACGGGCACCTGGGGAGAGAAACGAGGGGGAGGCGCTTCTACTTTCCCGGCCCGCTCTGTTCTTCCTCACGCGCCGAGGAGGAGGAGGAGGCTACAGGCGACTCACCCGGAGGGCGAACTGCTGCGCCAGGACGTCGCTGCTGGTGCTGTAGGTCTGCGTTCGACCCGTCTCCGCGTCCTTCACGATCACCCTGCGGGACAGGCCTGCCGGCACATGCGGAGACACGTGATATCTTAGAGGTATAGACATTTGTGAAGAGCAATCAGATTATTTTAAACATCAGGAATCTAATGATCATAACAAAGTGCAGTAGATCACTGGAGATCCTGGCAAACTCAACACTTTACTCAGCACTTTACTTTACTTTACTCAGCACTTTACTTTACTTTACTCAGCACTTTACTTTACTTTACTCAGCACTTGACTTTGTTTTCCCCCTGTATATTTAGTATTAGAATTAGTATTTAGTTTTTAGTATTTAGTTATGTGTTTTATCATTATTATTATTACAGGGTTCTTACACATTTTGAGCAGTGGATTTCCATGACTTTTAACCAAATTTCCATGACCAAACTGAAACCTCGGTATAAACATCATTTTTTTGGGGGGAAATGTTGCGTATTGAGAGCGTACGCCGGCTTATATTTTGAGCGTCTTTCTTTAAAAAAAAAACATAAATTATTTCAAACTCGGAGTAAATGAACATGTGATTATAACACATTTCCATGACTTTTCCAGGCCTGGAAATGAACATTTCAAAATTCCATGACTTTTCCAGGTTTTCCATGACCGTACGAACCCCGTTATTATTATTCAATTTTTTTAATTAATGCTCTGATGTGCACCGCTGCTGGGATTTTTGAAATGTCCCCACTGTGGGACGAATAATGGTATAAATCATATCATATCTACGTGGTTACTCTATATTCAAAATCAAGCACGCTGTAGCTTCAGTCCAAACAAATGGAGAATAATATAACTCAGAAATGGAGTCGCTTAAGGTAATTTGATCATGAATATCTTATTGGATCATGAGTCGATGATGATGGTGATGGATGGACAGACCAGTGCTGAAGGTCTTGTCAAACTGGGGGTTGAGGCACCAAGCACAGGACCAGGCTGAGGAGATCTTAAAGCTGCACAGCATCCCGGGCTGGTCTGAGGAGAGAGAGGAGGAATGTTATAACGCGGTTGTAAACAAACAACGGCAACATGAAACGTGTCTTTCTCTCAGTCTGCAGTCATGAGATTACGGTTTTACAAATTCAGGATTTCTTAAGCAATTAATTATTGTTTTAACCCTCCAGTTACCTTCACATTTACTCACATCTTTTACCCTCGGGGTCAATTTGGCCCCAGCAAGTAAAACCTCCAGAAAATTATTAGAATTAATATTGTTTCCCAAGTTTAAGTGTGAGGTACTTTATGTTTGTTTGTTGACTACCTAAACAGCCGTTTAAATATATAATAAAGTTTATATTTCTTATATGTTTGACAGTGAAAAACAGCCTGGGGTCAAATTGACCCCAAAGAACACCGACGTTAAACATTGAATGGGGTCAGACTGACCCTAAAGGTCACAGGAGGGTTAAATAAAAAAAGGCGTACGTCAAAATCAGACAAAAGGAACCGGAATCCACCACCTCTAATTAAATACGTCAGGCTGCTCGTCTTATAAACAGTGTGAGAGACGTTGAGAAGATGCCGTTCTAACCTGGGTTGGAGTTGCTGAAGAGGGAAGCGGGAAGTAAACTGACGCAGCCGGGGGTGTCCGCAGCTCCGACCAGACACAGCCTGACGGTGCGCTCCGTCAAGGGACAAACAGGCGGCGCTCGACTCGCAGCTTTATATCGTCGTTAAAGACACGCACGGCCGACTGAGCTCGCTACTGAAGCTGAAGGATACAGGACGTGGGAGTCTGGGTAGTTGACCGAGGCCCAGCAGATGGAATTCACCTGAAAAACACATTTAGCATAAACCTTGAGCTTAAGTAGGAAGTACATAAACACACAATCAGAGTCCGTTAGAGACACTCCCACCTTGCGGTTAGTGAAGTAGAGGTTGTCGCACATTTCCACGGATAAAGATCCCTGGCTGCTGCTGCTGAAGTTCATGATGCCGTACTTGCAGCCTCCGTGCGACACGTCGTTGACGGTGAAGACTCGCTCGCATGCAGAGTCGCCCTGAAGAGGATGGGGGGGTATAAACAGGGTTTTCACATTTTGACCAGTGGATTTCCAGGACTTTTCCAGGACTTTAAACCAGATGTCGATGACCAAACTGAAATCTCGGTATAAACATGAACATTTTAGAAGATGTAGCGTATTGATTACGTACGCCGGCTTATATTTTGAGCGTCTTTCTTTAAAAAAAAACAGATTTATTATTTCAAACTCGGCGTAAATAAACATGTGATTTTAACAAATTTCCATGACTTTTTCAACTTTTATGATTTAAGTTTTTTTCAGGACTTTTCCAGGCTTGGAAATGACATTTTTTTTTTAATTCCATGACTTTTCCAGGTTTTCCATGACCGTACGGACCCTGTATAAAATGTGTTTATTCAGTGCATCTACGACGACCGCAGTATTATATCTATCCATCTATTACATTTGCCCCCTCCGGCGTGCTGCGAGCGTCTGTTCTCACCACGATGAGTCGGAAGTTGTCGGTGTTGGGGTAGCTGTTGTCCGTGCTCTGGATCTCCAGCTTGTGGCGTCTCATCCCGCTGACCTTCACCTCGTGCACCCGCCTGCATACGCACAGAAACCCCGTCAACACCGACCGTGACCCACCTGCAGAGCGGCCACTCAAAACAGAATCGTCAACACACCTCCACTCCGCCCGCCCCCCGCCCGCCCCCCCCCCCCTCGACAAGTCAATCAACACAACTGAAACTGTCAGCGCGACAATATTTGTGCTGCGGTTTTCGCATTGCCATGTTTTCTCCCCCACGGACTTTTTTCAGACCCCACGTCAAAGTTGATTTGCATCATTGCGAGCGGCCCGGCAACGCTCCAAAGCAAACCCGCTCTGCGCATGCAGAACTGATTATCATTAAGAGTCGCTGCGTTTTCCCGGGGGGTTGTTTTCTGGAACGCATTACAGCTGTGGGTATTGCAATATGAATAAGACTTGAGGGGAACAGCTCCCTGTCCACAAAATGCACGTGGGACCCAGTACCTGCAATAGGAGTTCTCAGGTAACATGCCGAGGTGTCTCTTCTGCAGCAGCAGCAAAGTGTTCAGTCCCGTCCGTGGTGCTTTCTGTGAAGATAGCACACGTCCCGGCATTAAACCCGAGCCTGCGGCGAGCGGAAGTACAACCGGGGCTTTTGAAATGACCCCGCCCTCTCACAACAAACTCACTTTTCTTGGCTTGTCATCCTCCGCGAGCATCTTGTTCCTCTCTTTCTCTCTCGCTTTCTCCTGCAACTGCTCTTTGGTCAGCGGGTTACAGTTGTTGTGTCCGGGCAACAGGCGGAAGTAACGGTTCTTCTCTGGGTCAAAGTAGAAACCAGGAAGCTCTGGAAGCAGAACGAGGTGGTTAAATTAAGCACACTTTGACACACTTTTGTTTCTTCTTGCTATTAAAAGTTCTACACACGCATGTGCAGATGACATACCAATGTATTGTGTTGCATGATTGTGTGTTGCTGTTTTAATTTATGAAGACTTCATCAGCTTACTGTCACTGACTAATGGAGGGGGTTGGTGGTGGTCGTCTGGTACTGACCTGGCGCGGCACTGGTGGTCTGAGAGGAAGACGAGGATGATGATGATGAAGAAGAAGAAGAAGAAGAAGAAGTGGATGAAGAAGAAGAAGAGGCGGACTGGTTTTCAAATCTCCTCTGCGGTGCTCTTAATGGTGGCCATGCGTTATTTTGTCCAGACCTGTGAACACAACACCACTCTTACTGACGTCACAGACACGCTTACATGTTCTAGCCGGCATGGACGAAAGAGGCACACGTCTCCATTTCTTTAAAAAAAAAAAAAACTTCAATGTCTCCTTCCACATACCCTTGCTCGTCCTGTGTTGACCATTGTCGGTTGCCTCGGTGCCATCCATGGCGTTGACCAGAGCCTCGCCGCCTGTGCGGTCGCTGTCCTTCTCGCCAGTTCCACTTCTTCATCCCGTCCCGCTCGGAGCGAGTACAGCTCCCCGCGCCACGTCCTTCGTTTCACTTTTAACGCTTTTTGCGTGGCAGCATGTTTACTTGTTAGCTAAGTTAGCAAGTTGTAGTCGTTAGCGTGTTTGAGCTAATGCCTACTAGACAACTTCCGCGACACTTGTATTGCAATGCCGGACTTTAAACATGAGTCAACGTGAAGACAGCTTTAATGTATTCATAAACACGTTTTTATGTTGAATACAAACGGGTTTTATTTACGTATCAACTGTTTTTTACAGTTGTTTCTTTTACAGCCTCATGAGCTAAGCGCTGAGTTCCTGCCATGTTGTCCCGCCTCCAAACGTCATTCATTGGCTGATTGCTAACAATAGTGCCTGACGTCACAGGCGTTCATTGGTTGTTTTCTTTACGAACGTTACAGGCACACAGTGCAATAATGTAGCAATTTGTTGTATTGTATATGATTTGTCGGACGATTGACTTAGAAAACACTTTCATGTGTGCTCTACACACTCTAAAACCGCCACCTAATTGTAATGAACAACACACTAAATACTTATTGTCTATACAGCCGTCCAAATCCCCCCAACAAACCAAAACGACATATGACAGAGCTCATGATATTTGATAGTCTTATAATCAAATTGTGACGTTTCCTCCTTTTAAATAAAAAGAAATGTATTTGATTCCATGAAATTATTACTCGACTACTCTCTGTGGACAGGGACACTAATGTTGACAGATTACTCCGAAGCCACGCCCCACTTCTTAATGCCGGTGTGTGATTGGTCGGGAGCACAGTGCCCACGACCGCATTGGCTGTTGTGTGTGTGTGTGTGTGTGTTTTTTTTTTTTCTTCTCTCACAAGGGTCCCAAACTACACCGAGATTTGGAATATTACGTTACAGCCGTGCGGGAAAATGGCGACTGTCATTCATAATCCTCTAAAATCGTGAGTACATTTCTGTTTCTCAAAATAAAAACCTTTCCTTTGTTTCATGACGTGCGGCGGTCGCTCCGCACGTCATGAACGCGCGTTTGAACGAGAAACCACATCATTTACACTTTCCGCCGTGTGTACTTAGGCGGTCTCCGTGTGTTATCTCGCAGGTACCGTTGCCTACTTGCTCTGCCGCGTAACACTATTATAAAAAAGGCACCCACTCGTGCAAAATGTGCGGCGAAAACGCTCCGCGAGCCGCGTGTAATTGTCCGCGCTCTCCGCAGAAAGTTGCCATTGTCCACATTTGTGCTTCTTTAAAAAAATAAATGTTTTTATAAACACGGCTGACAGAAGTTTTACGAGCACGGCTCTCTTTGTCAGCGCTACACGGCGCAATTTGCATAGATAATTTCATGCAATTAATGTCACAAAGCGCACACTGAGAGGCGGAGGAGCTCTCGCGCACATGCAGCGCGGCTCCGGGCTTTTAGCTGCGAATGTTTAAATGCGTGCAAACAATGGACGTCGGTGCTACATGATCTGTTACAGTGTTGATGTCCTCACGTATGTAGGAAGGAGAAAAACAGATGCGATGTAATGCAGATTTAGGGGGCGTGTAATTTCCTTGAAGTTAGATTGACACACAACATATTCTGATTTGTGGGGACATAAGATAATGAGATCAGATGCAAAAATGGACGAATGTGGGAAAACCCGACTAGTTAAATATATATATATATGATTTGACCTTATGCAACACTACATTACGAATGGGATATTTCGTAATTCTACAACTAATTGACAATGTACATAGACCCTCCCCCAATGTCTGCCCTCTATTAAGTGCACCAATAACTTCCAGCTGTATTTCAGAAAATATTAATGAATGCACGTCTGTCTTCCCCATGGCTGACAGCAGATGTTTACCACTCGTCATATGGAATGTGCACAGAGCGACAGACAATTATCACATAATCTGTTTAGCAAGAGGCAATCTCAATCTTCCTGATTGGAAGACTCGAGTCAATTTTGCAATCACCAAGGAAGTGCAAAGTTATCCTGTCAACTGTCAAATGAATGAAATGTTTCTCGTCAAGAGAACCCGCAACGCTCTTCTCCTGTGGAGCTCTTTGTTGACAAACCCGAAGAGATTTGATTCTCTACACCCGGCAAAACGTCTCTTAAACTGCTGTATTCTACTGAAACAGATTAGACTGTAGAGGCTGTAGGTGAATGGGTCTTTTCTGTGTGTGTGTGTGTGTGTGTGTGTGTACGTGTGTGCGTCATGTCTGCAGTTGTGCATGCAGAGCAGCAGATTAGAAGCGTCCCAGTATTCTCCCGGGTCCATCTGTTGAGAGAGGAAGAGGTACATGTAAAGACAAACAGACTGATGGAGGAAGGGAACCCCATCTGCCCTCCGTATATGAACGGATTCTCTCAGACAGTCTCCCCCCCCCCCATCCCATCCCCCCGACCCCTCCACAAAATCCAATATCTGCAAAAAAAGAAACAACAACAACTCAACCTACCAAAAACACCCGTACACGCATAAGCCCGTGCCATAACACAACAGAAAACTGTCGCGTAGGAGTAGTGAGAGGTAACATTAGGTGACGTGTGTGTGTTACTACCAAAGGAAACACACACTGGCGCGGTGTAGTATTCAGGCCGGACAGTCGCCCTGAGTCCACTGTCCTTCTGAAACAATGGGGCAGCCTTGTCATCTGTCCTAAGGATGTGGCTGGTAAATCATCCGCAGTCAGTAAGGACGTGATCCTAATCTTGCCCGCTCTGAAAGATGAATTACACCGACCAGCTGCTCGCAGTAAATACGTCTGGCTCTCCCGACTCAGTCGCGTTCAGCCGTGCTTATTCGCTTGATTTATTTATACTCTCTCTCTCTTTTTTTTTTGGTTTATTGATACAAAGACCTCTTTGTGGGTTTTTTAAAACCTCGGTGGCTCTGTGGGATGGGACTTAATGAAGAGCTGACATGAGAAGTATTCAAATGAGCGACGCGATTCATATGCAGGGACGTGTTTAGGGGCACGTCGTGCGTCCTTTCTCGCTTCCCCTCATCTTTTTTTGTTATCAACATGTTTCAGATTTGTGATGAACAAGAGAGCTCAGGTGGAAGGTGGCTCGCCTGTGTTTGCATAGGGATTAAAACAAACAGGACGTGGGCTGAGATTTAGGCAAATGTAAACGAGATGCGGAGAGGGAGGGGGAAGAGGGGCGGGGGGGTGTGTGTGGAGTTGTGTTTTTATTATGTGTGTGTGTGTGTGTTTTTTGCATGCGTGGGCGGTTGTGTAGCTGGCCACCCCTCCCCCAATTTGCGTGAGTGAATGATGGAGATTTTTTTTTTTTTTTTTTGAGGGGGGGGGGGGGGGGTTAAGGGGCTTGTCTGTCTGCCTGCTGCATTTACTGCATACATTTCTACTACACCTTCAGCACCGGGCTGAACTCTGGCCTTTGTCTACCGGCGAATGGGAATGTCCGGGAATGGTTTCCAGGCGGGGGGAATTAAATGTCCAGGAAGACGTTTGACAGAAACCTCCACACCGCGATCAATCCACATTTTTTTTCTTCTTCTTTCTTTCTTCTTTTCTTCCTCTCTCTGCACACGGCCCTCTCTTTTTATGTTATTTGTTTTGCATGCACGCGTGAGCTTCTCTCAAGAGACGAGGCACGGACGTGTGTCCTTCGGCCACATGGGGGGGGGGGGGGGGGGGGAAGGAGCATCTGAAATAAATCTGAATCGGGGTTTTCCCCTTCGCTTCACCCTCCACTGCACTCTGCACCTTTCCCTTTCATCCTCTTTGTGTGTCTGTTTACGCACGGACAAACGAGCGTGTGTGTGTGTGCGTGTGCGTGTGTGTGTGTGTGTGTGTGTGTGTGTGAGTGTGTCTGAGTGCGCCCGTGCGTACACACATCCGCGCGTTTGAGGGAAAATGAGTGTGACAGGGTTTGAAAGGGAACACGTGTGCCCCGGGACATAGCGGGGGGGGGGGGGGGCTCCTCTTCCCTCCCATTCTCCCTCCTTGGCTCCTCCCCTCCGTCTCCCTCCCTCCCTCTCTCTATGCCGCTCGCTCGTGCCATAACGACGCCCATCAGTGCCCACATGCTGTCGCCCCGCCCTGCATTTCCTTTGGGGCCTCCCTACAAGTGGACTTCCTCCACCTCCCGGTATTATCTTTTATTATCTTTAGTATAAGAGACGTGTCTGGTTTTGTTGGAGAGCTCTTCTGTCCTCCAGTCCCCGGGTTCCTGTTCCTCTGACTCATGGTGCTGGATGAGGTCACGCACACAACCATTCACACGGATCACGGCGAGCGATGTCGTGCTCATCAGATAGATTTATTTTTTAGCTTTGTGTATTTCAAAATGACAATGGCACAGTATATATGTGCAACTTGAGAGATGGTGTTAGTTACCAAAGCCAGGCGAGTGTATTTAAACCATTACATTATTATTATAGCATCTAAAAACTAGAACGGGCACTCGGTAGAGCGCATACCTTCGCATATCACAAGATTGGGCATTGAATTATTAACATTTTGGCATGAGTTTCATGCCAATTGGATATAGATTGGCATGAAATTGGTAAAAAATAAGATTTTGACCTTTTAATGACCTTGACCTTTGACCCAATCGATCCCAAAATCTAATCAAATGGTCCCCGGATGATAACCAATCATCCCACCAAATGTCATGCGATTCGGGTTTAATACTTTTTTAATTACGCACGCATACAAATACACGGCGGCGATCAAAACATTACCTTCTGCATTTTCAATGCAAAGGTAATTAGAGTTTAACAGTAAAATAGATACAAATCGAATAACATTCAGGAGATTTGTTTTAACTTGAGATGTATTGACACGCACACACACAAGATAACTCCTTTTCTATATGTCCATATAACGTGAACAACATGTATAACGTGTCATAGTTTGATACCGCAGGTATAAATCTTATAGCACCTCGGGCAAGTGATGTTTTAAATGCTAATAGTTTCAGAGATGGAGCAATGTTTCAACACATACCTCAGCGCCACTGCACACACACCTGCAAGAATGCCAACGGGGGGGCACACACACACACACGCTCACACACACACACACACACACGCGCGCGCAGCTGGTTGTTGCTGTGAAATCCGACGTTAAACCGTTTTGCAGATCACCGGAGGCTCCGTTAAGTATTTCTTTCCCCGTCGTGTTCCTTTTTGATTTTGCGACATAAACACTTTAAAGTCTCCCACATTCAACTCTCATTCTCTTTTATAATAACAAAACACAAATAGATTCATGGATTCTTTTAATTTGTTTTAAAGCCATCAGTTTAGATGCTGTAGAGAGCCTGAATGAAACCATCGGCAGGACGTGATTACACGCCTCCTGCCTCGAGGAGAAATGTGTTAAAAAAAGAAAATCATTTATTAAAAATGTAAAGAAATGGTAAAAATGTGCTTTACACATGAAAACCCTCCCAGTTGAGCAGCTTTGAATCGGTGCAGTTGAATTTGTGAATCGACAAATCGATGAATGGACGCGTCGCGTTTTTTTTTCCGAAACGGGAAGGAAACGGCGTGAATGAGAAGGAAGTGAACGTGGGGGGGGAGCGTGACAACTTTGTGTTGTGAGTTTCGGGTTGTTGGAAGAAAAAAGGTGCCGTGAGCTCAACTGACACATACACATATACACGCGTGGGCAGATGAGAGTAAGATTTTAAAAAAAAGGAGAGGATTGGCAGCAGCGATCCAAACAGGAAGTCGGATCCATAGAGCGGAGGATTAAGGGTACGCCTGAACATTGATATCGTCACTCGGCTTCTACCTCGAAACGCTGGAGAGAAAAAAAAGACTCACGCTCGCACACAAAGCTCCTCTGTGCTGGTATGGGAGCAATTGAGACAATCACAGTGAACACACACACACACACACACACACACACACACACACACACACACAGGCAGAGCAACTGCAGATTCCATCAGTATCCAGGAAGTTGTTGACCGAGAGGAATGTGTTCCCCGACATGCAAGAAGTCCACTTACATAAGCTCCATCCCCGACTGATGGGAGAGGAGCGCAGGAGAGTCTGGTGATTGGATCTGGTCTGGGGGGGGGGGTATCGGGACATGCAACCCGCAGACAGATGGTCTTGGTGGCATAGAGACTCACACACACACACACACACACACACACACTGAGACATGTGTTCTTTTTTTTCTTCATTTTTTTTACTCTCTCACTAAACACGTCAACACAGCTCTGGAGACGAAAAGCAGCCGGACATGTCGGCACGAACGCTCGCTTATGTAAGAGTTTACGGAGCCGCCCGGGGACGAAGCACAGAGCGGGGAGAAGAAAGTGGGGAAGACAGATGCCTGTAGGTGCACACACACACACACACGCATACACACACACACGCTCACGGCACAGATAACGCTCCACCTCGGGGAATGTGAGTTATGTGACAGGAAGTCTCTTCCGGAGACCTCGTGGATTGGGCTGGATCTCTGCGACCGCTCGTCCGTCACGGTGCAACAACAGAAACGGAGAGCGCCCTCCCGCTCCCTTTCTGTCGGTCACCTGGCAACACGGGCGTGGAGGACCATCATTTATACATATCTACACAGCCATCGCACGCACAGAGCATCTAGTTCTACTTTTCTTTTTTTTTTTTGCATGTTTGCCGCACTGCTGTAAAAAACAACGCTATGAGGTATTTGTGAGGAGTTGCATCAGGAATGTCGGATGTTTGGCGTCATGTGATCGCACACCTGCATGTGTTGGCGTTATAATTGTTGCTACAATGCAATAATTCGGACTAAAAGGTGATTTAACTCCCGCCCTCCGGATATCAGCGTGTTGTGCTTTCTTCATCTCTTTATTTCATCTTTCCAAACACAAATGAAGCAGTGTCTCCGTCTCCTCTGACCCCCCCCCCCCCCCCCAACACACACACATTTTCTCCTTCATCACTACATGCAATACCTCGCTCCCTCTCTGCTGCTTCTCACTCCAACCTTTCACCCTTCTCTCTCTCCCCCCCCCCCCCTCCATCCACCCCTCCACCTCCAAACACTGCGCATCTTTGTGAGATTCAGTGAGACCAGAGCGCCGCTCTTTGTCCAGCTTGGAATTCTTAACATATCTGTGCTCCACCAGTCAGACAGACAGACAGACACACACAATAACAGCGAGGCGAGCGACTCAACCCCGCTGCTCCGTCTCCCCTGCAGCAACAGATACTGGTGGCATTCCTTCTTCTTCTTTTTTTCTTTTTTTTCTTTGCTCAGATATTAGCTTAAAGATGTAATAAAACACACTGAGAGCAAAAGTGTGCTCCTGCTAGCCACAGGTCAGACCCCATTAGGGCAATCTCTCCTTTATCTTCCTCTCCGGGCTTTAATTGAATAAAGAATTACCTACTTAAGGTGTATATTTAGTTTTTGGTCAACTTAACTTAATCTTTTTTTTTTTTTTTTGGTCTTGGCTGCAGAAATCTTCCCTCTGGGAGTTAGACGCTGGAGGTTATAAATGGCTCACACGTCCTGATTTATACCTTCTCGTGTGTGTGTGTGTGTGTGTGTGTGTGTGTGTGTGTGGACTCCGAGGCACGCTCACTTATCGATCGGTCCGACGGGATGAAACGTTTCCTCGGTGGCGTGCGGCTCGCCCTCGCGGCCTTCGCCCCCGTGAAGATGTTCTGTTCCCCTTCCCGCTCTGATCTGACGTCGGTAGTAAATCCCGACTTTACGCCACGAGCCGACGAGCAACAAACGCGGCGAAAACGTCCGGGCGTACTGCGTTGAAATAAAGTCAACCGGGACTCGTCTTCGCTTTGCACTCCGCACTAAAAACATCAGCCGCCCAGCACGCGGTGATGCCTTCAAGCCCCCCGACACGTCTGACTCAAAGCAGCGTGAGGTCAATGGCAGAGATGGTCCAGGGACTTGAGTCCCACGTTATTGACCCTCCTGCTATCTTCAAATGTATTAACATCTTTGACCCTCGGGGTCAATTTGACAATGAAAACCTCCAGAAAATGATTAGAATTAATATCGTTTCCCAAGTTTAAGTATGAGGTACTTTATGTTTGTTTGTTGACGACCTAAACAGCCTTTTAAATAAATAAAAAAGTTGATATTTCTTATATGTTTTACACAGTGAAAAACAGCCTGGGGTCAAATTTACAAACGTATAAGTTGTGTTCAGGACAGTGAAAACACATCATCATGTGAATTTTAGCTTTTCCCAGTTGTCCCCAATAAATTAGGAAAAGTCTTGAAATATGAAGCAAAGAAAAATTATGTCAATAATTTGTTTTAGAGACGTTAAACATTGAATGGGGTCAAATTGACCCCAAAGGTCACAGGAAGGTTAAATGAACGTGTAGGTTGACGTTACCGAGCTCCCTGACCCGTTTACCTTCTCTCTCTCTCTCTCTCTCTCTCTCTCTCTCTCTCTCTCTCTCTCTCTCTCTCTCTCTCTCAGGCTCGGCGACCAGTTCTACAAGGAGGCCATCGAACACTGCCGCAGCTACAATGCCCGCCTGTGTGCCGAGCGCAGCGTGCGGATGCCCTTCCTGGACTCGCAGACGGGCGTGGCGCAGAACAACTGCTACATCTGGATGGAGAAGTGCCACCGGCAGCCAGGTGGGGGGGGGGGGGGGGGGGGGACCGCTTCATCTCACATCTCATCCAGGAAAAAGAAACGCACCCGGCGTCACTTTTCTCGCCCGAAGAGATGGAGACGCCCACTGAGAAGCCAGATGTTCCCGGTCCTTATGCTAAGCTAGGCTAGGTAGCCGCTGGCCGTCGGAGCGGTATCAATCTCCCCATCTTAACGCTCAGCAGACAGCCGAGAGGATTTAATGTCCAGCTCTCCTCCCTCCAGTCGACCCGTCTTTTATTTATCACAACAAGGTCCCGCTCGCTGATTTACGGCGCGGCGTGCAGTCGGATCACATCTGGGTCGCCGCCGTCCGGCCGAAGGGAGCGACCCGCTCTTCGCAGAGAGGCGGACGCAAATAGCCCTCTTCTTCATCTCGTACTCGGAGCCCTCCGGGCCACACCCTATACTTTGTGGCAGAGCTAACTCGCATTATATGAAATTTATTCTGAGTTTGCCCCCCCCTCCCCTCCTCCTCCTCCTCCTCCTCCTCCTCCTCTGTGCTCACGCTGGGAGAGAAAACAGCTCATTCTCCCCCGTCTCTGTCTCCATCTGAATAGGATGAGACACAAAACACGACCGACTCATTCGGCATCAAGTGCAAGAACTCGGCTTCTTTTGAAATAGTGACTAAGCAAATATTTAAATAGATAGATAGATAGATAGATAGATAGATAGATAGATAGATAGATAGATAGATAGATAGATGGATGGATCATTTATTAATCCCGACGGAAATTCAGGTCATCCAGTAGCTTATACATTTAACATCAAACTTAACTCACAAACAACAATACACATAGGGGGAACATGTACACAGGGAGTAGGGAGAATACAGAATTTACAGATAAAGTGTGCATGATTGGGTGTTTATATCCACGAGGATAGTGCAAAAAGCTATAAATAAACGCTATAAGTAAACCAGTATGTGCAATTAAGAGTAAAAACAAACAAAAAGCATTAAATGAGTAGATGAGATATGGACAGTGGGATGGAAAAATTGAAGTAAAAATGAAATGACAATAGCTGAGAAGCGGCGGAGAGGAGACGGAGGTAGACTCATGCATAAATGATTCAACGCAGTGAAACAAACGATGTCGTCCTCTAAAACATGAAGAAGTAAGAAGAGGGATTCTGGGTTTTATGTCTCTGGAATCTAAGCAGGATGTGGACAAATAGCCTGAGCAATGAAAGCGAGACGTATTAAGTGTCAAGAAAAAGAGTGTGTGTGTGTGTGTGTGTGTATTGGTGTGTGTGTCGTGGTCTGTGTTCGTGCGTTTGTGTGTGTGTGTGTGTGTGTGTGTGTGTCGTGGTCTCAATGCAAGTTCTGTTAAAACTGTAAACCTGCCAATGGTTGTTAAAATTCTTCCTGTGTGCTTCTGCACATGTGTACGCCTATATTTATGACTGTGTGTGTGTGTGTGTGTGTGTCCAGGCCAAGCAGCAGGACAGATGTACACCTATCCAGCGCGTTGCTGGAGAAAGAAGCGGCGACTCCACCCTCCCCTGGATCCCCAGCTCCGCCTGTGTGAGCTTCGACTGGGTATGACAATCAAAGCACGCACACGCGCACACACACACACACACACACACACACACACACACACACACACACACGGCACATTGACATGCACGCACGGTGAACGCCAAAGCCGCAGCGGTATCGACCCACGGCTTCACAATGGAAGCCACTTTAAACCGGTGCGCCAGCTCCTTTTTGTTGGTTTTCAGTACACACACACACACACACACACACATATACACACACACACACACACGCACGCTGTGTTCATGTCCTCTGTGCGGCTTCAGGCGTTAATGCTCACTATCTGACCATCTGGCTCTGGTTAGTCCTTCTCTCTCTCGCCAGGTCTCCAGGTTCATTCACTCTCCCCCGAATCAATACCTCCTCTCACTGTTCCTTGGCAGTAGACACACTCACACACACACACACACACACACACACACACACACATGACTCTGGCTCTCCGTTGCGGCACAGAAGCGCCCTAACCGGGCCTCTATAATCATTTGTCCATGAGGCATTAGAATGTAAGTGAGTCGTACGAGGTGGAAGTGTGTCCTGTTTTTAAGCGCTTGTGTGCGCCTGTGTGTGTGTGTGTGTGTGTGTGTGTGTGTGTGTGTGTGTGTGCGCCTGTGTGTGTGTTGAAGGGGATTTCAGCACAGGAATGCCACAGGAACCCGATAAGTGGGAGACATATAGGCGGGTCTTTGTGTCCATTGTCTCCCCCTCGCCGTCCACGATGCTCCGGAGTGTTCCTCCAACGACGATGAAGAACAACCAGAGGAGAAAGTCCCCAGAAGGCACCGCACGGCGAGGGGGGAACACTCCAGCTACCCAGAGCGGGGCGAAGGAGTAGACGTCTCGGGTTTTGTTTTTCAGAGATCCCTTCCTGCAGTTTGGCCCACATATCTATCATAACACGACAGAGGAATGCGAGTGCTCCCCTCTCAGCCTTTTGGAAACGCTTTATGTTTATTTAATGCTTCCTGAGCAAAGAGGTTGGGCTTTTTGTGTGTGTGTGTGTGTGTGTGTGTGTGTGTGTGTGTGTGTGTGTGTGGATACACAGCACAGGCTCTGTCACAAGGTGACTTTGAGATAGTTGCAGGATCTCGTTCAGGCCGTTGCTAAGTGGACGTGCCTGAGCGGCCATGTTGCGCCCTTTTAATCTAATGAGGGTTACGAATAAAGCAAGCGGAAACACGAGAGTTAATATATGTGCGACATGTGATATCTATGACGTGTTGCACACATGCACAAAAAGCATTGAAGGTAATGTCTTTCTCGTGTCTCTAAACCCGCTCTTAAAGTCGGGGGTGCGATGGCCCGGGCCGGTCCAGTGATGCGTCTCCAGAGAGATGTGTCCTGATTCTTTAGTCTGTAGTGCGGGTCGACCTCTCATGATGCAGCTCTATACAGGGTTCGTACGGTCATGGAAAACCTGGAAAAGTCATGGAATTTTTTTAAATGGTCATTTCCAGGCCTGGAAAAGTCCTGGAAAAAACTTAAATCATAAAAGTTTTGGAAAAGTCATGGAAATGTGTTATAATCATGTGTTCATTTACGGCGAGTTTGAAATAATTCATGTGTTTTTTAAAGAAAGACGCTCAAAATATACGCAATCGACTCGCAAAATGTTCTAAATTGTTCATGTTTATGCCGTGATTTCAGTTTGGTCATGGACATTTGGTTTAAAGTCCTGGAAAAGCATCGGTCAACATTCGTCCTCGAGTCCGATCTCAAGACCCTTTGAAGTCTGGTATAGTCTTGGTCTCCGCCCTCGTTGGTCTCGGCTATTAGAACCGGTTGATCCAGCTGATCCGGGGTCAGTCGTACGGCACTATTCCTCCAACAGGATCCCCTCCGCCCTCTTTCTTAACACACTTGTAGAAATCTCTTCAGGTCCTCAAACCTACATTCATGTAGAAAGATGGATCAATATTGTTTATACATAGGGATCCCGAATCACTGCAACAGTTTGGGGAAGACACGATTATCTCCGATGTTCTTGGACCGGATTGGACTCGACTAAACCCACTGCAGAAATTCAGCCTAAAAAAACAAGGAAAGAAATTAATAAAATGAGGGAATATTACTTGAAATAAGCCAAATTATCTGCCAACAGAACAAGAACATTTGACTGAAATGCTCCAACATTAAGAAGAAATATCTTGTCAGTCAAAAAACAAGCATAGATTGCCTTAATTTGAGATATTTCATCTTACTTAGATTTTAATGTTTGCAGGTCGTGTACCTGACTGGACTCGACTCAGATCCCACGCCTCCAGTGTGACTCGCCAGCTTTCTGTCGGGAGATTTAAGTCTCAAGTCCAAACCCAGATCATGACATCATCGGGCTTTATTTTCCTCAAAGGTTGGAGAAGTTCTCCAGAAGAGGCATCGATTTTTTTTTTTTTTTTTTTTTTTCCTTGTTCTTCTTCTTCCTGCCCCATAAAAGAGACTCGACAGCTGCCGAGTAGTGGGAGTAAACTGACCCTCCGGGGGTGAGACGGGCGGAGGGCCCCTTTCAGGTCAGCAGTGGATCCAGATCAATATGATATGTGAGCACGTGTGGAGGTTTAGTTAGGGGGGGGGGGCTTTTCTTTCCTTTCCTTTTTGCAGAACAGAACATTCAGCGCCACATTCTCCATGTCTTGTCCCGTGAGTCAGGGGAGGGGTGAGGAGGCTGTAAAGGGGAAGGAGGGCAAAGGAAACGGGGGTAGTGAGGAAAGGAGCAAGCAGTGCAGAAGAGGAGGGAGAGTGTGTCAGCAGAGGACGGAGGAGGTGAAGGAGGAGGCATATAGGGGGGGGGGGGTCCTGTCTGTGCCAGCAAGTCAACGTACACAAATGGACACAAAGAAATGGGAGGTGGTGGAGGTGGAGGTGGAGGAGGAGGAGGAGGAGGAGGAGGAGGAGGTGGAGGTGGAGGAGGAGGAGGAGGAGGAGGAGGAGGAGGAGGAGGAGGAGACGACCCACAAATCCAGCAGCTTTGTATTCAATAACAACATCTCACACACTCCCTGCTGAGAGAGAGAGAGAGAGAGAGAGAGAGAGAGAGAGAGAGAGAGAGAGAGAGAGAGAGAGAGAGAGAGAGAGAGAGAGAGAGAGAGAGAGAGAGAGAGAGAGAGAGAGAGAGAGAGAGAGAGAGAGAGAGAGAGAGAGAGAGAGGTGCTCATGACATCCGATACCTAAAAGGCCTCTTCCCGTCTCCTCTCTCCTCAGAGGCCGAGCTGGCCCCCAAGCGCGAGGTGCCCCCGGGGGAGGCCACGGCCCTGGAGGCCCTGCTGAGGGGGGACAGCCTGCTGGAGAAGAAGAACAACATCTGTAAGGAGGAGGAAACGTTGCTGGAAATCCAGGTAGGCCACAACGTGTGGGCAGTGTGTGTTATTAATGATTAATGTTCATCTGTTGCATCATCAGGAACTCAAACCCCCCCCCGACTGACTTCTTTCTGACCTCCTTTAAAAAAAACGTGTACCTAACCCTCCCTGTGTGTGTGTGTGTGTGTGTGTGTGTGTGTGTGTGTGTGTGTGTGTGTTGTGCAGAGAGTTCTGGAGGCGGAGGAAAACGGGGACGGTCTCCATGATGACGAAGACTTTGAACAGGATACTCCAAAGAGAAAGAACAGAAACAGAGGGAAAGTGAGTGACACACACACACACACACACACACACACACACACACACGTACGTGTGTGGGGGAGTTAATGAAAATAGTAACAGTTTCATCAATACAAAATCTATTAAATGAAAGCATCTTGCTACCATTACAATCTATTTCTTAAACAGATATATCTCAATGCACCTTGTCTTTTGATGTGTAACATGATCTTTAGACATAAGAAGACGTAACATTGTGTGTAAAGTATTGTGCGATCCAGACGAGCGCTGCGTTTCCTTCCAGAACAGAGGATCCAGCCGCCGGAGGACGGAGCCGGTGAACGCCGACGACCAGGACAAGCCCTACGTCTGTGACAGTAAGAGAGACACGCCTCCTCCGCCTCCTCCGCCCGTCTTCCGCTTCACGCGTAACTCTCACACTCGAGAGCGTTTGAAAAGCTCCAGGGAGCGGAGGAACTCGGCTCTCCTTCGATCTGCCGCTGGAGAAGTGACGGTGTTTTAAAAAAAAAAAAAAAAAAAAAAAACCTCTCTCGACACGCTCGTTCTAAAACCGTAGCTTATATAAACAGAGAGACATCCAGCTCTCTCTCTCTCTCTCTCTGTCTCTCTCTCTCCCCCGATGCCCCCCCCCCCCTCTTCTTCTTCTGCAGCATGAAGAAAGGGCTTCGCTGTTAATCCAGACCTGACTGGCATGCCACTCGCGCACTCGGACAGAAATACCACCCCCATCCCTCCGAGAGAGCCGAACCAAATGAATCTCATCCTCATTCGGTGTCTTGTGTGTTTGCTGTCTTTCCTTTTTATGTTTTTTTGCTTTTGTGTCTTCTCTGTTGCAGATAAAAACAAACAAAAGCATAACTCAAAAAAGGCCGAAGAAGGTATCTGCACCTGTCGCCATCTTGTCCGTCTAGAGGCTCTCTCCCTGAACTGTCTTTTTTTTATATGATTGGCTTTTCTCCCCCTTCCCTTTGTTGCTCCTGGCCGTCTGGCTGAGGAGCGGCTGCCTGAATGCTAATCCCCTGGAGATATCTAACGTTTTAAATGCTTTTATGCTAGTCGATTCCTCCTCCCCCGAAATTCAGTGCAAGCATTGCATGACACTAACCCCGCGCGCCTCACTCGGCGCGCGTTGCTTTTGTTTGCCAGGAATGCAGCAGATGAAGCTTTTAGCAGCGGCGGCTCCACTAATGTCGCACTGTGCAATGCATGTTTTCTCTTTTTTGAAAGCCGCACTAGCTATGATGTGATGCACTGATGTAGCCATTGTAGAAGTGTCCCCACTGGGGGGGGGGGGGGGCTTTATTGACTGTGTTGCATACGGATCGATGTGCTTTGGATCGCAGGGTTTTCTGGTGGGGAGAAAAAAAAGCAGCTAAAATATACCGTAGAATAAGACACTTCTCTGATGGCTACAGCTCTAACATGTTAGTTATAGTCTACTCTACAACGACCCCTAGAGATACTGCAATATTAGACTATAGATTATAGATGTTGTTTTTCATGAGCACAATAATGCTTCCAAATCTGGTTTTATATACATTGGACTTGTGACTTCCTCGACTTCACAGTGCAGCAACAACGGCATATAGTGGCATATAGCGGCATATAGTGGCATATAGTGGCATATAGGGGCATACAGCTGCATAAAGTGGCATATAGGGGCACATAGTGGCATGAAGTGGCATATAGTGGCATATAGGGGCATACAGCTGCATAAAGTGGCATATAGGGGCATATAGTGGCATATAGCGGCATTCAGGGGCATATAGGGGCATACAGCTGCATAAAGTGGCATATAGGGGCACATAGTGGCACATAGGGGCATATAGGGGCATATAGGGGCATATAGGGGCATACAGCTGCATAAAGTGGCATATAGGGGTATACAGTGGCATGAAGTGGCATATAGGGGCATAAAGCTGCATAAAGTGGCATATTCAATTCAATTCAGTTTATTTGTATAGCCCAATTTCACAAATTACAAATTTGTCTCGGAGTCCTTTACAATCTGCATAAAGCTGGATAAAGTGGCATATAGGAGCATAAAGCTGCATAAAGCTGCATATAGCGGCATAATGTGGCATAAAACAACCGCCCAAAAAAAAAAAGAAATCTCCACAATATGCAACCAATGAGCTAAAGTGTAAACAAACAGTCTGGTTTGATAAAAGCATCCTGTGTTTATTATGCAAACATACAGTAATACTGCAGAGCATTTCTGATACATCCGCATTCCCCTATTGCAGAGGTTTCAATATAAAAACATAGTTTTTGCCTAGAACTGACATTTGGGCAAAAAGCTTGTCGGCGGCGTCTCGCAGCTTCCAGGCTCTTTCCTGTGACAAATAGGCCGACTCATTCAACACAATTCACTATGGAGGCCCATTTCCTGCCTGTAAATGGAAACAATCAAATGGATATTTAGCTGTGATGATATAAATATTGAAATAATGAGATAGTAGGCGCGCTTCAGTGGCCCAGTTTTATTTTTTCTAGTTTTTTTCTTTTCTTTTCCCGTTAGCGTCTGTATTCTTAGCATACAGGGCAGATAACAGGAGAGAAGAAAAAAAGCAAACATTATTATTATTTTTTCTTTCTTTTTGACTGGCGGAAATGGGCTTCTGTTGCTATAGAAAACTAAAGCCGATAAAGCTTTAATCGCGTGCCGGTTTCTCGTAATATCTGTTGTGTCCTGTCCCCATTGTGCATCAGTCATCTCACCAGACCTCCACGATAAATCACATTACATGTCACGAGATGTCATTTAGCAAAGCGACTTCTACCTCCATAAAATCATTTTCAAATCAAGCCCTGATTCGATGATGAGCTTTTCGTCCTCCCTGGATTACACTTCAACCAATGAAACCATTTCCTTATGTCGTAGATAATAAATCCGTATTGGCGTTAAGTCACTATATAACAGTGAGAATCAACAAACACGAATACTAACAGCGAGCTGAATGTTAAAATGATGTTTAGATGTTCATGTTCCACGAAGACGGGGATGACGGATGCCGTGTTTTCATTTCATTCATTTTCAGTCTTCCTAACGGACCCTTTTCATAATGTGTCGCCTGTAGTCTGTGGCAAGCGCTACAAGAACCGGCCCGGCCTGAGCTACCACTACACCCACACCCACCTGGCGGAGGAGGAGGGCGAGGAGGAGAAGGAGACGGAGATGGCCCCGTCTCCTCCGTTCTGCCCAGACAACCACAAACGTAAGCTGCGGCCGAGCGGTTTGACTCCAGGGCGTTGGCGAGCGTGACCTCACGCGTCCTTCTGTTTTTCTCCCGCGCCGACAGCTCAGAAGGCGGCGGACGGCACCATCATCCCCAACGACTACTGTGACTTCTGCCTGGGGGACCAGGACGCCAACAGGAAGACGGGCCAGGCCGAGGAGCTGGTGTCCTGCTCCGACTGCGGCCGCTCCGGTGAGTCTCCGGTCTGCTGTCGCTGCGCAGGAGTTCTTTATTTATTTATTTATTTATTTATTTATTTATTTATTTATTTATTTTTTTTTTTTAATTTTTTTTTTTTATTATTTTTTTTTTTTTTTTAATTAGAGGACAAAAGACAATACATAGACATGACACCTAGAGGACGACGAAACAGTGGACACAACATCATAAAGTCAGAGTATTGTGCGAAAAAAGAAAGAAAGAAAGAAAAAGAAAGCAGGAGTTCATGATTTCCATGCAGACGGACCACAAGTATTATTTATTGTCCTACCAATCCAAAAATATAAACTCTATGTGAGAAAACCCACTACTAATCTAAAATGCATTTATTCGCTTTCCCGCCAAAAGTGAGACGAGCAAAGACACTGTTAGCTTCGCTTAGCTTAGCACAAAGACAGGAAACGGGGGAGGAAACGGCAGCAAAGTCCGCCCGACGACACAAAGTCGATTCACAAATTGGACCGCATCGCGCTGGGGACGACGTGGAGGCTTCACAGGAGAGTCAGTACTGAAAAAAACGTTTTTTGTTGTTGTTTTTAAACGTCTTCTTTCATAAGAGTGAGATGTTTTCTTGTGGTGATAAAACCAATTTTCGGATTGAACGTTTTCACAGTTTTTTCATGGACTTTTTGTTTTTAAAGATGTAGGAAGTAAATTCCTGTAAAAAGAAACATCTTTTTCTGGAGGGGGGCATGTTGCCTGAAGTGGCATTTTATAATTCTCGTTCCTGTTGAGCGCGTTAAGACGTTTCCCATCCGTCCTCACACCAGCGATAATCCTCTTCGCCCTTGCTTGCGTAAAATCATCAAGATCACAAACTAATCTCCACATCCTAATTAAATGAGGACTGAAAAGCTCGTTAGCAGACACGGTGGACCGGAGAGAACGAGGAATACATTCGACGAGCGTGGCGAGGGGAGAGGGGGGGGGGGGGGGGTCGGGGTCGTGGACTCTCGAGTCCCTCCATTGGCTAAAGAGGACAGGTAGCTTAGCGCTAAGAGCCAATCGGCGCTCCTCTCCGTCCGGCCTTCATTACGGCTCATTGACGTCGGTACCGGGGTCACGCAGACAGCCACGCGCGCGAGAGGCTGACGGCGAAAACGGCGTCGGCGGTAGCTGCAGAGCGTCGGTTATTGCATTTCACGTTTCTTTCGGGAGTTGTCACAGCTGTCGGTCGTCGGAGGACGGGGGAGTAGCGCTCGGCTCGTGTTTTGTTCTCCAGACGTGTAATCACTTGATTGCTTTTCAATGCCACATTTCGTGCAGCTGTATACGCACCGTCAACACTATGGGCCGCAATTACAGAGCACGTTAACGCCGACTGCCGGCTCCTGTAAAGACACCGCAATCATCTTTTGAAGGGAGGAATAACGTGCTCTTCTATTTGTTTCCTTATTATTTGTGTTTCTCCAAGATGACCAGTTTAAATCTACAGCTGTAAGAAAGCAGCACAGCATTTTATGTTCAACATTTTATCTTTTATATGAAAAATGTATATTCACATTTTTGTAATTTATATGTGGAATGTTATATTTAAAATTTGATTAACAACGTTTTATATTTTATTTTTATATTTTACAATTAAAATGTTATACATACAATTTTACATTTACAATTTCATATTTAAAATTTCATTCATAAAATGTTATACATTTTTATGTTTTACGTTTAAAATGTTATATGTACAATTTTATATTTCAAATGTTATATTTCCATTTTTGTCTTATATTTCAAATTTTATATTTTATTTTTATATTTTACATTTAAGATTTTTGATATACAATTCTATACTTTAAATGTTATATTTTATATAATAATATTTTATTATTAGCATGAAGCCTGCAGCAGGCACTGGGATGATTTAAATACGTCCGTCTTGGTCTTCAAAGCTCTTGCTCCGTGTCTCTCACCAACAAACCGCCACTGACATTGTTTTGTAAACCCTTTCTTGCAATCCACTCTATCACCCCGTTCTCCTTCCTTCCTTCCTTCCTTCCTTCCTTCCTTCCTTCCCTCTTGCCGCTCTTCTCTCCGTCCCTCTGCAGGTCACCCCACATGTCTGCAGTTCACTGACAACATGATGCAGGCGGTGCGGACGTACCAGTGGCAGTGCATAGAGTGCAAGTCCTGCAGCCTCTGTGGCACCTCAGAGAACGACGTACGTATAACTCAGGAGAGAGAGAGAGGTCACGCGGGTCCTCGGGGTCACGGGGTCACGGCGCCCCCACAGTACAACCTGCTCTCCTTTTTAACGATGTCACCGATGTTCCTCCGTCGGCACGCAGAAAATACAAGTCACGCTCCATGTGATTCACTCAACTAGTTTTAATGATGTTTCCTCTCTATTGGATACAACATTCATATGCATAGCACCATTTTGTTCAAATCTACAGGGATTCACAAGATAAGAAAGCATAAAAAAAAAAACACTGATTACATTAACACTTTATTAAACAGGGCTTTTCGATGTGAGATGATAACTGCCCACCATGTGACAAAGGTGTGTTATGTAAGTCTCATGTTACCCAGCTCTGATCCCATTTAACGCCGCCATAACGTGGGTCACATCTATAACACAAGGATGTACTTACTCCAGCATGTATAACCGTTTCCAGGCAGGATTCCTGTTTATTTTGTCACGTATAATACACACGTATACCACGTATAATACACACGTATACCACGTGTATTTAATGGGTGGTTTGTTGCTGCTGCAGGACCAGCTGCTGTTCTGTGACGACTGTGACCGGGGATACCACATGTACTGCCTGAAGCCTCCGATGACCAAGCCTCCGGAAGGTATAATGCATCGGCGTGTTGACGTTATGCGCGCGTGTGTGTGTGTGTGTGCGTGTGTGTGTGTGCGTGTGTGTGTGTTTCGGGCTAAAGGCTATATATGGGAAGCGGCGAGGAGCTCACTCTCTGCTCTCTCTCTCTCTCCGGTCCACAGGGAGCTGGAGCTGCCACGTGTGTCTGGACCTGTTGAAGGACAAGGCCTCCGCCTACGGAGAGGCTTGACTTCCCCGGACATCCGTCTCCACACACACCTACACACTAGATATATATATGTGTGTGTAGAAATACACACACACACACACATATATATATATATATATTTGTACCTATACATTAACTGTTTGACATACCTGTAAGCGAACACGCTTCACTCGGATAGAACGACACATTCACACACACACACACACACACACACACACACACACACACACACACACACACACACACACACACACACACACACACACACTCCAGTGCATTAGCAGGCTCAGGGCAGGTTTTCCTGTTTGACGCGCAGCGACCTTTGACCCCTCGTGCAGCCGGGCAACACTCCGGCCGCCACAGGTCTGCCGTCCGGTCATCTCTCTCTACCTCACCACTCGGCGGGCGGCGCCAAGCCAAAGCAAGATTGGCAACGGCCCAATACTGTGTAGTACATGTGTATGTGGAAATACATGCTCCCCCTCCCTCTCCCCTCCCCTGATTTCAGTTAATTTGAGTCCGCCGTGCTGAAGCCGTTTTCTTCGCTTCCCCGACTCTTCTTGACGTTCTTCCTTCATCTCTGGACAGACTCGGTCTTCTTTATGCCGTATTTTACTTTTTTGGGGGGGTTTTGTCGAGCTCGGGTAGTTTTCCATCCCTCGCGAAGAGGAAGCAGAGCGGTAAAAAAAACAGGAGAATAAAAAACGCCTCGGCCATCAATCTTTGTTTGGGGGAGCGCGGCGACGTTGGTAATCCGCGCCTGTCTTCTGTTTCCTCCGCTGTCAGCCGGACGCCACGGGGCTCAACGGGACGCTTCACAGAACGAATAATAACATTTCTTCACGTAGAATTATTATTCTTTATTTATTGGTCCAGTTTTACTGTCAAGGAGATCATTGTTGCTGTAAAGCAGTGGTTCCCAAACGTTTTAAAGCCCCAATAAACCAACATCAAGTGATTGAATTATTAACTGAGGAAAGTATTCACAAACGGAGATTAAATATATTTAAATAACGTCAACAAAAAAAAGCATTTTTCCAGAGTTTCACTTTATGTTCTGGTGTTCAACTTGAATATTTTACCTAATCGTGTCTTTACTCGAGACGCAAGGATCGCCTGATGTTGTGTAACTCTATATTACAGCTGTAGAGGTGGCGCGTCAGCCGAGGGTGTCATGGGTGCTGGTTTTATTATTTTAATTCTGTAAAGATACTGCTCTTTGTATACAGAGTATCACTCTTCCACATGTCCCACGTAGCTACGTTACTCCAGCAAGTGGACAAAATCCCCGACTGGACAGTGGAGCATATCTGGAAAAATGCTTTTTAATTAGCGATCCGCTAATATTATATATATATATATATATATATATATATATATATATATATATATATAACAATATCCGTATTAGTTGCACTTCGGTTTGACATTTAAAACAGAATCTGCTGGTGAAACGGGGTTTATTTGTGTTTTGTGGCCCTTGCAGTACCTCTGCAGCCCTCTAGGGGGCTTCACCCCACCGTTTGGGAACCACTGTTCATCAACCAGAGAAATGTGTGTAGAATCATATTTTGACGGAGCAGTCGGGACGATGTGTTCAATGGGAACGTGAAATCTTCAAAGCCCCGTCCGTGTAATTTGCGTTATTTTCTTTACAGAACAGATTTGGTAGCACTAATCCAAACGGTCGTGAAAAGGAAAAACCATGAAGAATAAGCTGAAAACTAAACATAAAAAGCTCTTAAAGTACACGTCGTGTGTCTCAGCCTTCACAGGATATCACAATCTGCATTTGTGTTTTGAATTTTGTATTTTTTTTGGTGTGAGTTTATATTTGATATTACTTTTCCACAGACAATCATGAGCTAGTGTAGATACAGTACATGATGTTAATAATAATAATACGAAGAGGGTTTTATTGTGTCGTTCCATGGCGAGTGTCATGGTCCTTTGTGTCTTCCTTTTTTGTTTTTTAAACGTCTTGGATGTCATTCTTATTCGATGCCATCGCCGTCAGTGGTTTAACATGCGTGTTGTATTTTGTTAAAGTAAATGTTGTTGTTTTTGTGTTGAAATAAAGATTTGTTTTGTTTTTTCCATTGGTCTCGTTTCTTTGCACGTTATCCACGAAATGTATCTTCAGGTTGAACATTTTGCCCGTAAGATATTTTCACAGAAAATATTCTTTCTGCTTCTGTTCCCTTTTTTGAAACTATCCATTAGCAGGAAACCCTAAAGCTGTGTATTCAATTTGAAAATAGATATTGAGTGGTTTCTTTGGCTCTTGCCAAGATGGCTGCATCTGATATAGCCATTATAATGTAATGAACGGATAGGTCATCATTCTTCCCAAAAATATGGCTGCCGTTCTGACAGAATAAACCGAAAACAGCTAAATTGGGAAATCCAAGATGGAAAGACCCTGAAGCGTGTGATGACTTTGAGTGTAAAGTCTGGAGCTGCTCTTCAGACAATGGAGACAGAGTTTCCAGAGTTATGGACCCATAAAGATAACATCTTACCCAATGTATTGTCTATATACCTTTAACTTGAATAATTTCCATATGGATTTGGAAGAGTGTTTATCATAACTAATATATTTGGACAGTTGGATCATATATTTTATTAAGAGATACATAAGCATGTGGATTTATTTAGCAGTAAAACCTGTATGTGTAAATTACAGATTTAATCTGTCCAAACCCTCCTAGATTTTGTAAATATTTGTACAAAGACTGTTAATTTATTGTACGTGTCCTTTCAACTATCCTTGTCATCACAGTTCTGGAAATGGTTTGGCGCTTTGCCCATTCATGATATCATAGCACCTACATCATATGACCACCGGAGGGCGCTGTTGAGCTATATAGTACAGAACCGGATGGACCCGGTCCAAATGCACATCTATATTATATAACACGTATAATTGGATTATTACTGATCCAAAATATGCAAGTAACACATTAATGATGTAGTTCTTTACACACTGCTAGTTTATTACAATAATCCATATTTAAGGAACTAAAAAACACTTGTTTTGGAGGTAGAATCTGCAAAGTGACAACAGCTATCATGATTATAGTGTCTCATTTTGTCAAGTAAAATGATTAAATAAAAGAGAATGGAAATACTTATATCAATTAAATTACCCCAACATGTAACATAATTGACTAAACGTGTATTTAATACTCCACCATTGCTATTGCAAACCTTACTAATTTACGCATCTTTAAACCAGAATCTGCAATAGTGTGCAATCATACAATCACAAAAAAGAGTATAAGGACAATATTATTGTGTGTTTTTTTCATGCTTTATTGGGGAATATGTATCAAGAGAGTGGTGAGAACAAAGACAGATAAAAGAATATACCTGCTTTAAACTCAAATAATCACAATACTTTACAAAGAAATGTCTGCTATTTCTTTTTGTATTGCAAATATATTCTCCTTGTGGAACCTCCCTCCCAGAAAAGCAAAAGTAATCCTGTACTATGTAAAAAAAAAAGTCAAGTCAAGTCAAATCACATTATTTAATGTTTGTCTTAAACTTTCAGAAAAAGAGAAATATCTCTCTCTCTCTCCGTGAGCGAGTTTGTGATTGTTTTAGCAGCCGCGAGTCATTTCAGAGACGAGGGACAGGAAGGTGCTGGTGGCGAATTCGGGGTTCAGGAGGAGCTGGCCCAGCATCTCTCTGCCCTTCTCCCTGGCGGCCACCGAGCACATGGCGCCTTTCCACATCCGCACCAGGGACCCAGCTGGCGGAGGACACGATCATCATGAAGGGGTCAGAAGGCCGTGATAATCATTCCTGTGTGTGTGTGTGTGTGTGTGTGTGAGTGTGACCTACCCAGTAAACTGTTGATGCTGTTGATCCAGGAGAAGATGTACAGGGTGTGGTTCTCCTCCGTGCTCAGGTCGGCTATGTTGGGTGCACTGTCGCCCACCTAGAGAGAAGGAGGGTGGGATGCATGCTCAGGGTTGTAGGAGATGAACGGAACACACACGTTGGATGAATGGATGATGGGTGTCGTCGTGGGTTACCCACCAGCAGAATGCGGCTTGGGAGAGGGGTGATGAACATGGCGGAATTCTCCAAATTGGAGTGGAAATGCACCGCCGCGACGTACTCGGCCGAGTTCTCCCAGTTCTTGGAAAAGGCCACCTCTGCAGACGAGTAGTGGCTCGCCCTGAAGGAGAGGAGGACAACCGGAGAGGGACACGGATTAGTGGATGAAGAGAGCTGAAGGAGAGCAACCCCTCTTAGATAGAGAGATAGATGTAGGTAGGTAGGTAGGTATAGATAGATAGATAGATAGAGAGATGGAGAGAGGTAGGTAGATAATTAGATAGATAGGTAGGTAGATATAGATAGATGGGTAGATAGAGAGTTAGGTAGGTAGGTATAGATAGATAGATAGATAGATAGATGTAGGTAGGTAGGTATAGATAGGTAGAGAGAGAAACAGAGAGATAGATAGATAGAGAGATAGAGAGAGATAGATAGATAGATAGATAGATAGATAGATGTGGGTAGGTAGGTAGAGATAGGTAGAGAGAGAGAGAGAGAGAGAGACAGAGAGATAGATAGATAGATAGAGAGGTAGGTAGGTATATATGTAGATAGATAGATAAAGAGGTAGATAGATATATTGATTGATTGATTGATAGATACAGTATAGCTCAGTAGGTAGAGAGGTAGGTAGAGAGGTAGATAAGTAGCTGGTCAGTAGGTAGGTAGGTAGATTGAATGATTGATTACCTGGCAGTGCATGAGGAAGAGGCGTACGATGAAGCCATGTGGGCCTCCCAGAAGAGACCGAGCAGATAGTCTTTCTTCTCATTTTCTGGGAGAGCAGACTCGGCCGCGCCCTTGAGAGCCTTTAAACACACACACAGGGGAGAGGGCGGTTTAGTGTCACGCCTCCATGAGGTGAAGATGAGCGTATTCTTCATCCATGTGTCCACTGGTGTGTGGAGACATGAAGACGTACCTGGAAGAAGGCGTCCCACTTGGTGATGACGTCGGAGTGGCTGACTGCACAGGAGGCATATGTTGTGCAGTAGTCCGTCACACCTGCAGGGGCCTGCATCTGGACCTGATGGAGTCAACACGTATCCTCATCATCATCATCATCATCATCATCATCATCATCATCATCATCATCATCATCATCATCATCATCATCAAAACCAACCACCGCATTCACACTCTGCACATGCTCAGTTGGGTCCTTAATGTGAGCAGGTAGCCACATTTAAAAGGAAAGTTGAAGCTGGTGCACATTTTCACATATTGTTCAATGTAATTATAACTTTTTTCTCTCATATTACAAAAGTAGTTCACCGAAGTTGCGTGTCTGATGACATTTCGGGTGAGATATAAAACGAGCTGTTGACTAATCTATTCTAATTCCCTCAACAACTGGTGAGTCATAAAGTTTGCAATTTGCCTCGACCTCAGCTTCATGCAAAGGAGGAGCTGAGACCAGAATGCACTGCAGCGCTGCTCACACGGCCAATGAATGTGAACGAGGGATTTGAAAGATCCTGTGGACCCCTAAGTAGTGATTAAAAACCTAGTTTTTGTCATAATACGTTTTACACGCTATAACAAAAGACATGCTATATGTTTAAATAGAATTGTAACCTTTCGAGCCCTTTTGTTCGATACTAATCTGTGTCTTCTGTTTGTTTTAGTGGCTGACACGCGCCATGACAACCCCGCAGCCGCTCAGCCTTAAGAAATATCTGTATTACAATCGTCATTTACATAAGTATATGCAAACTGTAGGAGGCCAGGGGTCAAACCGCCTTATCGTGGTTACAGGAGGACTACGCTACCCTGGTTATACGTACACTACGGTTCAAAAGTTTGGGGTCACTTAGAAATGTCCTTATTTTACTAAGTTTTTTTCAATGAAGATAACATAAAATGAATCATGAATACTCTTTCTACATTGTTAATGTGGTAAATGATTATTCTCTGTTTTTTAATGAAATCTCTCCATCGCCTTAGAAGACCAACGGAGGGGTAGAAAACACTTGAAATCCCTTTTTATGTGAGGGCAGCTGAAAACAGTTATGCTGGTGAGAGAAGCTCTAAAACCGTCATTTCTTTGAGCCACAAGTCTGAAGAAGAAAATTAATATTTCAAATAAAAATCATTATTTCTAATTTTGTCAATGACTCGACTATATTTTACATTCATTCAGCAATTTATTTGATAAATAAAAGTGAGTTTTCATGGAAAACGTGACATTTTCTGGGTGACCGACCTTAAACATTTAAACGTCAGTGTATGGGCATATCACACATATATACATGTATGTGTGTGTGTATACATAATGAGCCACGTGCTGAGCCTGGAGCTAGTTTAGCTGTAGACTGTCGTACTTTCAGTTTGACGTACCTGAACTCCTGCTCCCATCAAGCCCTGCTGGGCAGCGGACATGAAGGGGAGGGCAGAGGCATAGTAGTTCACACCTGGGGGAGAAACAAGTGGTTTTGTCATTATTTTTACATGTGTGTGTGTGTGTGTGTGTGTGTGTGTGTGTGTGTGTGTGTGTGTGTCATACTTACAGCCCCACCAGCTCTCAGTAGAAATACAGTTGGCATCTCCGGTCGCCAGGCCGCAGGTTGTAGCTCCAGATGGGTCAGAGAGGCGGCCTAAAGGAGCACCACATTGGACCCGACGCGTCAGTGTGTGTCAGTGTGTGTCAGTGAGCGTCAGTGTGTGTCGTTGTGTTGCTTTGTTGCCTGAGTTTAGTGAACGTTGGTTATTTATTCAATAAATGGATGAGAAGTCATTGTGGATAGTTTGATTTTCATATTACTGCTGCGAAATGATCCACTATCCACTTTTTGGAAAAGGAAACAAAGAAATAATTAAACATATATATGTTCACGGTACCTGATGTTAGCATCCACCCTAGCTGCAGCGGCAGTCCCCAGATGGCACCGTCAGTGGCAGTCGTGCCCAATGAGCCACTTAACGGGTCGGTGGCAGCGATGATCAGCCGGTAGAGACTCATGCGGTGGAGGTAGTTCCAGGGGTCGGGGGTCAGAACGCCGTTCTGGATGGGCAGGTCGGTCACCTGGCCGGCCGTCTGGGCCCAATGGATGGGCATGCCATCCTCGAGGATGACAGTGCAGCTGGTGAGGGACACGGCGGCGAAGGCCAGGAGGAGGCTGAGGACCGCGGGGCGCAGCATGGCTGAAGAGGAGTGGGAGGTCTACTCAACTGAGTGAAGCTCAAGGCCTGAATACGAGGCTTATGTACTCTGTTCAAATGTTCTGACTCATGTAGACTCTCATTGACCGACAGATAAGATACAGCATGTGCACCGAGATCAATACCATCAAATATGCAGAAACAGTAAGTGTCTCTCTCATCCTGGCTATATATATATATATATATATATATATATATATATATGCATATATATGTGTGTATATGTATATATGCATATATATAATATTATGTATATATTTATATATATAGCATATTATATGTGTATATATGTATATATAATATATATAATATATTAATATATATATATATATATATTAATATATATATATATTTATAAATAAATATGTATATATATTATATATATATATATATATATATATATATATATATATATATATATATATATATATATGGCATATTACATGTCATTTAGTTGATGCTATCCAAAGCGACTTACAATAAGTGCTTTTAACCATGAGCACCAACAAGAATCAAAAAAGTAGTATTTATTTAAGCAAGCCAAACTACAAAAATACCATAAGTAATATTATAAGTAATACTATAAGTAAATGCCATTCAAGTGCCACTGAAGTGCTAATCTGTTTATATTCAAGGTATAGTCAGAAACTATGTGCATAAAAATGATTCAGTCTCAAAGTAAAACATTTTTTTAGATATAATTCCAACCCGCGTGCAACCTCGATGAACTGTTGACTGATAACAAGTAGAGGCCGATGTCCTGTGGCTCATTGTTGGTACATCCCTATCTGCAGATGTGACGGATCCATACAGTTTTCCACTGAGAGAAAAGGGCACATTTGGGGGTCTGTTCTGTGTAGTTAACCTCCCTGAACCTCAGGGCCTGAACACTGTAACTGTACACATGGCCGTCGATAAAGCCAGTTACCTAAGAGACCCTTATTAGAGCACTCAAATTCAACATATCTGGATACGTTTGGTCCTTTTAAATTTTCAGGTTGAATTTTGCAGCGGCTTCCTAACTCTGTTAAACAGAATAGATATTGGTATCGCTGCCTCCCAAGGACAACTGGTATCCTATTTATTCAGGTTACAGTATATGCTTTCTGTGAATAGTAACGTAAAAGTTAGTTTTCACAGCTTCCACCATTCATTAATTTATTTTGTTGACTTAAAGTCGTCTTATTTTATACATTTTCTTTTAAAATGCTGGAACGAACCAAAAAAATACCCCGTTAGCATTTTACCGAATTAAAATACTAATAAGTACAAGTTTACTTCTGATAAGTTCATTGTAATATATATAATAATCTTTTTCAGAGTGCAGTAATGCAGTTAAATGTTATCAGCGATTTTAAAAGCACCGGTATGCAGTTTGGTATTTTAATCAATAAGAATGCATCACGTTTCATCAGCAGACCATCACAAGGTGTGTGCGTGCGTGTGTTTGTGGACTCTGTTGTGTAACTAGTTATAACAAATCAGTCATATAAGTGTGGTGTAAAGTAAAAAGCTGCATATAATGAGACAAATCAGGTAAATGCTAGTCATGTGATTAAATATTCTTTGGGGATTTATTTCCTCTGTCGGATGGCAGGACTATTTCTTCCAGCGGTCTGGTCACGTGACGGGGGCGTGGCCGGGAAGCAGGAAGTAGACCGCCGCTGTCGCAAGTCACAAGAAAGGTAAAGTCTACACTTTTTAACGCCACTCGGCTGCACATTTAGGAACGATTGACAACGCTGCGGGGACAAAGATAATAATAACGATCTCATGATGACGTTTAGACTTCAGGAACAACGGAATTTAAACGAATATATCACCCGAAAAAAAACAAAAACGACCGACAGAGAGAACTGTTGAAATTGTGCTGCGACTTTGATTGTAACTTATGACCTCACTGCTCGCGAGATATTATCGATATATATATATATATATACACCGTGAATATCGATAATACCTGGCGTATCAATACATAGGGGTCGTCTGCTATGCCCTCCTCTCGTGGGTGTGAAGCTCATGTGATTTCCGTATTCTTCTTTTCCTTCGCTAACAGCCGCTGTATAAAGGACACGCGCGCGCGCACGCGCGCGCGCAGTCAGGCGGGGTGGCCGCAATAAGTTTAATTAAAGTAGAAGTTCGTGACTCAATGACAGGGGATGGATCCAGCTTCTGGTGTGAGGGTTCCCAGCAGATGGTGGTTTTATTTGCATACATTTCCCACAAGGCTGCGGTGTCGTAGTAGTAAACAGTGGCGACACCAGCCTGCTGCCAATAGCATATGTTATAATAATGCATCATATGTTATAATGTAGCATATGTTATAATGCAGCACATGTTATAATGTATGATATGTTATAATTTAGCATATGTTATAATGTATGGTATGTTATAATGTAGTATATGTTATTATGAAGCATATGTTATAATGTAGTACATGTTATAATGTAGGATATGTTATACTGTAAGATATGTTATAATGCAGCATATGTTATAATGTAGGATATGTTATAATGTAGTATATGTTATAATGCAGCACATGGGAGCAAAACTAAACATCGATCACAGATTTAATTTGTTATAGAAGATGGACTTTGAGATCTTAATTGGGTTTGGGGAGCCCCCTGGTCCAGTTAGGGGGAGTCTACTAGTGCTACATCCGTTTTATATCAAACAAAAATTATTGTTTATCCCAAATAGTTTTCCAGTGCAGAAAAACACAAGTGACCCTCGGTCCTTATTGAACCAGAGGGGCTTCTGTTTGGCTCTCAAATGCTCCGTCTTTACATTGAAGAGGTCCACACTGATTTATCAGTATGTTCAGCTGCTATCCCAACAGGGCTCACCTACAGCGGCCCTCCTTGTCGATTGTGACATCGTGCTCATGCAACACACATGTCAATATTCCAGCATGTTATTGGCCTTATTGTGAACTTGAGAGTGAATCAGGAACCAGTTCCACGCTGCACACATTTTAATGTTAGACTTCCAGTTTCATTTACCATCGACTAGTGAACGCCTCTATCTATTTTCTTCTGTTGTTCAGGGACACATGTTGTACGGCGTTTTGTTCTCCATGTCCAAAACAAGCCCGTCCTACTAAATAACATTTACTCTTTGCAATCTAAAATCATAAAAGAAAAATAGAGAATATTCCCCTCTGACTTATGCATATATATATATATATATATATATATATATATATATATATATATATATATATATATATATATATATTTTTTTTTTTATTATATATGCATGTCACTTTAAGGATTTCAAACTTGTGACACACACACACACACACACAAAGGATTCAAACTAACCAACCAAAGTTTGGCTGCCCGAAGGTATTTTCACGTGTCAAGTCTCCAACACAGTGAACTAGTCACAGTAACTATGGTAACGGTCATCTCTGTCTGACTAGTGTGTGTGTGTGTGTGTGTGTGTGTGTGTGTGTGTGTGTGTGTGTGTGTGTGTGTGTGTGTGTGTGTGTGTGTGTGTGTGTGTGTGTGTGTGTGTGTGTGTGTGTGTGTGTGTGTGTGTGTGTGTTTCCTCACAGATCTCCGTCATGGCCTACCAGCCTGGGATGCAAGAGGACCCCAGTGTTCTGGTTCACAAAATAAGCTCCAACGTCCAGAAGCTGACACTACTGAGTAAATATACACACACACACGCACACACACATTGTTACTGGTTCCACTACGTGGACGCGTGGGGACACTCGTGTACAGATAAACGATGTGTGTGTTCTCTCTCCCCCCCCCAGCCTCGGAGCTGCAGAGGGCCGTTTCCCAGCTGGGGTCGGAGCATGATGGCAGCAAGCTCACGCAGACGCTGTGAGTAATGGGGGCGCGGCTCGCTTTGCATAATTGGCTCACCGCTGTACTCCCAAAACCCGCTCTGGTTTAAATTGCAGGTGGAGGCATGCTGACGTTTGTCAAGCAGTCATAACAATATATATATTGGGTAATGAGTCAGTTTTCTTAATGTCGGGACACAGGGTGTACGCTCATGGAAAACCTGGAAAAGTCATGGAATTTTTTATTTCTAGGCCTGGAAAAGTCTTTGAAAAAAATTCAATCCCAAAAGTTTTGGAAAAAGTCATGAAAATTTGATATATTCATATGTTAATTTCTACAAGTTTGGTTACAAATATTTCTTGTTTTAATATCATTCATTTTTGTCATTTAAGGTTTATACTCGTGTATACGTCATGGAAATCTGGTTTAAAGTCCTTGAAATCCTCTGATCAACATGTATTTGAACCCTGTGGACCGTATTTATCTGCATTAAAAAATAAATGTCTGTCTTTGGTCTCCAGTCAACAGAAACAGCAGCAAGGCAACCAGCTGGCGAAGGAGACCGACAAACTCATCAAAGCATTCAGCACACTTCCTGTTGGCCCCGATCAGGTACTGACTGCCTCAACGATTGTTAACAGTCCCAATTTCCCCGCTTGTTACCTTCGCATTCGAGAATGCGGAAGGTTATGGTTTGATCGCTGTGTATTTTTTTATTTATTTTTATTTATTTATTTATTTTTATTATTATTATTATTTTTTTTTTTATTTATTTGTATGTGTGTTATTCGCATAACTCAAAAAATATTAAAACCGGATCGCATGACATTTTGTGGGATGATTGGTTATTATCCGGGGACCAATTGATTAGATTTTGGGATCGATTGGGTATAAAATCGATCGTTCTAGTTAATCCTCATTTGGTCCCCCACTTTTAACATTGCGACCGTTCCCCTAACATTGTTATTCTGCGTTTGTGTTTTAGCGGCAGAGGAAGCTGCAGAAAGAGCGCCTGGTGAACGACTTCTCCGCCGCCCTGAACAGCTTCCAGAAGACGCAGCGGCAGGCGGCCGACAAAGAGAGAGACTTCGTGGCCCGAGTCAGGGCGTGCTCCAGGGTGTCGGTGAGTCAGCCGCCGCCGTGTCTGCGAGGTCGCGAGGTCAGAGCGCCGATCGGCGAAAAAAAATAGTGATTAAAAATAGACAGATTTGTGTTAGCAGGTGTTCTGAAATCAAAAGCTTGATATGCGGAGATGTGAGAAGGGATGGGGCGTCCATCCATCCTCGGAAAGATCAATATTATTGATTATATAGCTCAATGTTACAAATCGCATCGTGGAGGAGGGTTATCATCTTTACAAAATACGACAACGTCTGCACCTTGACCCGTGCTTTGGATAAGGAGACCCCCCACACCCCCCACCTCCCCCACCAAAGCACCAAACCAACATTATGAAATTACACCATAGACGACACAAATTATACGTAACATGTAAAATATATATGAAGCAAATGGAGCCAAGCAGACTGACTGTATCTGAATTAGTAACAAACCAATTCTATAGTTAATCTTGACTAGTTGATATTAATATCTGCAGATGAGCTGTAATATTTGTTATTAAAGTATAATATGTCCTGGTAGAAAAGGTTGTCATACATTTCAAGTTAGGTAAGTCATTGAAATGTGATGCTATCTTAATGTTATATCTATTCTCAAATGTTGCTTTAATTTACGAAATAACTATTCACACATTTCCTTTTTTTCGGGTTTTAATGTGAAACTTGAACACAAAGTGAGACCTCGTGAACTTTGAACACGTGGGAAATAAATGTTTACATTTTCTCCGATTTCCTCCTCATGTCTCGGGATTATAAATCAAAGCAAAAGTATGAACACATCAAAAGTGAAATGAATTAAGAGTATGTGTATTCATTTGTGTTGGAATAAATCCCAGCATTAAGAGACGGTGCTGGCGAACCCGTATTTGTTGTTGTTGTTGTTGTTGTTGTTGTCCCTTCAGTTGAACGTTCATATTTTTTGAGTTTTTTAAATAGAAGTTTCACAGGAAGTTGCTGTCACATTAGATAAGATAATCCTGTATTAGTCCCACCGTGGGGACATTTCAGGATCACAGCAGTGGGTGCATTGATAAAAGATACAAAATAAAACACAATAACAATACTAAAATACTAAATATACAGTTTAAGGCGCCGCAAAGCAAGTTTCTGGCCACCGATGCCCTCCGGAGAGCCGGAGGTCTCTAATCTCTGAGCTCCTGTATCTCTGCTCCGGCTGATAAGCACAAACGCTTCCTCCCAGCAGCGGCACACAATCACAGCGCCCAGCAGCCTTGTGTTCACAGTGTGTTTGCAGTAACTTGCACCACGTTGCAGTTTGTTTACTTGCACTTCTTGACCCCGTTCACAGGGAGGTCTGCCCGACGACAGCTTTGGAAATGTGCCGGTTTTTCTAAAGTAGGTTCACTATTTCTGGCATTTTTTTTTTTTGAAGTGTTGCTTTCTGTTGGTTGTGATTATTATGATTTCTAATGACTTCTGTCCGTGCAGTGAATCCCAGGCTCAGGCGCAGGCGCAGGCGCAGGCGGAGGCCATCACTGAAGAAGACCTGAGGCTGATCCAGGAGAGAGAGACGTCCATCAGGCAGCTGGAGGTTTGAGAAATAAGACGTCTGGACTAGCGTGGACATGAGTGTGTAGGGCGTCTCCTCAGCTTCACATGAACCACCTCTCTCTCTCTCTCTCTCTCTCTCTGTCGCTCAGTCGGACATCACAGACATCAATGACATCTTCAAGGACCTGGGCATGATGGTCCACGAGCAAGGAGACATGATAGGTGAGCTTGTGACACCTAACACCTTCAATAGGATCAGTGGTTACAGACAATGGGATGCACCCCTGAGAATTTTATATATATATATATAAAGTGCGAAAAAAGCAAAGAGAAAAAAAACACATGCGAAAAACTCTTTTTAGACTAAAAACAACATAAATAATCACACCACTGTCTAGTTATCTATCTTGTACATTTGCTCCTCCTCCTCCTCCTCCTCCTCCTCCTCCTCCTCCTCCTCCTGCTGCGTGAACAACGTGTGTGTCTCCTGTGTTCTGCAGACAGTATAGAGGCCAACGTGGAGTCTGCAGATGTGCACGTGCAGAGCGCGACCCAGCAGCTGTCCCGTGCTGCAGCCTACCAGGTAAAGCTCACCAGGCCGAGGAGAAAGGGTTGAGGAAAGGAAAGGAGGACAGGAATTGAAATCTATACATCTTAGATAGACGTTAGCTTGTAACTTGCGGAGCGATGAATGGATACAAGTAAAAGTGAGGGCTGTCGGGCTCTTTGAAGGCAGCACTATATGTGCATGTGATCCTCCTCCTCCTCCTCCTCCTCCTCCTCCTCCTCCTCCTGCACGAGGACTCCCCCCTCGTGATTATGCTCTTAGTGAGTTTTCTTTGGTGAAAGACGGGGGGGGAAGGGAAAGAACAAACTGAGTCACAAGGTGATCTGATTCATACCATTAGGACACAGATTATATTGAATACTTGTATATTCACAAACAACCTCTTTGTGCTTTTAACCCCTCCCCTCTTCCCCCTCTTCCCCCTCCTCCCCCTCCTCTTCCTCCTCCAGCGGAGCTCCAGGAAGAAGATGTGCATCCTGGTGATCGTGTTGCTTGTCGTCGGTGTTGTTGTCGGACTCATCATCTGGGCTTCTCTCAAAAAGTGAAGGGTTCTGCTTCCTCCTCCTCTTCCTCTCATCCACCTCTCCTGGTTAGTCATCGACCTGGACAAAGCACAGAGCACCTACCCCCCCCCCCCTCCTCCTCCTCCTCCTCCTCCTCCTCTTCTCACGTCATTTGGACTCTCTTTCTTTCACTCGATTATAGCCCTGAGATGTGACCGTTCCTCATTGTACGGCCCACACACACACACACACACACTCCTTCACGGTGAAAACTAATCTGTGTGGCGAAGGTTATCGTCGGCTTTAATTTAATTTCTTCGCGTCTGATCTTCGGCGTCATTTACTTGACGGGGAAAGCTTAAATGTTTTAGTCCTCACCACCCGGGCTCCAGAGGAAGGTGTAAACACAGGTGGAGTATCGCTCTGGCCCTGAATGATGAATAACACGCAGTACAACAATATATATATATATATATATATCAGGTCAGATGTGTCACACCCACTCATTGTCTCAGAGACAATATCCCTCTTTATTTTACAATCTAACTAATTAAAATTAATAGTTAATTTCTATACCAATTCCCATCCTGTACTCTAATGATACATCTAGAAGTGCCACACACACACACACACACACACACACGTATGCTGAATCTCCTGATTGGGACCACACAACACACTCCAGTCATTCCACGTAATCAGGAGAATGTTTCGTTACTCTACGTCGGCACGGCGTTTCCTTTTGTTGTTTTTTAATTGTTCAGCTTGGAGATGTTGAATGGACGGCGAAGGAAAGTCATTGTTGTGGAAACGAATTGCACATCAGAGCGTCACGAAATGCAACATGGAATATAGTTCAATGTTGTGCTTTTATGATTGTTTTCATGTCTGCTTCTTTTATTTTGAAGGCCATTCTCACTGTATGGGTGTTTTCAACTATCTGACTGCTTGGTGCAATCAGCCAAATTAAGTGGAAACACCTGTGTGTGTGTGTGTGTGGGGCGGGCTGGACTGACAGCCAACAGTAACCGTCTCCATCTCTTTATTCCTAATATGAAGGACCACGATATGTAACGGAAAAGTATAAAGTGAGCGCGAGCAAACACTAATTATTATTTGCTTCGACCCGTTTTGATGTAAAATCATGCTCAAGTGTATATTTTCCACTCTGAGATGACGCTGCCTGCAGTGTGCGCGAATAAATTGTGACTGCGAACATTTTTATGTGCCATCCTGTTATTCTAGAACTAACATTATGATTTATCACTGAAGGTTCTTTTGCACGACTTTGTAGTTTATTATATGCACAGTGTATTATATTTGTTTTTATTTTTCCATGGCGTTCCTCTAATTCTAAAAAGCATAATTGTCAGCGAAACTGTTGGAACAGAATATTCATGCACTTGTTAGTTTTTACATTCAAAGAAATTATAGAAAGTGGACTGGATTCTTACATTTTTATTTACGAGTGTAAAAACATAGATTGAATGTCATCATCCTGTGAGTGATGCTGGAAAACAACATTCGAGGGTCTTTCCGTGGGGGGAAATAAACCGGGATTCAGGCCCAGACGCAGTTTGGACGCATGGAAAGGAAAACCTGTGGTGGTTTGACCCGGTCGCCCAACCAGAGAACGCTCGATCACGGGGGATGAAACTTAGCATGATGTTGGCGACGGCCGCTGAACAGTTAAGACGGTCATCAACTGCCCGTGACGCAAGAGCGCCTTCCTGTTTCTTGAGAACATCATTAACTCAGCATTTTGCGTATGTAAGACGAGTTCTCCTTATTAAAAGCTGACTGCCTCATTCACTGTTGGGGCTGAGTCAAAACTGAGTCACAAATCACTTATTTTTTAATATTCTAATATATATATATATATATATATATATATATATATATATATTTACATTTATGTATATATATATATATTAAAAAGTTATTTTGATATATATATATATATTAATATATATATGTATTTACGTTTATTTATATATATATATTAAAAATAGTTATTTTGATATATATATATATATATATATATATATATCTAAATACTTTCTTATATGAATATATATTTATAAATAAAAATAATACAATTATTTATATATAAACATACTTTTTAAATATATATATTTATATTTAAATATTAAATAAATATATACATTTTTATATATATATATATATATATATATATATTTCCAAATACTTTTTCATATTCATATAAATACATATAAATATTTATATTGAAAAAATATATACAAATATTTATATATGTATGTGTGTATATAAATAAGAGGACCAATAATGGATCCATATGTTGCAATCTTTTTTAAACATTAGGTCCGAAACAAGTAAAAAATATGTATACACATATTTATTTCTTCCATAATCGCCCTGTTTTCTCCATAAAGAGTGACGTCCGTCGGGGATGAGATCAAGCAGCAGACAGGAGGCGGCGTGTCGGTGTCACAACTCACCGTCGGACCTTCAGGCGTGGAGGAAACCGCCGGCTGTGACGCAGGAGGAAAAGTTTCCTTGGAGCGCTGTGGAGGATTTGGACACAGTGTTGTGAATGCATCATTTGGGCAGAGAACAGGTTGAACTGGGCGGCTGTAGGACAGGGAGTATTTTGGGGCTGATTACACACACAAATACACACACACACACACAGAGAAAGTATCAGGTTCCTGCAGAGAGCTGAGCAGGATTTTCCTTCCAGCTTGGAGGAAACTTTGAGCGGGTGCAATGTTATAAAAGAGGAAATAACAATTTGCTGTTAGTTTTCCTTTCCATGAGTAATGTGAAAGTAGGTGAAAGCAGCACTCTGTGGCCAAGACAGGTTTATTTACGAATGAAATATTGAGTTTAACTCATTTTGTTTTGATCTTACTTCACATTTAGACCCCAGGAAGACGAGCAACATACCTAAAGTATGTCATGAAAAAGTCAGAATGTATATATAACCACAGTACAGTATGCCAATAAATTCATAACACATCAGAATACAGTACGACATAAAGAAATATACTCTAGCATGCCATTAAGATGTTATTAAAGTTACAGTGTAGTTCACCATACGTACATATTTTGACTTTATTAAATAGTGTATAAAATAAGATAATGTATTCATTTATTAGTCCCACAGTGGGGACATTTCAGGATCACAGCAGTGGGTGTACATTAGAGCATTAATACAAATAAAAGATAAAAATAAAAACACAATACGAAATACTAAAATACAAAATACTAGGATTACTATATAATAATAATACTATACAGAATAGTTAGTGGTTGTGGTTTTTCAGTTATTTGTTGATTAGCTCTGGATTCACACATGCGAGTAAAGTTTATGTAATACACTAAATGAGTAATGCTGCCAGCAGAGGGCAGTACTGGAGTGACCATACCCCCATGAGGTCATGCACCACGACTGTTGCTATTATCTTGGTATTATTGTCGGTATGCTGGAAATTATACAATAGCAACCCAGCAATTCAGTTGTACGCTAATGAGAGGGGTATGTGTGTTATTCTGATGACATCATCTCATATATTGGGAATAGAATAAGCATGAGCACTTCTTCTATGAGATCTTCAGGGCTTTAGAAAAGTCCTCGAGTGAGACGATGAGATGTTAATCAGAATAATACTCTGGTGGATAAGTAATATATAGAAGTACGGTAAGTATTTCAGCTGAAATCGTGTAAGGCCTTTCCTCTCTTCCTATCCCCTTCTTCTCACTTCCCCTCCTCCCTCGTCGGATCTCCGTTACATCGACATTGTGTCTGTATCTATGGCTGCAGATCCCTATTTTTAGGTTTATCTAAAGCCCACGGGATGTCAGATCCCTTTTTTTTTACCAGGACAATCACGAACACAAACACGAAGTCGAGGAGCCCCCTGTCCTGAGCGCTGATGAGTCATGTGAAGGTCGCCAAGTCAGGTCATTAAATCTGGGGATCTGTGAGTGGAACGTTACCGTCATCACTGCTGAGCATCCAACCTGTTTAAAGACTTCAATGCAGAATCATTCAAATATATATGTTTCTTTATTCCAGACTCATGGGTCCATAAAACAACAAACACAACAACAATATATAAAATACAATACATTACAATATGAGGACACAGGTCCAACCATTGCAGCTGAAAAGTCACTCATGATTAAAAAATATACGTGCATTTGTTCCATTGCTTCCAGAAAAAAGACAAATAACTGGTAGTAATAACTTTTATAACTAAAATCTCTGAAATACTTCATCGACATTTAAATTTATATATAAAATTCCTCAAGGCAGCATGGAAAGTGGAAACATTACGGGTCACAAATATCTGACTTGCACTTGTCCATATAGGAACATTAACTCATGAACATTGAGATTATACATTTTGCATTTTTAACACTAGAGACAAAATGACTCCATGAAAGCATTAAATGCTTTTTGTGTGTTTTCCTCCCTAAGTTACTTAACAATAAGAAACCGTTGAACTCATTGAGCAAAATTAGCATCTTTTAAAGTTTATTACTTACCTCTAATAGTATATATTCCTTACTTTTAATGCGCTGTACTAAAGCTTTGCATTGTGTATATTGTGTGTATATTGTGTGTATTGTGTATATTGTGTGTCTTGTGTGTTCTTCTTACAACATATACTCTTGTAGTGTGTCTTATCCTGGACTGTTATGGTCTGTCAAGGGACTAGATGTCATATCTCGTCGTTTATGTTAAGTTTAAGTTTTAATCCTCTTTTCCATGTCCGCTTTTATTTTGTAGTAACTGTCCTCTTTTGTTTCAGATACTTTATTTCCTGCCCCAGTGTTTCCTCGTTAGTGTGATTGTCTGCTCCACCCCTGTTTGTGTCCACCTGTTCCCCATTTCCTCATGTAATTAGGTCTGTGTCTACCATCGTCTTGTCTCCTGTCTGGTCCGAATCGTTCTTGTTTGAATAGTCTTTCGTCCCTGGTTGTTTTTTTCCAACGTAGTTGAGTTTTTGTTTTCGATAAAAACCTTTTTGATTGCTCAAAACCTTGAGTCGTGCTTTTGGGTCCTGCCTTCTGAGTCGTGACACTAGATATGCAAATTATCTGCATAGCTACAATCTGGTGCATCGAATGTAGAAGTTTATATTTTAACTGTACATGGTCCCTTTTTAAATAAAAAGATGCGATCAGAGCCTCACAAAGCCATGAAAACCTCGAGCCGCCACAGTCTGTGTAAAGGAGCCCGTGCTGCTGACTCGTTGAACACGTACCTGCAGCCCAGCGTCCCGCGATCCCCTCAGATCCGGTCCAGATCCCCAGAGGGCGGCATTCCTCCCTGCAGCCCCAGGAATGTCAAACTTTACTTTGGAGTCCAGCTCCGATCCAGGAGCAGGAATGCAACGTGTTTGCAGTTGAAAATCCCCCCGAGGTGCACCCTCTCTCCATGAAAAGTCAAAAATAAAGATGTGGTATAGAGCTGGCATCGGTGGCACGGACAACTGGCACTAGAACAGAAAAACCCGGCGGCGGGTTTCGGTTAAAAAAAAATACAAATATTTAGAGGCTCCTGTGTGTATTCTGGTAAATATTGATGTTTTTTTCCAAGGAGGAAGTAGCTCTCAGGTATGTGACATGCTGTTCCACGCTGAGAGGAAGCTGCCGCTGCCCTCACCTGCCATTTCAAAGTACAACATTGCTGCGCTCGCACACCAAAGAAACCCACAGGACACCTGCGCCGGGCCGCCGACTCCCTCGGCGCGGAAAGACAAATAACCGACATCGAGCGGGCGCAGAGCCTTCCACCTTGAAGTCGCTCGGCCTCTCGTGTGTTGGCCTTCGATACGCCGGTGGGAGCTAGCTCACTGACGTCACCTCACGGATTGAGTAACATGTCAATATTTATAACGCGCCGTGTCTTTATTCTTGTGTAATGTGTCGCTTTTTAATGCCGGGTGCACAGACGACTTGATGCAGACTGTGTTGTGTTTCTTTCTCTCTCTGCAGTGGGGAATCAGGAGCAGGAAACACCTAAAATATCAAGAAAGCCGTTCAGTATGTTGCCCCACGTTGCCTCATCTTCATCAAGTCCAAGAAAGACCAGGTCAGGAAGAACTTTTGGAGGAAGTGGGTGTCGTTGGGAAGAAGAGGGTATCGTAGAGAGGAGGAGGGTATCGTAGGGAGGAAGAGGGTATCGTAGAGAGGAAGAGGGTATCGTAGAGAGGAAGATGGTATCGTAGGGAGGAAGATGGTATCGTAGGGAGGAAGAGGGTATCGTAGAGAGGAAGAGGGTATCGTAGAGAGGAAGAGGGTATCGTAGAGAGGAAGAGGGTATCTTAGAGAGGAAGAGGGTATCGTAGGGAGGAAGAGGGTATCGTAGAGAGGAAGAGGGTATCGTAGAGAGGAGGAGGGTATCGTAGGGAGGAAGAGGGTATCGTAGGGAGGAAGAGGGTATCGTAGGGAGGAGGAGGGTATCGTAGGGAGGAGGAGGGTATCGTAGGGAGGAGGAGGGTATCGTCTATATGACATCCCTGACCTTTGACCTCAGGAGGATCTCTCTCCCCAGACAGAAGCAATAGATGTCATGTGACCAGAATGAACAGAGTTACATAAACACATTCAAATGAATATGACAGAAATGTATGAATAATGAGGAGTTAGTCGTGGGCATTGGACCTCGATCCAGACCTCCACCCTCCACGAAGGAGGCCGAGAGGAGGGGGGGGGGGATGTGTTCCACATCTCTGCATCACATACCGCTATGTTTTCATAAGTCTGGGTGGGTCCCCGAGTCCTACTCCAATCCCACATCTCCTTCCCTTTGCTCCACGTCCTCCGACTTGTTCCTATAGCGACTCGCGCCCCGCGGTGGAAATGCCGACCTTTAAAACGCCGCGTCTCGGAGCAGATATCGTAGGTTTGCTTTGCGTTAACGCGTTCCCCGAACTCCCCGTCCCTCCGATTACGGCACAAATTGATTTATTCGTCGCGGTCACAAAAGGAAGCGAGTGAGAGAGGCCCTCGTGAACCCCGGAGCCTCGCGACCCGCCGCGGTGAGAACACGTTTAAATACCACCGCTGTTTGCGCACCTCAAATCATCTCCTATACGTGCGCGGCGCTGTTTGCACAGGCGGACGTAACCGGGCGGGAAAAATGCAGCGAGGCAAACTACGGTGACCTTGTGTGCGTCGCCACGGACGTCATCACCTCCAGCCGCCTCGCCGTCGGTGGGAATGGAGGACGGGGAGGTATAGGGGGATGGAGGGAGGGAGGGAGGGAGGTAATTGAGGAATGGACGTGTCTCCTAGGTGGCCATGTTGCTCTGGAAGGATGTGGGCACTGGTCAGACCACACACACATATATATACACACACACACACACACACACACACACACACACACACACACACACACACACACACACACACACACAGGGAGACTAGCAACAAGGCCTCGCCAGGCAGCAGCTCTCATTATTGTTACGTGGCGGTGAGGATTGACCTCCGGGCCTTCGCTACGGAGGGAACATAGGAATTAGAGCGTGGGCTCGTCCGCCGCTCGGTGTTCGGTTCTCCGGTTCCATAATGGCGGGTAATAAATTGCGGGTGTTTGTCACGCTGGTGACTGAAGGGATTACGCTCCGGGTTAGAAGTTCCTGTTGGAACTACACGATGGGAGGATTTGGATAAAGCGGCGGGGGAAAGGAAACACGGCAGCAGATTAAGCTGTAATGCTTCCCATCCGAGCCGTGTAATTTTCGGTTAATTGTTGAAACCAAATCCATAAATCCATCCGATCACACGTCTCCGGCTGCGCGTTCTCGTGAGCTGCATTGAAAAGGCCGTTTGACGTCAGACAAGACTGCGGACAAAGCGACCAGAACAAGAGGCGTGTCCTGTTTGAGTAGAGGCAGGTGGTGGTGGTGGGGGGGGGGGCTGTCGAGGTCAAAGGTGAAGAGGGGTCGACGGGCGGGGCAACGTCGGGGCGAAAAGCTGCTCGGCAAACACAGCTTTGCCGTCTCGAACACACGCGATTATATTAGGGACAGACACAGGTCCGTGAGAGAGGCCCGGGAGGAATAAAGTGTGTGAGGAAGAACGACGAGGGGGGAGAGGGGGGAGAAGGAGGGAGGCCCTCGGTTTACTCACAGTGTTGTGATATGTTCGTCATGTTTTCACACCGAGGGGGGGGGGGGGGCGGTGTTCCCATTTCACTGTCTGGGATCCATCCTCCGCTGGTGAATGAGACCCGACGGGGTGAGGCGGGATGAAGGGTGCAGGTCGGAGGAGACGGAGATAGAATGAGAATAAAGGAGACGTGAGAAAGTTCTGAGAAAAGATGAGAAGATTATTGTTATTAAGAGAAGAGAGCAGGTGATTTGTTTCATTCATTTAGTCAATGGAAATATATGAGAGCATGATGTTGAGACGGAGGTGACACCAGCACTTTCTTTTTGCATGAGATGAAACATGACGAGTTGACCCAGAAGACGTGAACTTTACCAAGCCGGCAAAATGAGACGATAGAATAAACCATCAGATGAAATGATGTGATATGAGATTAGAGAAGACAAGGAAAACAATTTGTAAATATTTTGTATGTAACAGATGAAATGAGACGAGTTAAAAAAAAGTATAGATTTTTACTGAGAATTCAAAATGAGATGATAGGACATGAGACGATAGTGAGATGTGAGATTTTATTTATTGAGATCAGATGAATCTGGTTAATGAGAAAGAAGGAGACAAAATATAAATAAGAAATTAATATCAGAGAGATGATTGTATTACTTTGCCTTTTATTTGATGAAATGTGAATTAACGTAATTTAAAGATGAGAGAGAATAAATGATTTCTCTAATGAAATAATAATAACAAAAAAAAAATTCCCCACTGTGGGACGCATAAAGGTATATATCATTAAAATATCATGAATATGATATGAATTTATGTCAAATAAGATGACAAGATGGTCAAATGAGATATGTTGTAACATGATAAGAAGATGTAAGATAAAATGTAGTTATAGACGAGATAAACTAAAAGCAAAAAGAGACTTAAAAGAGAAGAGATCATCATCATCATCATTATTAGAGGAGCTTCGACAGGCCTGACAGTCGGATGAATAGACGCATATTTCGGTGTAACTTTGATTTTCTCTGTGGTCGACGTGCAGCAACTTCTAAAACCCAAAGATACACAACCGGACCGACGGACAGCGGCTTCGCCTTCATTGAAGTCGCTCGCTTCTGTTCGGCAACCGGGATTTCAATCTGACCTTCAAAGCACACACATCTGCCAACACATCAATCGTTTTCTTTAACTGTACATCTCAGTATAGACTCATGCATTCTGCCTTAATTTATCCTGGGAATATTTGCCGAGCACACACACACACACTTACACACACACACACACACGCTCTCTTTCATCAACACTCTGCTTCAACGCGTTCAAAGTTACGCGCATTCATACCTTGGCGGCGGCCCCGGTGCAACCACAGTCCTCCAGTGTTGGTCCTCCCAGCAGCTCCACCAGAGCAATTTGGACGGTAAGAAATGTGCTCAAGGACATTTTGGTTGGTGTTAGCTGAGGGAGACGAGAGCCGGCTGCGTTCCCTTTCGACGGACGGCATTTTTCTTGGCAAATCAGGCATCCGACGTCTCAATCTTCTCCTCAGCCCCGCCGGTCTAAACTCTTAACGTCTGCACCGTGTTGAAACGCGACCTTTTGGTGAAACGAAAGACATTTTTTTAGAGAAACAATCCAGCGTTTTAGTGAAAGGATTTTGGAAAAGCGAATCAATACGCCCGTGTTTATTCTATCACAGTCGACCCGATCGGGTTTTTAAAGCAACTGAATTAGAACAAAATGGCTTCACTTCATTATCGTATTAATTTAGTGGTAGTTTATTTTTGCAGGTTTGGCTTATAGCTTTAATTGGATTGGGCGAAGACTAGACCCGAGTCTGCCTGTGAGGCCCAACAGTGAACTGAATGCTAACATCAGCAGGTTAACACGCTTACAATGACATTGCGCACATGCTAACGTTAAGATATAACGCTTATCATCTTCTTAGCTTAGCGTAAAAGCATGCTGGCATTTATTAATTACCACAAAACGCAAGGAACAGCAGAGGCTCGTGGGATTGCCATTAGTTTTGCAGATTGTATCATAAAGCAAATCTGGATTCTCAACCTCATATTAATGTTGTGTGAAATCTTAAAGGTTATTACAATCAACTCCGAGGGGGACATGATGTCTGAACATTTAACGCTAATCATTTGTTGAGATACCTCAATAAATGCACCAAATTGGTGGCTGCTGAGCAGATGAACCATGTAAACCATATTACTCCATTACGCTCAAAATACTGGCCCAAAAACGCCAAATTCTTGAACAGAATCGACATTACATAACTATAGAATTGCCTTACGCGGACGGTCACCCTCAATGGTTTCGACTGTCCGGCTCGCAGTTCCCGACGCGAATGGCTCCGGGCGTTTTTCGCGCGAGAGAGGCCTCTCTCTCTCCCTTCAATGCGGCAACGTGTCGCTGTGCTCAGACCGGTCTGAACCGCCCCTTCGCCAGGGCCACGGCCACTCCGGCATCAAACGATATTTTTAATCAAGCAGTCAAAAGCTATTGCACAAACATTCTAAAGTAGCTTAGGTCAACAGTGCGCCGGAGCCTGTTCCGTTAGCCGGAATGCTCCCGCGCGCCGCGAACAGGCCTCTCTTTGTGTTGCCCGTCCGGCGGCCTCACGCCACACCGCAAGCGCTCTGGAATCCTGTTTGTTTTCTTTCAAATTTCTCAACCTAGTTCACTCCGATGTGGAAGCGCAGTGTACTTGCGTGTGTTTTAAAGGTGTGCGCTAAGTGTGCATCTGTGTTTGTGCGCATGCAGCAACAGTATGGCTCATTGAGCATGTGCTCATTTCAAGCCGGTGCCAAAGTTCACATTGATTTCTAAGTGGAACATAGTTACTAAATTATAAACTTTAAACCCAGTAGATGCAGCCAGCTCCAGTGGAGGTCATACGTGTGAAGGGTTTTACAGATTGGACCAAAACTCTGCTTTCTGTGGCCAAAAGCCCTGTTTTTTAATTAGCATTTAAGGGTTTGCGTTGGTATTTTTAAACGTGTTTGCCTTCCTGAAGACGTATACATGCACATAGACGTCTGCTTCATTCAGCGACAAGACAAAGCCTTGAATTTGAATGTGTTGTTTTTGCATTTCTGGACTCCAACAAACTGAATCCACTAATCTAACCGGTAATCTGCAATTATCCACAATACGGCAATGCTGACTGGACAAAACACCTTTCCTCTCGCACAGTCCACCTCCCCCCCCCTTTCTCCTAATTTCTTCTGCTGGCTGACCAAACCAAAGGAATTCATTATCCTGTAAAACTTTTTAGGGAGAACAGAGCGAGGCTGTCCTGTCCTCTCTGACAATGAAGCCATGGCATAAACTCAACCTGGTGATTAACCTACTTATTACAGATGATCGCTGTTCTTTTGCCAGATGAACTGTATCTGGCTAGCGGTCCTGTTTTTAACCGGAACAGACTGGTTGTACCTGTAATGAGACTACACCTGCATCCGAAAGGAGTGTTTCAGGCTTAGCATAGCTTTTTACATCTTAAAAAAGTAAAGAAAAAGAAGTGTGACAGTTTAGCTCCACACCTTCCTTCTTGTATTAGTTATTTTCATCCTGTCTCTCTAACTATCACGTCGTTCCAGATCCTGCTTCCCATCTCTCAGTCCAGCTCCCTTCACCTGCCTCTGATCACCTCGTTAGTCCCTCATTACCTTCACCTGGTCCTCATGCCCGTCTCACCTGTTGCCCATTCCCTCATTAGTCGCTGTCTACTCAGGTCCCCTCACTTGCTCTTGTCCTCTGTCAGATTGTCTTGTGTTTTTCCGACCACGCCCTCGAGCGTCCACAGTGTGTTTGATTATTCTGTCTGCTCCGTTCCTGAAGACGCTCTCAGTAAAGAATCTCTATTTGTATTATTATCTCCCTAGTCGTTCATTTGGGTCCACCCTAATCCCACCGTGACACTAAGATTACTTCAAATGTCTTTGTATAAACAAGAATATTAATCCATATGGAGTTCATATGGCTTTCTTCTCAGGAATTTAACTTTTTCAACATGGTTTTTGGTAGAGGACGGAAATATGTGACACTAATGCTGTCATTTCAAAGATTGAGTTGTCATTTAAGTTCTTATATACACTTTAAGTTTTTAAAGGTGGATGATTAATATAGATTTAAAAAAGTCAAGATTGTAAAGTGTCATCATATAGTATGCCTTAATAAGTACAGAAAAAGTCATAAAAACGGTCACAGTATTGCATATAAAGTGTCTATAAAATAGCATACGTCTCGGAATATGGCATACTATATACTATGTGATTAAAAAAGATCAGAGACATGAAAAAGTCTGATAAAATGTCAGAATATAGTACGCCATTACCAGGCACGTGCACACATTTTGGGGGGCAGGTGCTCAAACCCCAAAAAAGGGCACCCAATGCCAAAAACTAATTCTGACAGAGTTAAAGCATAAGCAGCAATATGACCTGCGTTTCCTCTGAGCAGCATCAGACCGCTAGCTTACATTTCCTTTATGAATAAAGATGAATTATTATATAGCAACAACATTACAAGCATTCTGATTGGCTAATGCAGTGGTTCCCAAAGTGGGGGTCGCGACCCCTAGGGGGGGCGCGGTGGTACTACAGGGGGGTCGCGGCTTCATCACCAACCCACACACACAGACGCACACATGCACTGGTAAAACAATATAAAATAACCAACGTGACATGCACTGTGTTCCAACCACGCCACCAGAGCGGCTCATGTCACAGACCGACGTGGCAAAACCAGCGAGAGCGCGAGCGAGCGAGAGCGAGAGAGCGCGAGGGAGAGAGAGAGTGAGGGAGCACGAACGAGAGAGAGAGACACACAGCGACACAGAGCGAGAAAGATACGGAGCGACAGAGAAAGATAAAGATAAGAGAAGGAAGTATGTACAAAGATGGACAGATTTGTGACTGGTCTAAATGAACTGAGAGTAGCTATCTCCAACCAGCAACCCCGCTTTGACAACATCTGTAAAGCAAAGCAAGCCCACACCAGTCACTGTTTGATATGAACAGGAATATACATAGGAATGTGATCACAAAATAAAATGTACCATGTAAACCTGCACACCTTGTTCATAATTGTGTTATTTTATTGTTTGAGAAAACCTGCTGTTCAATGTGAGGAAATACAGTATATGTTGTTTGCACTTTGTTTGAAATTAAGTTAATTGTATTTACAAATTATTTTATATATTTTTTATTTTATATATATTTTATTATTGCTATTTTTTTCTTTCAGTGGACCAATGGCTGAGGAGCTTTTAGTGGACCAATGGCTGAGCAGCTTTTAGTGGACCAATGGCTGAGCAGCTTTCAGAGGACCAATGGCTGAGCAGCTTTCAGTGGACCAATGGCTGAGCAGCTTTCAGTGGACCAATGGCTGAGCAGCTTTCAGTGGACCAATGGCTGAGCAGCTTTTTTTTTGTATTCTATTAGTGTTCAAAATCTCATATACACATATTTAAATTTTTCAGATTCTTTGTACATTCTTTGCCAAAAAAAGAGAAGAAAAAAAGAAGAAAAAAAACACATGCAAATAGAGAAACAATACCATGGTAATAAAACTAATAATAATAATAAATAAAGCAGGGAGAAATCATTTTCCATAGAGTAAAGAAATACAGTCAGGCCATTTATCTGTGACATAGTTGCACCACTTTTGCCAGTGTTTAAGAAATGTTTCTGTTCTTTGATTGACATGAGCTGTGATCTGCTCCATTCTGTAGATATCCGTTACGATGTCTCTCCAAGATGTAATTGTAGGACACTCTGGTAGTAACCATTTTCTAGTAACAGACTTTTCGGCCAACTCTGAGGTAAATTTCCAAGGTACAGAATCTTAAAGTCCAAAGGGATGTCCTCGCGAAAGATGTCCTGTAAAGTATTGTGTACCGCCTTCCAGAAGTGTTTAATGATGGGACAGTCCCAGAAGATGTGATAATGGTTTGCGCTTTGGTGTCCACATTTTCTCCATCATTCAGGAGTGGTATCGCTATAGTGAGATGTCTGAGATGGTGTAATGAAATATCTTATGTAATTTTTCCAGTTAAACTCTCGCCAGCTCATTGAACTGGTACATTTCCATTGGTACCCCCATATTAATGTCCATTCTTCCTCAGAAATATCTATCCCAGATTCCTTTTCCCATTTTGCTTTAATGGGTCGCACATTAGGCAAGCTTCACTCGTTGTAACAGTTCAGCTCCATACTTTCCTTTTTTATTAGTTGTTTTCATCATGTCATTCCAGATCCTGCTTCCCATCTCGTCAGTCCAACTCCCTTCACCTGCCTCTGATCACCTCGTTAGTCCCTCATTACCTTCACCTGGTCCTCACGCCCTTCACCTGCCTCTGGTCACCTCGTTAGTCCCTCATTCCCTTCACCTGGTCCTCACACCCTTCTCACCTGCAGCCCATTCCCTCATTAGTCCCTCACTATTTAGCTCCCTCACTTCCACTTGTCCTCCGCCAGATTGTTTTGTGTTCTCCATGACCAAGCTCTCCAGCGTTGTACTTAGTGTTCCTTTGTTCCAGTTTGTTTTGTTTCTACTGTAACTCTCAGTAAAGTAAATTACTTTCCAGTCCGTCTCCCGAGTCGTGCATTTGAGTCCACCCTAATTCCAGCCGTGACACTTGTGTTTTTTTTTTTAAACGATCTTACGGTTTTGTACTTTTGGTAGAAAACAAAAATTGATACAACGTAAAAGGAAATTAATGTAGGCACTGTGGCTTAGTTGGTAGAGGCGCCTGTTCGAGCCCCGTCAGTGACAAAAATTGTTTTTAATTCTTTACATTTTTAGCGCCCCCCTCTGAATGGCGCCCTAGGCGGCCGCCTATACCGCCTGTAGGAAAAACTGCCCCTGCGTATTGCCCTCTTATGTCATTTTCAAAATGAGCGATATTGATAGACATCAACAGCCAAGAGCAGTGGTCCTCAAACTAAGGCCCGCGGGCTGGATACGGCCCACCTCCACATTTGGCCCTCTGAAAAATACCAGAGAGGCATTAGGATGCGAAAGTCTCACAAGAACTCAAATAAAAGCCCTGTCGGATATCAAAACACATTTGGAGGACTTGATGACAGAAAGAGAAACTTTTATTCTTAAACACTGATGAACGAAGAAAAAAAAAGTGCCTCCTGAAAAAAGGGCTTTTCTCAGCCAGGGCAAAGGGGCTGGTGCTTGAGCACCACTAGGGCTCTATCTGTGCACGTGCCTGGCCATTACCAAGGCGGTGTGTAAGATGTAGCGGCATTTAGCTGTAGCGAAAACCCGTCCGCTCACCTTCCCTTCCCAAGCAGGTAGAAGAACTACGGTGGCCATCAGGAACCAAAAAGCACAAAACAAGAAGCCTATAAACTAAGTGATGTCTTTTGACGCACTGAGGACTTAAGTGGTAAAGTCTTGTTTACTTCAACTCAGATATTTAACCAGATAATAAGGTTATTCCTCTTATTCGCAGATTTGAAGGAGTTGAATCTTCTACTGCAGACTTAATATTAAATGCAGGAGCATGACAATGTTTACATTGTAAGAAAACCAGTCCCACTGTGATGAAAATGTGTAGTCAATAGTATGTTTAAGGAACATTCTTTGAGCCACACATCTACTAATCCAACACAAATGTACCAATGCATGCTGAGCACTCATGTCGTTTGTGATTTTATTATCTCACAACGTTTTTCTTCGGACCATCAATCTTTCGCCTGTCATCAAAAAAACTTTCTCACTTTGATGTATTTGACTTTTTTCATTTTTTACTGCTCCATTTCCAGTAACCTGAGGAAATGCCTTTTCTGGGCTGTCCCACTAAAATGCCACATATAGGCGTCCCCTTCCACTCCTGCAGGATAGGCTGCCCTGAAAAGCCCCTCCGAAATACTCTGCAGGGCGGTGTGCGTCCTGAATGTCCTGCACCTGCATAAACACGCCGAGCTGGGAGAGCCGCCCATGCCGCCCCTGCCAGGCACGCTAAACCACATGTCCAAAAGGCAGGAGAAAAACATACCTGGGAACATTTACCGTGAGAAGTAGAGAGGTAACGGAGGATACAGTTCACCACAAAAGAGTTGCAGTCGCACGGTAAAAGAATTGTGCCACCTTCAATTTTTTATACACAAAGTGGAAAATAAGATTTTAATGGTCCAAGTACACACGGCATACCTGAAATGAACCAGTACATTACCAGTAAAATATCCTATCAGAGGCAAGAAAAGGGGAAAAATAACAGAAACCAGATGGGTGGAGGAGACAAAGAAAAGGAGGAAAATGTGACAAATGAAATCAGATTGGGTGGGGAAAACTATTCGGAAACTCTGTAAAATGAGCTTATAAAAGGTTAAACGCAAATATGTGTACGGACCAGAGAGAGTGGAAATTGGGCCCCTGAGATATTGACCCTCTGTGATAGAAGACCTACCTGTCAGACCCCGGCGGGACAAGGCTTCATTCACCCGGCGTCACACGACACCTTGCAGTTACGTAACTGTGGCACCCTTCAATCGCTGAGCTGTAAGTGAGACCTCACATGGGGCCCCGCTGCAGGACTCTTATAGCGCAGGAGTCTTGGTTTGGTTTTTCTGAGGGTTTTTGGAGAGTTTTGAGATCTGCAGGGAGCAGAAACCGAAGTGAAAGCAAATAATTTAATGCTATAATTCAATGGAGCGATGAAAATATTACATGATGTATAAATAAAACATGACGCACTCTGATAATGACTGGTCATTAAGTAGTTGCAGCTCCCAAATGCATTACAGGGATTGTAAAAAAAAAAAGAAATCGGGGTTGGCTACCACAGATTTGACAGATACCAGCGTGACAGTTGCTGCTGATGGATTTATACACTGTGCAGGATGCAGCTGGAAAAACAGCAGTGAACCCACAGTTGATGATGATTGAGATACATTTGGGGGTAATACTTTTAACGAAATTAAGATTTATAAATCGGACAAACTAATAATCCTTAAAGCAGACATTACAGTATGTGGCCATGTATTTTGCCTAGATTCAGAGATGGACTGAAGGGTCAATTGATTTTTTTTGTTAATTGTATTTGAAAGCTGACAAGCTTTATGAAATAAACTAATAATGTGACTACATGAGAAGATTGCCACCTCTCTGTTTTATCTGGATTAGGGATCATGAGAGTTAGTTTAGTTTAGCATATAAACTGAAAACCAGGAGAAACAGGTCTGTCCAAAAGTTATAAAATACGCCTACTGGAACTTCTGGAGCTAAATTCATGACAACTTTGCAGGAGAAAAAAACTAAATGTAAACCCATACACTGCGATTTCACTTTTTCTTGTCTCATATGACCTTTCCATAATAACGTTTTTTTAAGTTTTTCCTTATCCAATGATAGGGTCCAAGAACAGAGGATGTTGTAAAATCTACAGATTTATAATAATATATTTATTTATTATTATTTAAGTATTATTTATATAAATAAAATATGTGTTGCTAATCAATCTCACGACTGTCATGAGCTTGGTCTCCATCTTCTCATTTCACTCTGCAACAAAAAGTAATACTTATTTCCTAAAAATTCTAAATAATTCCTTTAAGCTGATGTAAATAATGAAAATAAGTCGACATTTTACATTGAGGAAATAATTAATCTTCCTTAAAATGGCTTTTGTCCACATATAGTAAGTCCCAAATGGACGGCATGTTTTACTCACCACTAAGTTACCACTAAACTATGACAAAAACGTTGTTTATGCTCCTATTCACTCCCACCGCCGCCAGTGGGGAACAAATGTATTGGTTGGGAGAAACACGTGAAACTCGGGTCGTCTGCCTCCCGGTTTGACAGCCAGCTGAGCAATGACTCCTTCCTGCGTCATCACTTCCTCCTCACGTCGCTGAGAAATCCACCGTTCCAAAGTTCCAGCTGCGGAATATTCCATGTCGCTGCGAAGAAGGACGATTGGGGAGCGTAACATCTTCTTCCTTTCTTTTTTTCTACGCTGTCAGTTTGCAGTGGGCAGGTCTGCCGCGAGGTAGAAACATCGACTCTGGGAACCATTATGGGCCGAACTATACCGTTTAAGAAATGTACGTAACGCCAGGCTGTAACCTGACCTGCAAACAGACATACAGACGATCACAGAGGGGTCTGATTGCCACCAGACAGACAGGCAGGCAGACAGACAGACAGGCATGGGCCGAGGGTGGAGGCTGCAGTGTGTGACCTTGCAGCTCCAGTAGACGGATGGGGAGAGGCCTTTGGTTTCAGACACACAGACAGACAGGGAGGGGTCCGGGGCAGAAACTTCATATCTGGAAACAATTAGAGCCGAGGGGAGCTGTGGCGTGTTTCTATGGAGGTGCAGCACAAATCTATCAGGACGTTATGGGAAATCCAGTTTTGCTCTGCTGACAACCAAATCCACCACGTCACAAAAAAGCGAAAGTGCATTAGTCCGTCAGCTTTATGAGGCGAGAGCTAACACTATTGTTTTTTTTCCAATCCTTCGGTCAGTTAAGAACACGTCTCTGTTTGCTCTGACTCAGTAATATTTTCTCAGCCGTCTAGAAAAAGGGCCGGCCGTCCTCCGCGCTACAGCCGTTCACCTTTTGTTCATTTTGATTCGTCATCCGAGAACGGCGTTTCCCTTTTTTTTTTTTCAACCATCAGCACAAATAACATCTATCGGAGGACAGATTATCCACTGTTGACTTTGAAACTTCTCTCTCAGTCGAGCCACTACGCGACGCTCGTTTGGCCAAAAGGGGTCTGACTGGGTTCTTCACAGGTGAAGCCAAAACTCCAGCAGTGATGAGAGATGCTTATTGCACACTTCTCTAATAAAATTGGTTTTGTGGCTTGAACATTGTCCCTTTTTCTCTCTTTGCGTTGATGTTAGTGCCAGTGTGTAGAGAGCCCAATCCGGGGTCTGGTTTTATGCTCAAACCACACACAAAATGCTTTGAAGTTTATGAATTAGTCATCTGGTTGATATGGTTATGCAGTGCTTCTGCTATGTTTAACTACACAGGGTCAGTAGACAGTGTACAGACTACTTATTAAGCTATGATCTATAGTTTTAAATTGACAGTGGATCAACTGAAAAGCTTAACAAAGCTCCTCAGGGTCTTTTAGCTCATTGTTTTGGTTCCACAGCTAGCTGCTAACACCCAGTTAGCTGCTAACACCCAGTTAGCTGCTAACACCCAATTAGCTGCTAACATCCAATTAGCTGCTAACACCCAGTTAGCTGCTAACATCCAATTAGCTGCTAACACACAGTTAGCTGCTAACATCCAATTAGCTGCTAACACCCAGTTAGCTGCTAACTCTCAGCTAGCTGCTATCCCCCAGTGAGCTGCTAACATCCAGCTAGCTTCTAACACCCAGCTAGCTTGTGAACAAGGGAGCATTTAACAGAAAGAGCCAGATATTTCCAAATGAGAGTTAAAAGGAGAGTACATATTAGTCTTGCTGCTTGCAGTTTACCAACAAAATGTCTTTATACACCACCCTTGAAGCGAGATTGTTTTCTATAGTCCAAGAAGGCAATTCATGAGGCTGTTTTCATTTCAATAAATAAAGTTGCGTGAGATGGCGTGAGGGAAAATAAGCAGCTTGAATCTGGTAAACAGCTTGTAAATAATTACTATGCTTGATTGAGGTACAGTAAATTGAGATTTGCGTAACTGGCAGGCGGCTGCAAAATAAACAAACCAGTCAAGAGCTGTGTATAGTGGGAACACTCTTGTTTTTGACAGTAAACCAACAGACTGTAAAAGCAGCCGCAGAGCCTTATGAAGCTGTATGAGACCACAGTTCTCCCGCCAGTTCATAACTATACAATAAAACAGACAGCGCGTGCACACTTTTGACATCTCAGGCTACCTCGGGTTGAAAGTAAAGAAACTTATGAAAAGCATAGTGATAGAAAAACAGGGAGTTCATTTGATGTTGTTGAGGTTCAGGTGAAGTGACCTGGACGGCTCGAAAACACCTGTCTGGGAAGCAGAAACCCACAGAGCAAAATGTCTGTTTTTTTTCTCAGCTTGAAGTAACATTTACGTTGGCAGCGAATGAGACAAAAGCAGCAGCGTGTGATTAAAGCCAATGTTTTTATTCAAGGCTTTTACAGGAAGCTAATTAGCCGAGGTATGCGGTCGTGTGCCAAGCTAACGGGGGGAAGCTGACATTCCTGCAGGGAAGCGGTAGTCTCAGAAAAAGAGCGACAGAATATGTATTTACATTCACGGCCTACTCCACACAAGACTTTCGATTCAAACACTTCACGAAGGGATTATTTTTTTATTTTTTTCAATTCAAATATTGAGAAAAAAAAGTCGGGATGTGGTCTGACTCGAACCACGGGATGAATATATTTGAGGATACTAAAAAACATGCAGAGATGATTTGTCATGTTGTTACTGGAAGATAAAAGTCACTTTGAAATATGAAATAGCACCTTTAGCAACGGTTCTGTTCTACAAGTGAGTCGTAACATTAACGGCCTGACAGTGTGCTAACGTGAATAATACCAGGACCCAGAAATCCGGCCCTCATTCATTTTAATTTCAAAATGTCTACGTCAAATCACGACACGTCGCTTTTCATCTGTCTTTTTACGTGCGGATTAAACAAATGAGATATAACATTATACGGTGGACTTTAGGGTAGTTGACACGTATATTCGTTAGCATTGGACGGAGCTGAGCCAGGGCAAAGCTCCACTAATCACCTCCTGACTTTCGCTCCATACACAAAGCAACCCCGAGAGCGGCGGCCATCTTTTCATCGGACTCCTCTCGAGAGGCCAATAAGCACATTTCCCAAAAATGTTAATATATTCCTTCAAACTAAAACGGAAAAGCTGAGTCTTGCTCAATGTAATAAAGTGCAGCTGTACCACCGTGTGTGGCAGGACCCTCACTATATATAGGAAGCATCACCTGCAAAGGGCAGATCCATCTTCAGGGTCACAGGGACCCACATGACCCCGAGACCTGGTCCGGCCTCATCCGATCACCAATAAGACCTCCAGAGGAGGGAAGCACTCTGTGGGAACCAAGTGTTCCGGGCATGACGTCTAAGTATAGACACCCACCCACATGGCCTTCGGTTGAGAGGTCACTGAAACAGAACGGAGGCCATCCTGGACCCACATGGAGCTGTGTTTAGGTACAGACCACCTGACTTCCACATCCATGTGTGTGGCAGTAGGTCCACAGCTGAGATGAGTTTCTGCTGTTTGTTGAAAGAGGAACAGCCCAAATTCTCATCAGTGTCTGTAGCCTAAACACTTTCCAGGACACGGGTTTATAAAAAGGCTTTTAACACTCTCGCTCTGCTTTTGACATTTCAGCCACCCATTATTCCCCTTGTTATATCTGCACAAATGTTCCCATGCACACTGCATGGGTCTAGTTTCCACCTGTGAGCATCTGCCAGACACAAAAATGCTTCGCCTAAGGTAGATGAAAGCAATACTTCTCCCTTGTTAACGCAGACTGACAAATGCATTCCCCTAGATGTCTCTAACTAAATGATTTATGAGTTCATTTGACCCAAAAATGCAATTCACCTTCCAAATATGCCCCTCTGGCATCAAAGCGTCAATATATTATACCGTCGGCCCATTACCCAGAGTAATCCTAAACCCAACTATTTCGTACTGGCTGTGCCTGAAAAAGATTGAGTCTCATGCATGTTTCCAGTCTGAACATTTTCCACCACCGAAGGCTTTAAATAGAACGGCGTTTCCATCTCGACAGTTCATCTGCCCACCGACTCCATTGTTAAAACTCAACAAATCATCCCAGGCTCCAGATCCATTATTACTTTCCACTGCTGGTCTCTTCAACAAAGTTTCCACTTCTTTCATCTCTTAAGTAATTGACCTGTCCCTTCGACATTGTTAAAATCTCAACAGATCACGGTCCCATGCATTAAAAATCTTTTTTCTCTGTGAGTGTTTTTGCAGACGGACTCCAAATTGTAAAAAAAAAGCAGCAATTTGCAGATGACACATTTAACGTTGTGAACTCATTCTGCTGTGTTGTCTGCTTCGCTCCCTCGGTCTGTATTCCTTTAACATGTGGCTGAGCGTAAAATCAATGATTATTTTTCCACATGCGCTAGTTGAAAATCAAGTAAAATACCTCAAATATCAATGAATTACAGAATACCTATTCTCCCTCCCCGTTTAAAAAACATGTTGTTTTCAACTCCAGCAGCCCGAGAGTTCAAAGAGGCAGAAATATACAAGGCCGGGAAAATCATTTTGAGATTTTGGTTTCATGTTCAGTTTACACAGTGGTATATAGACGGTTGGTTTGAAGACTAAAGCCAAAGGACATTCTTGGAATAGCCTGCCAGCCACCACTAATGGAATCTGGTTTAATGGACAGCTGAGTGCAGATAGCACAACGAAAGCTTCGAATACAGACCCACACGGTTTGGGAAAAACACTCCGGCTTTGTCTACATATTCATTTTCACATACATATACACACACCAATGCATGGAGTTGCCAGTTCTACAAAAGCATCGTCAATTTGAATGAAAAAAAGGACTTATTTGAATAAATATAGGTTTCATCGGACTGCATTTTAACTAGTATTACCTAATAAACTGAATGTACATATATATACCATTAAATAATGCAGAACGGTTTGGATGAATGCATCCTCTAAACCTCACATCTCTTTTTGCAAACTGGCATGAAACGAAAAGCACACAAAAGCAAAAATATAAGAATTTTAGATGCACTGAAAATGTTCACACCGAAATGAAGTTCTGTATCAGGCGCGCTGCGGCACGAAGATGCAGCCTCGAGTTCAGAGTGTCCGGTATACCTGACCTGCCTTTTATTCCTTTTGATGCTTATCCTATTCGGTGTAAACGTGCATTGAATAAATGACCGTGGAAACAGATAAAAGACACCTCCAGCATCAGCGTCATCAACCATGTGATGGAAACATCCCTTGCACGCACGCGAGGTGTCAAAGCATACAGGGATTAATAATATCCGCTTTCCACGCCGGAAGAAGAGTAAACGAGGACAGCGTCGCCATACCAGAGCCTGATGTGGGTGCATAAGAATTCAGCCTGAGTCTGTCATCACCACACGTCCTCCAGCTGGAAACTCCCCCCCCAGCTAATAAGGTTGTGATGTCACACAGCAGCTATGAAACCAGCGGTATGAGGCTATAAGTGGCGAGCAAGCGACGTGCGTAAATCCAGACAAGGATAGAAGGCCTTGAACTACACTGGTCACATGACCTCAGATCAGGGTGCGACTGCAGCGCTAAATCAGGAGCCTCGCATCGGTTTATTCTCTTGGTAAGAATTGGGAGGGAGGGGGGGGTGTATATTTTTATTTTGAAAAATATTAATGTGATGAAATGCACCAGCGTGACGTCGTTTAGCGTCGATTTGGAGTCGGCTGTAATCCGCAGACGGATTCCTGCCGGTCGGAGTGTCAACGCCTGTCACTGCGATGCCCGCATGATTAATGACGCCGAGTGGTTATGGCGGTTTAATATTCCCCACGCACGTCACACGGCATGCCTACTTTCACACTTTTACGTTAGCCGGTGAATCGCTTAGGAGTCGGTGCGTAGAGCAGACTCGCACAGAGCTGAAGAATAATCAATGTGGAGTTACAGGATTTGAGATTCATACATTAGAATTAGATCAACAAATATTGTGCAATAATTGGGAAAAACACTGCAGAGTCTAACAAGAATTGGACACACCCACACACATGTGACGACCCTTCTACACTAATTGAACACCAATCACTCTCAGCCGTTGACTACAAATTGACCTCAGGTGACGTCTTTTATGAGAACTTTGCAAATACAGAGGCAGCGAGAGGAATCAACGAATCCCATCGTCACCAAAATACTTTCCTCACTTTATTTCCCCGACGTGTGAAAGACTAAAACAACGGTCACACGGGTATGTTCCCCAGCGCTGATGCCAACGGGATGAACACACTCCCCTGACGTTGCATTACCACCACCGTGGCAGGACAGATTGTCTCCCACGGCTGCTCTCCGTGACAAACATCGCGGTCTAAACTTAGCTCTCGACATATCTGGGCCGACCACACTCGGAACCGTGTGCTTCCCCGTCCACACACCTGCAGAACAGTGGAGGCCTGTCGGCCGGCTGGACTTCAGGAGAGGAAATCCTGACGGGCATAAACATCCAACAGCTTGACAACAACGTCACTTATAGTTCAGAGTGTGGAGGAAAAAACAATATTAATCCCCCCCTTTTAAAATAGCCATCAATCAACTCCTTTGTTTGTAGAATGCCATTCAGATACACCTTCAAGTCTGATAAAGCTAAGCAAGTTAGCGACTTTATCCTCCAATAACATCCCTTAAAACCATTAAAAACAAAAGTGCCTGTGATGTAAGATAAAGTGACTTGATAAACAAGCTGACTTGCGTTGCTCTGCACGTATAAGATAACAACAAAAAGTGTTTTCTGCAGCGTGGCCGGAGCGCGTTCCTCCATCAAGCTGTTTCCTTTAGATACCGTGGAGTTGAGGCTTAAGGCCCGGAGGCTGCAGTGACTGGACACACACACACATATACACACACACATAACCACACTTTCACTCACGACTGTGTTTTTCCTCGCTCCGCTGGTCTAATGGGAGTCCCTACTGTACTGAGCCAGCATAGAGAAAGAACATATCCATATTAGGAAGAGAGCAGGCGCCCATATATGGAAACGCTTCCTCCGTAGTAACGGCCCTGTGTCTGCTGGCTCCTCGCTCGCATTCCTTCTGCCCCAGGTTTCTCTGGGAGTTTTTCATTTCCGATTCGCTGGCTGGAGAAGGAGCACGGCCGCCTTTCATAAGAGTCTGGGCCCGGTGTGTGATCTCCTTCTTCTTCTTCTTTTTTTTCAACAACAACAAAAAATAAATACACAAACTTATACGTCTAGTCTCTTTCCTGCAATCCTCCACTCGGGGGGTTTGATGTCGTAAAAATTTAAGATAAAGGGCACACCTGGCCTTTTTTAAGTTGATCACAGACTCCGCCTCATTAGGGAGGTGAGACGCCTTTGTTGCTGTGATATCTGCCTGATGGGCCGAGCTGCACTTTCACTCGAATCCACTCAGGATTTCTGACCAGGATTTCTTTTTTTCAACCAAGACTAAGAGCCTAGGAATGAAAAACGGCCAGTCAAATGTGGAACAAAACCCACAGGCTTTTTGTTTTCAACGGAATCCTTCTTTTCGGGAAAGAAGGAAAAGCCAGCCTAACGCTCAAATCAACAAACATCCATTAACGGGAAATACCATGGACTGAGAACATTAGTTCTTTTGTTCCATAAATACCTGTCCTGCATACCTTGGCCGAGTGGCACATTCAAATAATAATAATGACAAACATAACACACATCCGATTAATCCTTCTGAATCTATTAGTGCTACAGGATTAACACTTAAAAAAAAATGCATCTCTAATGAGAAAATCTGAAAGAAATATTTATCAATTATTGGACCTGAATACAATTTTCTTTCGCTGAAGTATATCCATTAAATGCTACGTAATACCACTATAAGAACCGCTTTAAAGGTGACTGGAGGAAGTACACTACCATTCAAAAGTTTGGGGTCACTTAGAAAAAAGAAAAAAAAGCACAGTTTTTTCCAATGAAAATGACATTAAATTAATCAGAAATACTCTCTATACATAGTTAATGTGGTAACCCTTTAAAAAGAAAATTGTATAACTTTTTATTTAGCATTTTCAAACAGATTATTCCTTGACATTGAAACCCTTTTTATGTGAGCGCAGCTGAAAACAGTTATGCTGGTGAGAGAAGCTCTAAAACTGGCTTTCCTTTGAGCCACAAGTTTGAAGAACAACATTAATATTTACAATGAAAATCATTATTTCTAACCTTGTCAATGTCTTGACTATATTTTGTATTAATCTTGTATTCATTTAATAAATAAAAGGGTGAGTTTTCATGTAAAAACACAACATTTCCTCGGTGACCCCAAACTTTTGAACGGTAGTGTATTTGAGAACAAAATGCTCCTCACGCATGCAAAAAAGAGATCATAATACGTCCGTAATGTGCTTTAAATATTTAGTGCTCAGAGCTGCCGTTCAGCCACTGATTTCAGAGCACAAGAATGCCTCCGCAGTGTCCCAGATGTGACCGCACAAGCACAGGAGACAAAGTTACGAGAGCGTTCGGTCCGGTAGCCAAACGCTCTGTGCTGGAACCAGCAACCTGTTAGATAACCGAGCTAATGACTCAAAGAAACTTCCTTTCCTCGACAGCTGGGGGTTAACTCACTAAAGTACAGGCTGTCTGTGCACCTCTGAAGCAAAAGCAGACGCATCAGCGTTTCCTTCCTTAATCATCACATGTTGATGCATTTTGTATGAATTTCTACCTGGTGTGTTTATTTTTTATTTTTTACTGTCCTTCTTTCATGTAAAAGCTTGTTTTCGTCTTCACTTTTGAACTTTGAAGTTTGTTCCTCTTCTTCTTTTTTTTCTTGTTCTTCTTCATTAATATTTATAGGTACCGGCTGTCTGTTTGTGAAGTCAGTCTTTAGGAATTCCCAGTGTGGGGTCCCAGGCCGCTAACCAGACTTAACCTCCCATTCCAGATGAAAGCCGAGAGAGAGAGAGAGAGGGAGAGAAAGAGAGAGAGAGAGAGAGTGTTGTTTGGCCGAGCAGCAGAGCCTTGCCTTCAGACAGCAGGAATGTGGGATGTCTGGAGTGGGGGTCAGGAAGCGAGGAAAGAATGCCAAGCATGTCCATGTTTGTCCAGGGCTGGCTCTCCATTCAGCCCCCAGTGACGTTGCCGCCAGGGCCAGCGAGTATAAAGGGAGCCGGGCTGTGCAGTCAGAACTCAGATCAGCTCCTCTACCGAAGCTAAACTCTAGCTTTCACCCAGACAAGAAAGAAAAGACTTTGACCGGAGCAGCAGAGAAACCCTACGAGACGGACGGGACACGAGATCAACTCGATCGCCTGAAGAAACGGTTTCCTCGAGCTCAAACTCTGAGACGACAAAGGGAAGAAACTTCCTCAAACGAGAACTAAGGAAAAACTAGACTCTATTTCTACAAGGAAGACGACATGTCTGCCGCAATGAAGAAAATGATTTTGCTGCCTTTCCTGTGCATCATGCTCTCATACATGGTAAGTTCAAATAAATTCAAAAAAACTCATTCAAAAATGACCTTTTGGCTTTGAATATATGAGCGATGCTTTCGATTCTCTATCCGTCTCCGTGTACCGGATGTGTAACTTTAACACGTGTGTGTGTGTCTGTGTGTGCTCAGGTTGCCGGTCAGGAGTGCAGCAACCAGTGCTCGTGCCCCTCCACCCCCCCCCAGTGCCCCATGGGCGTGAGCCTGGTGCTGGACGGCTGCGGCTGCTGCAGGGTGTGCGCCAAACAGATGGGCGAGCTGTGCGCCGAGAGGGACCTGTGCGACCCCCACAAGGGCCTCTACTGTGACTTCGGAGCCCCCAGCAACCGACGCATAGGAGTGTGCACAGGTGAGTCGCTGAAAACCGTCACCGCACTTCTGTTTTTACTCCGTCGATCATTCGCCATCCTTGATTTTTGGACTTTTTTTCTAATCGTTTTTTTTTTCTTTCTTCCCCCCTACAGCTCGTGAAGGAGCCACCTGTGTGTTCGGAGGCATGATATACAAGAGCGGGGAGACTTTCCAGAGCAGCTGCAAGTACCAGTGCACCTGTCTGGACGGCGCCGTGGGCTGCGTCCCGCTTTGCGCCATGGACGTCCGGCTGCCCAGCCCCGACTGCCCCATGCCGAGGCGCGTCAAGGTGCCGGGGAAGTGCTGCGAGGAATGGGAGTGTGACTCCCCCAGCAGACACAGCTTCCTGGGCTCAGCTCTGGCCGGTGAGTTATTCTCCTTTTCTGTATTCTTCAGATTCCTCGTTGCTTATTTTACAAAGAGAGGAGATGCGACTCGTCAGGATGCTGTTTCTAATCCATCGTTTTGCTCCTGCAGCCTACAGAGAGGAGGAGACCTACGGCCCGGACCCCTCCATGATGAGGGAGAACTGCCTGGTTCAGACCACCGAGTGGAGCGCCTGCTCAAAGACCTGCGGCCTGGGCGTCTCCACCAGGGTCACCAACGACAACCGCGAATGCCGCCTGGAGAAACAGACCCGGCTGTGCATGGTCCGACCATGCGAGTCCCAGCTGGAGCAGAGCATCAGGGTGAGTTGTTGTTGTTATTGTTGTGAATCTGCTTTCATGAACTCTTAAAGAAACAGTGACGGCTTTAAAAATAAAACAGCCGAAAAGATGCTTAACGTTTTTTCTTCTTCTTCTTCCTCTTCAGAAAGGGAAAAAGTGCATCCGTACACCCAGGCTGTCCAAGCCCATGAAGTTCGAGATCTCCGGCTGCACCACCACCAAGTCCTACAGGCCAAAGTTCTGCGGCGTGTGCCTGGACGGCCGCTGCTGCACCCCGCACAGAACCACCACCCTGCCCATGGAGTTCAAATGCCCCGACGGACAGTTCATGAAGAAGCACATGATGTTCATCAAGTCCTGCGCCTGCCACCACAACTGCCCCGGGGAGAACGACATCTTCGAGTCCATGTACTACAAGAAGATGATGGGAGACATGGCGTGAGCCGGCCTCGGGAACGGAGGAGGAGCGCCGCGTTACGACTTGAAAACAAAACAGAACTCCATCTCATTTTGCAGCTCAGCATATACGTTGTTGTTTTTCTCTCTCTCTCTCTCTCTCTCTCTCTTCTTCTCATTTTTGTCATTGTAAACGTAGTCGAGACACTTGTGTAAGTGTCTGTGTGTTTTCCTATTGGCTGGCACACGTCAGCCACATAGACTCAGACCAGAGGGTTGCATCGCAGCTCCCAGAGATTCCTGCACTATAACTTCTATTTTTTGACAAGCCTGCTGTCGGGTTGCCGCCCCTTTACCCTCCTTGAAATCCCTTTTTTTTTTTTTTTTACAGAATTGTCCGTTTTACTGTATGCATTTAAAAAAACTTATCTAAACCTTGATGTCCCCCCCCCATCCTGCGGGCCCAGACCAGACCTGGAAACTTTAAGCAGCTGTAGATGTAGCACGCACACCACAGCAGGCCAGTGTTCCCCTGTGCAAACAGGTCTGAATGTGTCCTTGTGTGTGTGTGTGTGTGAGAGCATGTGTGTGTGTGTGTGTGTGTGTGTGAGTGTGCGTGTGTGTGTGAATGCCGGCCTTGTCTCCTACCTCTAAGCAGGTCTCCCTGCTCAGAGTAGAGGAAAGGTCAGAGTTTCCGCCCAGTATGTGGATGAGAAGGCAGCGTGCTGAGTTTAAGGTTAGATATGCAACAGAGTGGACTTTGCCACGGCACTGAGAAAAGAAAAAAATATAATTAAAAAAGAAATGACGTTGACTTTTAATGATTCAGGTCAGACGGAGGAAACCGAGTGGTTACAGGAACAAAGTGTCTATTTTGGACGCAAATAGAAGAAACGACTGGAAGAATTGTAATTTCATTCCTTTTTTTGTGTGTGTAAATGATGTATATATATTTGTACAGTTTAAGTTAATTTAAAAGCCAAATGTGTTCTGTGCTTGGAAATGTATCGATAGTGTCTTTTTTGTGGACAGTATTTTTTACTATTTTATTGAGAAGTGTGACATGTTGTCACATGTTTCACTTTGTAGCTGGAAATAAAACGTTATATTTTTTTATACAAACACGAGTTCTCCGATTTCTTCTCTCTGGTTCATTTACTGTAAGAGCTATAAACTAACATTACAAAGCAAACTGACACACCTGACATCATTAGTTCATATTCACCTTCCTCATCTTAGACGGGGAAAGTATTATTATTAATAAATAAATCCTTTAATTAGCTCTTTTTAAGGTACTCAAAGACACTTTACATGTTACACTCATACACCGTAGACACAGTAATTCAGGGTTTAGTGTCTTGCTCAAGGACAAATCAATTATACGGGAATTGAACCCTCAATCAATCAATTGGAAGAAAGACCTGCTGACCACTGACCCACTTAATGAGTAATTAACACACAGAGTGCAGGAAATTAACCCTTGGTCTCTACACCTGTCTATTCCCCTTTCCACTTGGGTTTATGTAACATGGCTTCTTCAATCCGACTGTGGATCCATGGTCAGGTTCATCGTTGGGTCGTTGGTTCAATTCCCCGGCTATAGTTAATGCCGATGTGTCCTTGGGCAAGACACTTCACTCCGACGTCCCTCCCGTAGCCCCGTGTGGTTGTAGTCCTGATGGGCGGTGGCCCCTGTCATCCGTGTATGAACGAGTGAATGATGACATGTCAAAGCTCTTATGTGTCAGAAGACTAAAGCTCTACAGCTACAGTCCATTTACCATTCAATAAACACATACTTTAAAAAAATTATGATTTCTTATAGCAAACCACATGAATAATGCACAGACCTGGTGGCTGTTTATTAAATAGCTCCCTATTGAGCAGAAAGAGGATATTATAAATGTTGTAGGTTACACTTTGATGCAAAGCTTTGCTGCTTGTTTTTCTGTAACTATTGCATAAAACCAGACGGAAATAGATGAACCTGGTTTCAAGGAGCAAAAAAGAAATCTCCTTTGCAGACTTTGAAAAATAAAAGAGGTCCTCATGGACCGATGCTTCGATGTCGCCATCTGGTGCCATTTTTGATAGTGATGTCATGGATTAGACATTGGAGGAAGAAACATAATCTTATAATAATAATAATAATAATAATAATAATAATAATAATAGTTATACTGCCATCTAGTGGTAGAAAGGTGAACCCTTTACTCTGCGGTGTTCGTCCAAGAAACAGCAGAATGAGGCGGAAATATAAATATAATAACAACAACAACTCTGCACAGACACATTACTTTGATTAATCTATATTAGGAGCTGCGTTGCATTAAACAATGCAACAATTAAGTGAGAAGGTGATTCTTGCTGTGTACATGAACATTAAACTTCCCGTAGTTACCACTGTCGCTAACATATCCACGTTTAATTATTTATTATTTATATTGACTAAATTATATTCATGAGTGGATAAGGGCAGGTAAAGGGAAGTGTCTGTATGTATGTATGTATATATATATATATATATATATATATATATATATATATATATATATATATATATATATATATATATATATATATATATACATAGGTGTATATATACATACATATGTGTATATATTCATTTATATGTATACATGTATACATATGAATGAATATAGTTTCTTCTCCGCCCTTTCTAACTTTTGACTTTCCTAAATAAAACAGAAGAGTGGATCCCGCACTGCATCACTCACACTTGCCTCTTTCTTCTTGATAGTACATTAATAATGTAAAGCTCAAAACTAAGGGTTCACATGTTGTCTTGAATGATGTTAAATAAATAAACAAAACCAACAGTGATGATTCATGTCCTCAGCTTCTTCCTCCACAAATACAACCAAGTGCGTCCTGTACCTGCAGTGTGAGTCAGTGTCTCTCTACAAGGAGCAAAGCAAACACAGGACATGAACATGTAGTACAGCATTGAAGGATCCATCACGCATGTTGTTTATTCAAAACCCATAAAATGTATTAGTTCAAGAATCAATTAAGAAAACTACACAGGTGTAAATTAGTTAGTACGCCAAGTTTATTGCATTAATCATCTTATGCAAATATTCATTCAATTTTAGAGGCATTAAAATGATTCACCAAAACAGATTCCCACTTCAACTATTCAATTAATTTGTATCCCCTTACATAAATGAATTACAGTCCATTAAATTGCTAAAAATCTCCACTTATTGCTAGATTTGATTCGACTGTATCTATAATAAGTAAGCGTCTACACGTCTTCTTCTTCTACTGCTTCCCCATGAGCAAGCAAGCGTCCCAGAAAGAGCTCTGCACATGTACACATGCCATTACTGTACAACCTCACCTTATCGGTGTGTGTGTGTGTGTGTGTGTGTGTGTGTGTGTGTGTGTGCGTGTGTGTGCGTGTGTTCATATAAATCAATATGTTCAAAAAAGAAAAGAAATTGAAAAGCAGGCCAGATGCATTTGCAGAAAGAGAGAAGAGACGATTGTCTGAGAGAATGAAGGGAAAGAAGACGCCAACCTCCGCTGGCGGGAAGGCTTTTCCTTTTTTTTCTCCGGGCCGCACTGCGTGTTCTGAATATGTGCGTCAATGTGAACGAACTGGACTTGTGCATCTTTTGTTTTTTCGTATGCGAGCCCAGCAGCAGAGTTCCTCCACCGTGTTCTAGTGTGTGTGTGTGAGGGACGGGGCGTCTCGAGGGAGGCAGCAGCAGTCGGCCTCCTCGGGGGGGAGGATAGCAAAAGTTAAATTCTTAGATTCTCGTTGTTTATTGGAAAGGCTTTGACTGCGGGGGACCGGGCGGAGGAGGCAGAGGAGGTTGCAGTGTCATACTTTCTTTTCTTCTTTTCTCTCTGTTCTTTCCTTTCTTTCAGCCAGCTCTCCCTCCGCCCCGCCGCTTCCCGTGGAGCTTCAGGGCGACGTCCTCCAGCTCCGACTCGATGGCCGCCAGGCGCTCGATCTCTGGCTCCTGCAGAGGATGAGAGGAGATGGAAATAAACTGAGAGGGCAAACTATCATATACACACACATTCATATTTATATACACACATTCATATTTATATACACACACATTCGTATTTATATACACACACACACATTCATATTCATATACACACACATATATACACACATATTATATACACATATATATATATATATATATATATATATATATATACACACATATATATACATACATATATAAATATACTCATACATTAATATACACATACATTAATATTTAAACACATACATATATACATACATGCACATATATATATATATATGTGTATATACACACGCATGTATATACACACATACAGTACATATGTCTATATATAGACACACATATACACATATATGTCTATATATAGATATACATATATATATATTGATATATATTGATATATATATTGATATACATATATACACATGTATTTTTTTCTATTTAATATTCTGTACTATCTGGAATTTGAGTCTGAAATACAAGAAGAATTAGTTGATTGATTAATTGATTGATTGAGTTTTCTCAACACGTGTTATGGAGGTAAAGAGATGGACAGCACACCTCTGTCTTTGGGCTGCCGCTCCCCTCCTCTTCCTCCGACCCCCTCTTCTTCTCCTTCGGTCGCCCCCTAGCGATCATCCGCAGCTCCTTCTCCTCTGGACTCCTTTTCATGAATCTTTTCCTTTTCTTTTTCTTCTCCTCCTCCTCCTTCTTCTCCTCCTCCACCTCTTCCTCTTTCGAGTTCTGCGCCTCCTTTCTGGCCGCTTTCTTCCTCTTCTTCACCGCCGCCGACTTGCCCCTCTTGTTCACCCGCTTACTGCCCTCCTTACCCCCTCTCTTCGCCTCTCCTTCATCCTCCTCTTCCGCCTCTTCTTTAGGACATCTCTTGTCCTCCTCCTCCCCCTCCTCTCCCGACTCCTGCTCATCTTCTTCTTGGACTAACTTCTTCCCTTTTGATTTGCATCTAGCTGCACGCTTCTTTTCACCGGATCTAGCACCTGGGAATTTAAAAAATAAAAGAATGAGATAGATAGATATTTATTTTAATTTTATATTTGTATTACTGAAACACCTACTAAGCCAGAAACTCTGACATTAGCGAGATTACACTTCTTGTAATGCAATATTTGTTGCCAGCTGGCAGCTTTGCTCCCAGTTCTGCTCGCTGTGCTTTATGGGAACTAGCAGCGCCTGAAGCCGTCACATGACTTGGCAAAGGACCTTTTTACTAAATAGATATTTCACCGGTTGTTTATTCCTCCCATTTTTAGGAAAAAAGGACAATATATTTATAAAGAAAACTTGATTTCAGTCTTTATCTACTGTATATCGCTGTAATCATGCACACCAGCTCATTTGTATTCTGGGACGTGGAGACAGTTAATAAGCTCTGCCGGTGTGCTGTGAGCGTGTCAGCTGTGTGTGTGTGTGTGTGTGTGTGTGTGTGTGTGTGTGTGTGTTTGTGTGGGGGGGAGGATGGTTTCATCATGTTGATGGAAGCACTTCCATCAATCAGCCGCTGGTCCTGAGGCGGCAGGATTTCATCTTTAAAGCATCACAGTCTCGTAGCTTCAGAGTCTGCATGCTCTCAACTTTATTACATTATTTTAATTAAGTTAGAATGTCAGTTATTTATTAAATGTGAAGACGTTTGATTTGACGATGCGCTCACGACATAAAGCTGTACTTCTTAGTTATTATGCACGTTTTCCTGGCATGTAATTGGTATAATTTCTCTTTTAGTTTCCCCTTGAAAAAAGAAAGAATAGATTTCTACTAGCCTTTCTTATCCTTTGATGTCGCTCTCTTCTCTCCATACTCTTCCTCTTCCTCCCCCCTCTTTTCAGCCTCCTCGCTCCACTCGTCCACGGATGCAGACTCTTGGCTTCCTGGACCCTCGCCAGGTTCCCTCTTCTCTTTCCCCTCCTCGACCTCCTCGACCTCTCCGGTTCCCGCGCTGTCCTCCTTTCCTCGCCCTCCTCGCTTTTCATCTCCTTTTCCCTTCCTCCTCTTCTGGGACAGAACGGATCGTTCACCGGGGTCTCCTAAAGCATCCAGCATGGATCGATCTGTAAAGCCAGGAATTTAATTTACTCGAGGACATTGATTTCTCTGTAACGTTAGAACACAAAGAGCACAACGGTTTATTGCGGCGCTCGTTTCGTGTTGTGATGAATTTGTGTGTTTTGGCTAAATGGAGCGGGTCAGAATCTCAGATATGACGGAATAATATTAATAAAATAGTTAAGAATTCGATGCTTACATGCATTTGCTACATGAAAAACCTCATGGGACATATCAATACACGTATAATTCTGCTTTTGTAACTTTAAAACTCAACAGAAAGGTGAAGAACTGAATCAATTAGCTGATTAATAAATGAATTGACATTGTTTTTAGTATTTTTTTTATCACAAATGCCAAATATTTGATGGTTCCAGTCTCTCAAATATAAATGTCTGCTACTATTCTTTGTTTTTTCTCATTAGGAAAAGGTCATCTTGGGCTGTAATGAATATTTAATCAATTAACTGAGAAAATAATTGAATGAAAGAATGAATCAACAACTGAAACAGCTGTTAGTTGCCCCTGAACTAATGAAAGCAGGTAAAGCTATCCGAGTGCCTTCATTAGCATACCAGGTAATATATAATAGATGAGATAAGATATTACTTAATTAGTCCCTCAGCGGGGGAGATTGCAGGATTACAGCAGCGGTGCATAGTAGAGTAATAACAATTAAAAAAACACAATAACAATTTTAAATATACAGAGGAAATAAAAAATAAACATACACGGTAGTAATTAAAGTGAATTCAACTGTGAGTCAACAGATTAAGTGATAAAGTAATAAAGTGTTTAAGTGTTTTAGTGGTTTTAGTGGTCTACTAGTTTGTTATGCAGCCTATTATTGTTGTTAGTTATGTAATTGTGCTGCAACTGCTGTTAATAAACAATAAAACAATATACATTATTAGAGATTCCCCTCAAAAAATAAAAATGCAGAGAAGTATGAACCGGAGCTCCTGGAGGAAACTCACCAGCGACATCGTCTGCAGACACTCCCGTGGTGCGTTCAGGTGCAGCGTTGTCTTTCTGCCGCTCAGCTCTCTCCTCACGACCTGCAGTCAACATGAGTCAGTCGAGCTGCTCTGCCATACGTCCCATCGTCTCACACGCGTAAACAAGCGCGAGCAGACATCAGCTGTCTGTGTGTGTGTGTGAGTGTGTGTGAGTGTGTGTGTGTGTGTGTGTGTGTGTGTGCGTGCGCGCGCGCGCGTGCGTGTGTGTGACTCACCTTCAACAGCGATGTCCTGCAGCACCTTCAGGAAGCCGCGATGGCGGAGGACCGACGTCAGCCGGTCATCTGCACGCCGACAATGAAGCAAATTAGTGGTTTAAAAAAAGTTTCAAGAAAAGAAAGAACAGAACAGAGGATGAGGCACAAACGGGATAACAGGTGGATGTCTCTCTTCCTCCCCCTCCCTCCTCCTCTTCACTTTAAAAAAAAGACTCAGCTAAAATGTCGCCTCAGTGGTTCGTCAGAGTTAATAGCTCGGAAATTTACTGCATTCAAAGCAAGAGCACAATTAATCACTTGGGCCCCGATGAGTTGCAGAAGCAGCAGCGAGCGCCGAGCTTTCTGCTGACCCTCAAACGCACCGCAGATATATATACACCACGCAGCCAGCATGAAGGAGACGACTGTACAGTCTGCAGTCTTTCTGTTTCCTTCCTTGACTCCTCTGCTCTCTCTCCATCTCCTCTCCTCACATCCCTCGAGCGGTGTACAGTTTCTCTCTCAGTACCAAATGCTCGGTGAGTAATGCACCGATTGATTTATTTATTCTTCTTAGAACAAGGTGCACGAGCACTGAATAAAGATATTAGAATATGAATTAGTTCTTCCTGGAAAGGGGAAGTTCCTCCAGTGAAGCCGGATTGGTTTCAGTCTAGTTTCCACGGTGATGATGATGAGGATGTCAAAGTAAAGCATTATTGTTTTGGGTTGCAGTGGCATAGTATCGATCAATTAATCATCTTTATAATACCTCCTTAAAAACACTATTATGCAAAAACATACCCTCAGATTGACTGTATAACCAAAACTTGGAACACTATGAGTCAATCAGGAGGGAACTCACTGTATTTTAACATCTTATTTAGGACGTCAGGACATTAAAGGGACAGTTCAGATAGTTTTGAAGTAGAGTTATGTCAGGTACTTATTCATATAGTGTTTTGCATACATTAAAACGTTTACACATTTAAGTTACTGAGTAACTTCTCAGTCATGAGCAGAATCTACAACAATCAGGCTTCTTAATAAGATACGATATTAAGATATTGCCACTGAACTAAATATATTTATCATATATGTATACTCATTTGATTAAATGTTCTAATAGTAGGGAGATCAATAAAACATAAGGTGCTCATTGACAGTTGTTTCATGTATTTTGTGTATTTGTGCTTGATTTGTATGAAGGCCTTTTAAGGGCATTGCTCCATATTGCCCCAATACAAACTATATATATATATATATATATATATATATATATATATAATTAAAAAAATAGATATTCTCTCACATGAAGGCATTTACAGTCATACCCAAAATCTCATGAACACAATAAAAATGTATCCTGCAATAAATAAATAAAACTCAATACTTATTTGTCAGTGGTTCTTTGGGGGCGGGGCTCACCTGTCTGAAGCGTGACCAGACAGTCCTGACTCAGAGGTATGCGGGGGCTGGGCCTCGACAGCACGTCTGCCAGCGCCTCCACGATGCATTTCATCACCTGCACACACACAACAGACGTGACAGATGTGACTCACGTCCTCTTATGTTGCTGCATGGATGTTGTCGCACTGTAATGGATACTCTGCACCCAAGAGACGCTCTACTGTCAGGGATACGCTCCAATCGGAATACGTGAACGAGCTTCCCTTTGGATGCTCGTGACTCGCCCGCTGACTCACGAGACGTGAGACTCTCGGATCAGAGATCAGAAGTCACCTCAACTCCATCGTTTCAATGTCGGGACAATCCCACATGCTGAGGATACGGCACTCTTTAAGGGTTCTGGCTTTGATCCCTCTTCTCATCTCCCCTTTACATGAGGCTCTCTTTCTTCTGTCTCTCTCTCCCTCCTCTCTCTCTTTATTCTTTCTCTTCTGCCTCTCTTCTCTCCCCATCTTCTGTCTCTCTCTCTCCCTCTCATTTTCTTCTGTCTCTCTCCTCTCTCTCTTCTGTCTCTCTATTCTCTCTCTTCTGCCTCTCTCTCTCCTCTCCCTATCTTCTGTCTCTCTCTCTCTTGTCTCTGTTGTCTTCTCTGTCTCTCTCCTCTTTCCTATATCTTTCTCTTCTCGGTCTCTTTCTCTCTCTCTTTCCTCCCTCTCCTCTCTCCTCTCCCTCCTCTCCCATCTCTCTCTCTTCTCTGTCTCTCTTTCTCTCTCTCTTCCCTCCCTCTCCTCTCCCTCCTCTCTCTCTTCTCTCTCTTCTCTGTCCCTCTCTCTCCCCTCCTCTCTCTTCTCTCTATCCTCTCTCTTCTCTCTCCTCTGTCTCTCTCTCCTCTCTGTCTCTCTCTCTCCTCTCTCTTCTCTGTCTCTCTCTCTGGGAACTGAATCCAGCGAAACCAAATCCTGGAGGAAAAGGTCCTCAAATGATTAATATGCATAATCACATCCTGTCTTCTGAGTGTTGGACTCTCACTGACGAAGAAGCTGACATACAGTAGTGACAGGTTACACTACTGCTGCTATTATATTACTACTATACTACTATTACTACTACTACTAATAATAATACAACAGTAGGTGCCAATAAGAAAACAGCTTTACCTTTACGTCGTCATTCTCCAGCTGACTGGGAGTCACTGGCAATGACAGAACTGCAAGAAAAGAAAAGATGCATCAAGCTATATCAATATAATTATATATCATTATAATTATGATTTAGTTCCTACAATCCCTGAAGGTACCTTTGTTATTCTGTCCGTCCCCAAAAAACACCTTGTGTTCACAACAGGGGATTAAATGTGCCAAAAGGTGCGCGTGAAATCACTCCATCTTCCGCCGCAATTAAAGACGTGCGCGCGCGCCTGTGTGTGCGCGTGTGCGTGTGCGTGTGTGTGTGTGTGTGTGTGTGTGTGTGTGTGTGTGTGTGTCGCTGTCCTTGGTGCTGAAGCAGAGCAGTCGCATCTCTACTGCAGGTTTCTCTCTCTCTCTCTCTCTTAACAAACTGTATACCTGTGACGTGACGTCACTCAACTTCCACCAGCATGTTTTGGGTTCTTACCGCAGCTCGACGTCAGGATGGTCAACACGACGAGTCCTCGCGCGACCATGGTTGCAAACGAGGATGTGACCAAAAAAAACTCTCCAGCAGAAAACAGAAAGATAGCGAAGCTTCTATCAGAAAGTATGACGTCACCCCCTTTTTAATAAAAAGACGGTTGTTGGATTTTACGGACGCCTCCTGAACTAAACTTGGTCGTCTTTCGGTACTTCCGGAGAGCCAGATCTCTCTCTCTCTCTCTCTCTCTCTCTCTCTCTCTCTCTCTCTCTCTCTCTCTCTCTCTCTCTCTCTCTCTCTTGCTGCAGCCCGGTCCTCTCCGGTCTCTCCACCTGACACCGAGCCGCAGCAGCGCCGGCTTTTATAGGGAGATGTGGAGACGGGAAGTGACGTCATCCAGGATCCAATCGGGGCTGTCGCACCTGATCTATACCTCGACGGTTGTCAGGGCGTGCACAGGTGTGGAGCATGCATAGACTAGATATGTTATATATATATATATATATATATATATATATATATATATATATATATATATATATATATATATATATATATATATATATATATATATATATTTATAACTGTTTTTGGTCTCTTGATTTTGTTCTGCAGAGAGATAACATATTTATAAAATAAATATATTTAAGTGCAGGGGAAAACCCTTTAAGTGTCTGATTTTGAATACAGACGCCCAGATTTCCTGTGTCCAGTATGTCGTGTCCCTGCAGGACAAAGCTCCCCATCATATTGTATTTGCAGATCAATGTCTCTTTCTTGACTGAATGTGTTGCCATGGTGACGGTTTATTGAAAAATGATTGCCGTCATGGCTCAAATAAGAAAAGAGAAGCAAACCTTTTACACGTCATGAGCTCAATTCACCGTTATTAAGAGCTGTGTAACATGATATAACATAGACTGTCTTTATTAATAGTTATATAGCAATACATATAAATCCATTGTTCCACCATTACATTGTGTAAAACTAAACTGCAAATACTGTTATGTAATAAGGTTAACATAACATGGTTAAGTAACACCTGAGTTAATGTAGGATGTGACATGAATGACTGTTGCTGCCCATTAAATTACCAATAAGTGACTTTATGGGACTTAATATGGTGAATGTTAATTCCCAATTATTTCATACATTTATTTATAAAACCCCAGATGTCTACTGGACACACATTTGCACTATATGGTACCAATTTGCACACATTAAAAATGCTGCTTTGTTTATGTCGCAGTCACAAGCTATTAGATGCAGTTTGGAGTTTGTATCTATTTATTTTTACTATATTTAAGTGAGAGAATAATGCAGTAAAACCTAAAAGCATCGTGCAGAATGAACGGACCTGTTCAAGCATACATTAGTGTAATAATGTGAGTATGGATTTAGTAAGGAATCTGATTGGGACTCATCATTATTATGATTACAATGATTTAAGACGGCAACCTGCATGTGTTTGCATCCGAAAATACAATCTTTAGTATTAAAAATAACTGTATCCAGAGATGGTTTCCACCTGATTTGGTGTAAATAAACATAAAATGTATGAAATAAATGTAACTTAATGATTCTGCGTCCTTCTATGATGTCCTAAAGCGTGTGGTGTGAACCCAGAACGTGTCACCTGAATATCCAACAGTGATTTAATTCAAATGAAAAAAGAAACACATGACATTTCATATAGTTTCATGACATGATGTTGCGTCTCCATCTCTGAACTCATTGTAAATACAGCCTTTAAATTGTTTGCTCTCCTCCCCCTGGCTGAGTGCCGCGTCTCCGATGTTCACCGGCCAGACAAAGAGGTTTCTGAGGTGCGGCTCGGACTGTTTGCCGTTTCAAATTTCCTGCTCCGCCGTCCACGCGGGCCCAAAGACCTCATTGTGCTTCCACCGGCACAATAAAAAAAAAATGAGCCATTTGCGTCAGCTCCATGTTTGTCCTACATTAAACCGGGCGGCGGCTTTGTTTAAACATCAAGAGGTTTTTTTTTGGTTGTTGAATGCAATAATAGAAAAAGAGTCATTATGAAACCCAACAGCTTCGAGGACTCATTGAGATTCAGCCGAGAGGAAAGTGGTGGAAAACGGGGACACGGGAATATTGAATATTCCAGATCCTTAAGTGTTTTTTTACGTTCACTAAATGAAATGTTTTAAAAAATGAATAAAAAATGGTTTAACCTGCATTACGTAAGTCATGTTTACCCCGAAGAGCGCCCCATTCTGCTCAGACTCAACCCTCCCGTGCCGAGTGCACACTCAATGCTTTTCCTTTCCTTTGAAAGGCTAAATCAAAGTAAACCGAGAGGAGCTCCGTGGAGCTCCCACCTGCCGCCGACTTTCACTCATCACACTGAGTCAACAGCGCCTGTCCCCCCCGAACAAGAGCATCAAGCAGACGATACTGGGAGTGCTGGTTCCGTGTGGCGGGTCACTTTGTCTCCTCTGGGGCTCGGTCGCATAATAATAACAACATTTAAATTTGACAAACTCCCTTTCCAAAAAATGTATCAATACGAATGCTGTGATTGATGCAGCGAGGTTTCTAAATCGGCTTTAAATAATTTAATTTAATACCTTTTTTTTAATATACAACTTAAATTGAAATTAAAGAAAACGTTCAAATAGAAAAAAGGATTCAGGATTATAACAAAATAACACTTCAGTTTTGGTGAAAGTCTGATTAGTTTAATGTTTAATGTGTGGATATATACAGTGGGTATGGAAAGTATTCAGACCCGTTAAAATGTTAACCATTTGTTTCATTTGCACCATGTGATATTTCAGTTTTTCTTTTTTAATAAATGTGAAAAATTTTTTTAATTTCTGTTTTTTTTTCTGTCAAGATGGGGTGCTGAGAGAACATTAATGAGAAATAAAATGAACTTTTTTGATTTTAGAAAATGGCTACAATAAAACAAAGATTGACCATATTAAAAGGGGACTGCACTTTCCGTACCCACTGTAAATGTCACAACAATAGTTTCATATAGAGAAAGATTTCCCAGCAACAGGCTCCTCCAACTGCATATTACATATATATATATATATATTATTTAGCTGAAGCTAAAATCTGGTACAGTGCATCAAATGGTGACATTTATGTTTGAACTGTACATGGTGTCTAATAATAATCATTTAGGTTTCAGAATTCTCCTTTATTTTCGGTGTTTGAGAACTTTGAGAACTTTGAGCTGTCATGTGGGCCCCAGACGTGATGCGTGTCGGTGTCTCACAGGTACATCTCATACAGGTGATCCACTGCATCTCCTCAGCAGAAACCCCACCCAGCGGCGGCGTGGCTGGTCCGAGAGAAAGCTTCAAGCATCCGAGTCACGCCGACGCCACGAGGAGCAGCAGCAGCGGCACGAGGGCGGCCGGAGAGAGAGCGCCGGGCGGACCGGACCGGGCCGCTATCGGCCGGGTGAAGATGTACGGGTGTTCCTACAGGGAGACGAGGAGAACAATTTTATAGTCAAGTAACTGAGTTAAAGCCTATACATGAGGTCATTGGGGAACATTTTCCAAAAGCTTGACGTATAAAATTAAGGGGAAAAAATGTTTTTCATGAATTCCAGACTTGTAATTAATGATTGATTTACTTCCATTTTATTATTTTTCTTTTGGTTTTATTCTGAATCCTGTTGCCTGGTGAAGCTTGTGTTCTGGTCAAGGCCACACGGACCAGAACGGGAGCATTTTAGCTAAAAATGGCCTGAAAATGTTGTGACAGAAAACAAACAAATAAACAAAACAACAACCAGGGAACAGACAATAAGCAAAGAATGCTTAAAATGTGGTAAATCAGAGAATTAAAATTTTGCTTTTGAACAATTGTCTTGAAAGTCAGACAGAGAATGATTTCAAAATAGTTCCCGCCTACAAACATAAAATCTAAACTGGAACAGATTATCTTAAGAAGGTTTCAAACTTCTGCAAAACGATATTTTTATATTCTGCACGGAAGAATATATTTATAAAAAAATTCACTGTGGAAATGCCATGAAAGCTCTATTGTCTTCTTGTTTAGTTTCGTATGTTTTACCGAAACCTTCTGAAACCTTCGAGGTTAAAGACACGGCCGGCTGCTGTGTTAACACCATCGTCATGGCGACCTTACCCTGGGTGGACAGATGAGGCTGATGGGCTCAGAGAAGCTGCTCACCATCTGCTTTTCCCCCTCCGGCTGAAACTGGGAGCAGCGGACAAACGTGAGGAAGAAGTCATGTGTGGAAAAAACATGGAAACATAAACTTTAGACACACATGTTTTTAAACTGCAGTATTATATTAAATAAAGCTTCCGATGCTTAACGATGATGTCATGGCGGGGCTCGTGTTCACCATGTTGTTCCACAGGCCCTTGGCCAGCTCCTCGTGACCCTTGATGGTGAAGTGGAAGCAGTCGTGAGTGAAGAAGGTCATGTCGATCTTCCCATTCTGCTCCGGGAGAAGAGGAGGAGGAGGAGGAGGAGGAGGAGGAGAAGAAGAAGACGAAGAAGAAGAAAGAGGAGGAGGAGAAGAAGAAGAAAGAGGAGGAGGAGTTAGTAGAAGTAGAAGGAGGAGGGAGAGGAGAAGAAGAAGGATGAGGAGGAGGAGGAGAAGAAGAAAAAGGAAGATGAGAATAAGAGGAAGGGTGAGGAGGAGGAGGAGGAAGAGGAGGAAGTTGGGAAGAAGAAGAAACAGAAGGGGGAGGAGGAGGACGAGAAGAAGGAGGAAGAGAAGAAGAAGAAGAAGAAGAAGAAGAAGAAGAAGAAGAAGAAGAAGAAGAAGAAGAAGAAGAAGAAGAAGAAGACACTGGTACAGGTCTCCATCGTCACTGCGCGCCCCCTCGGCCTCCACGCTGATATCTTAAATCTCCTGAGAGACGAGGACGGTTACCGGGAGGCGCGGCGGGTCGGCGTGTTTCATAAACGGCTGAAGAACGACGGCGAAGTCGTCCTTGAAGAAACGTCGGCTGAGCAGCAGCAACTCAAGTCTCCTCTGTGGGACGGGGATAATAACACACTCTATATGGGATAATAACACACTCTATATGGGATAATAACACACTCTATATGGGATAATAACACTCTATATGGGATAATAACACACTCTATATGGGATAATAACACTCTATATGGGATAATAACACACTCTATATGGGATAATAACACTCTATATGGGATAATAACACTCTATATGGGATAATAACACACTCTATATGGGATAATAACACTCTATATGGGATAATAACACACTCTATGTGGGATAATAACACTATGTGGGATAATAACACTATGTGGGATAATAACACTCTATATGGGATAATAACACTCTATATGGGATAATAACACACTCTATATGGGATAATAACACACTCTATATGGGATAATAACACACTCTATATGGGATAATAACACTCTATATGGGATAATAACACACTCTATATGGGATAATAACACTCTATATGGGATAATAACACTCTATATGGGATAATAACACACTCTATATGGGATAATAACACTATGTGGGATAATAACACTCTATATGGGATAATAACAAACTCTATATGGGATAATAACACTCTATATGGGATAATAACACACTCTATATGGGATAATAACACTATGTGGGATAATAACACTCCATATGGGATAATAACACTCCATATGGGATAATAACACTCTATATGTGCATTGAGGAGGATGTGAACTGTACCTGGAAGTCCAGGTTCACTTCCACCAGCTCCTGGAGCTCAGGAGACGCGGCCGCTGGCTCGATGAGGCACGAGCAGAACGATCTAGATCAGAGTGAAGAGCCACGGGAGGAGAAAGGAGGAGGAGAAAGGAGGAGGAGAAAAGAGGAGAAAGGAGGAGGAAAAGGTAAACGGATCAAGAAAACCCAAATAAATATGAATGTTGTGGGAGGTGGAGAATATAACTGGCAAGATTCATGCGATGAACTAAAAGCATTTAAATAAATGTATTTTTCACTTGCATATTAATAATTTATAAACTTTATTTGTATTCATTTATTTTTCTATTTATTTATTTAATTATAATTTATTTTAATTTAATTAGAAATACTGGACACAAATATGTATTCTGCTGTACTTCAAGGAAGCACAACAATACATTAAATAACATTGTTGAATATATATAGATTTATAGATTTATTTTATTTGCGTATAAAAAATTGTTTCTTGATTTTTCTTAAACGCATTTAAATCTATTTATTTTTCACTTGCATATTAATAATTTTTCTACTTTATTTTAGATTAATTAATTTTTTTATTTCATTATATTATAAGTTATTTGAATTTTAGTTGACATTCTGGACGCAGAGATGTCTTCTGCTGTACTTTAAAGAGGAGCAACAATAAATGAAATCACATTGTTATAAAAGATTCATGCGATGAATTTCTAAACCATAAACTCTGCATTGAACTTCAAAGTGAGAGATGAGGGCCTCACCTCTGGAGCAGGCACCCCGGGGTGGGCTTCTGCACCTCCCTCAGAGTCTGCATGGGAAGTATCTGGACGATGTTCACGATCATACGAGGAACCTGAAGCACAGCGAGGAGGAGGAGGAGGAGGAGGAGGAGGAGGAGGAGGAGGAGGAGGAGCAGAGCGCACGGCTGCAGTGAATCACACACGGAAACATCGGAGACACCACACGCGCTTCCTTTTCCCATTCCGCTTCACCTCATTCATAAGCATCTCCATGGCGACGGTGATGTAGTGAATGTAGTTATCCGCTGAAAACAGAGCCTGGAGAGAACACACAGACACACTCCGCTTAGGCTAACGACGCGTTGACTCAACTTATTGAACTTAGCGCGCTTAAAAAAGAGAGAAGAACACCTTGTCTTTGCAGTAATCGCAGATGTCATTCATGCCCATGAGGATGGTCAGAAGCTTCCAGTCTTCATCGAAGTTCAGACCCTAAAGAAAATGTATTAAAAAGACACAAAGAAAGAGGTCAGAGTCAAACATGTTGTGCATTAAAAACATGTTCAGGGCCTCGTGCTGCAGGTGTCGGAGGAAATCATTAAAACTTAGTTTGAAATCCTCAAAGTAGCAAAAACACAAACATGCAACTTGTTGATGGAAACCTCTGGAAGAATAACTGCGTCTTAAACTTCCCACAAATAACTAAAGGGTTCTGAAAAAGGCCTTATTGGCAGCGGGGTGGTCTAATTGGCCTCAGCTGGTGGTTGATTGTTAATTAACCACTAATCTGTGTGTGTGTGTGTGTGTCCATGAAGGAGCTTTAAGGACTGAGGAGCGAGAGAGGGGAGAGCACACTACGAATATAGGTTAAATATTTAAGTAACGTTGCATTTTTTTTTACTTGATTAATGTTTAAAAAAATGTCCTGCTTCGCCAAATCGACGTCTCTCTGCACGGAACATCTCGGTTTCCGTCCGTCGCACACCTGAATAACACGACGTGTCATCACTTGTACCTCATAAGCTCTCAGGGTGTCGATCAAATGTCTCGTCTGGCTGGGGAGGTTGCTGGAAAAAAAGCCCAAACAACAACAAACACAAACAGCTTTAGAAGCATTGTAATAAATCATTAATAACACATTAATGTGTGTGTGTGTCAGTACAAGGTGTTGTGTCCGGTCACAGCCAGGTTGAAGCCCGTCTCGCTGATGTGAGCCTGCACCCCGTGGACCGTCCTGCCGGCGGCAGCACCGAGCAGCTCGGGGTTGAACAGCTTGATGATGTCTGACGAGTCGGTTGGAAAAGAGACGAGAGAAGACGGACGCTCTACGTTTTCTTTTCTTCTTAATAAAAGATAATGTGTGCGATTTAAAAAAACCCTGTCTTACTGGCCAAAGTAACGACATGCTGAAATGAGCCGTAGCCTCCGATGCTGCAGGAGGAGAGAAGACGGATTAGTGCATTTAAACGTGTTTATTTAGAATTAATGAACCGCTTACAAAAGGAAAATCCACCCCAAAAAAACTCTTAAATATTAAATATTCTGATGAACTTGTAATTTTTTTGCCAATGCATCGTAACAAAAGCATGCATATGAATATTTACGCAGGCGACATGCAGGACCTCTACATCCAGGGTATTAATCCACTCGCGCTCACCTCCACGACACGTGGCGAAACTCGATGGGAATCCCGAGGACGGTGGTGGCGTTGGCGCCGATGGCCGTCTGAAAAGGAACAACGCAACATCGGAAATGTGATCAGGACCCGGGGAAATGAATAAATATGAATTGCCTGCTGCATTTCTTTGAGGACGTCTCGTATCTTTGTCAATAAGCTTTAAATGCGGATGATACATATTTTACAATATTCACTTTTGCTTTTTAAAAATAACCAGGAATGTCACAACATTTAGTCATTGTGATTTTAACAACAACAACAACACCTACCGTCAACGAATCCCCCAAAGCAGCGATGACTTTGATATCCGCCGCCTTCACAAATTCAACTATGCCAAAAATGAAGGAAAGAAAATGGAGAGAATAACGTTATTCTGCGGTTTCCACTCCCGGGTTTAGAGGTCATGGCGTGACCTTGACGCACCTGAGGACGGCACAGAGGGCGAAGGACTCATGTCCGGGCATTGGAACGCCGGATGCTTGAAGCTCGCCGGGCGAGTTTTCTCCGGAAACTCCTGAGGGAAAAGAAGAGGAAAAGAAGAGAAAGAGAGAGAGAGAGAGAGAGAGAGAGAGGCCTCCTCATCACTCTCAGGACTAAACCTTTTAAATCCGTAACTTTCAGGTACGGACTGCACGCTCTCAGGAGGCGGTTTATCTCTATGATTTGTCGTCTTTGATGTATTCTCTCGTTCGCCCACTGACCCTCGCTCTTTGTCTCTCGTCCCACATACAGATGCTTATTGTGCACATACTGCTGGTCTGGGGTCAGTTGGCGTCCCGTGGTAACTGGACCCTTATTTTTTAAAAGTAGGCTACCCATCGCTATACTCTCATATCGTTTTGGGTTGTTTTGATTTTGTCTAATTGTGTATTTTCAATATATTGGCCACATATACGTTTAGTTTATTACATATTGTGTTGTGTCTAACATACGGTATTTGTATTTGTATGATTAATGGTGACCCGCGGTACCTCATGGAGGGCCTCCTGGCTGTAGTGTCGTATCCCCTTCTCGTACTCCCACCACCACTCGTTGCCTGAAACAGAAGGATTACCACCAGTGTTCACTCCACACGCTTCAATTAGCCCAAAAACATACTTCTGGCATGCGCCGTTTAATATAAATCAACATTTACAGCAAAATAGTTGCCCTTTTTGGTTAAATGTTGCATAAAAAGCCTCCGTTCCGGAGGTTGTGCCGTTAAAAACTGGCCTCTCAGGTGTGCTTGCTCCAGCACTTACCTTTGACAGAGCAGGACGTGAGTAGACATGTTGCCACGGCGATCCAAAGCCGCTCCATAGTGGTGCGTGCGGGCCGGTCAATGGGTCCCCCCGTGCACAATGTGATGCTCAGCGTTATGGCACGGTCACTTTGTCCCCCCCCCCCCATCTAAAGCCGGGGACGGCCTGCAGGTCCACCGACAGCCAATCACAAATCCCTCGTGACATCAACAAAGAGTTCACATTCTCCACATTACAAGGTTTGTGATTTATGAACAAAATAACGTTGATATCAAGCGACAGATAACACGTGATACGAGCCGTGTGTGTGTCGACTGCTAGGGACCAAACCACGAGAAACTAGTTTTTAGATGAGTTTTGTGACACTATAGAGGTCCAAATAGCTTCATGACAGACATGATTATTATTTTCATATAAGGATTATGACTCTTTACATTTATCCAGCTGTGAGTCAGAGTTGAGAATAATACAAGTGATGAATGCAGATGTGTAGATAAATAAATAATCCATTTAGAAGTATACACTACCGTTCAAAACTTTGGAGTCACGTAGAAATGTCCTTATTTCTCAAAGTAAATCATTGTTTTAGTCAATGAAGATAACAGTAAATTAATCATGAATATACTTTCTACATAGTTAATGTGTAGATGACTATTCTCTGGTGTTTAATGAAGTCTCTACAGGTGTGTAGAGGCCCATCTCCATGTTCTAGTGGCAAATTGTGTTATCACCTCAAGACTAGGGGAGGGGTAGAAAAACCTTGAAAAACCTTTTTATGTGAGCGCAGCTGAAAACAGTTATAGAAGTGTTAAGTTGTAATAAGTCATTTTGACTTTGCACATGTACATAGAACGTTTGTGCTTTAAATTAATACATATAGCAAGATATGATCATAGAAATATTAGGGAGAATATTGATATTGTTATTGTTGTGTTATGAAGCGTGGAGGTAATGTCTACTCTATGCATATGGCAATGGCAGAAGTAATGTTTTTATGTTTATGAATATGTTTGTAATACTTGTATGTTTATGTTTATGATTATATGTATGCCGCATGAGAATGAAAGTTAGTTTGTTGTTTCCATGTTGACACGTGAGTTGGAAGCCGGTTGAAGTCCGTGATGTTGCTTGGAGCAGGAGTGTCACGTGAGACTTTTATTGTGAAAGGGAACTTCCGTCACCCAGCTGACCTGAAGTAGCTTGGGTCGCGGGATCATGACGTTTGACCCGGCTCATTACCCGTTATGACCTGGCCATAAGCCAACGAGGGCGTGGCATGCTGAACTGACCAATGGAGCTAACATTTAAGAGTGAGAGGTGTGAAAGCCGTTCCTAGTATATAACGGGTGTAAAGGGTGAGATCGTTCTCTAGACGGTCGGAAGCTTACAAGACAGTTCTCCATCAGCTACGTTGCTGTTAGTCTGTGGCGTAACATTTCGGTCGGCCCTACGATCGTAGCTTCAATTTACTGCTTATACCTCTTGCCATTAAATATTGTTAAACGTACTTATCGGATTCAGATTCTCTTTTTATATCGAGCACGGGACCAGTTTGTCCACACCTTAACAGAAGCTATAAAACTGGCCTTCCTTTGAGCCACATTCATATTTACAATAAAAATCATTATTTCTAACCTTGTTAATGTCTCGACTATATTTTATATTCATTTGATAAATAATAAATAAGTGTGAATTTTCATGGAAAACACCAAATAGCCTGGGTGACCCTAAACTTCTGAACGGCCGTGTGTCCGTTGATGACGTTGCGTTCAGGCGACTTCGAATGTATCCGGGCAGAAAACAGCCGAGTGCGGCGCGTGAACCTCTAGAGTCAACTGTGAAGAAAAACAAACACTAAATATCCGTATATCATTTATTAATTTCTTTATAAACTTGTATTTGCGATGGTAAAAATGCATCTCCTCGACAACCTCCACCGCGGTTTCATTTTAGACCGCCGGCGTCGCGTCGGCGTGTTTTTGGAATCGAATGACGTCATGCAGGCCGATCGGGTCGGACGGCGTCCCGACGACGACGAGCACGGACCGTGGGACTGAAGGAATGGACTTTGGGGGGTGGGTGTGAGTGGGTGGGGGGGGTGTATGTGTGTAAACAAAAATAAGTTTCCAATTGTGTTTTGATAAATACTCCCCGGCCTAATCGTGGCTTCATTTATGCAGATTTCAGGCCATCTGAGATGAAACGTGTTGGTAGAGATCCAACTTGGACTATTGGTGAGGGGGCGGGAACTCTCACCACAGCTGAAGTTGTACAACCAATCACACATTACACACACATATTACACACACACACACACACACCTCATCCACTTCCTGTAATAGAGAAACAAACCAGAGTTTTGAGGCGCTGCTATCTTTAAGGCAGCTTCGAACTCGAGGCTTAACGAACCAAAACAAGAGAAAAGAAAAGGCGGATGAGGGATGAGGACCAATCGGAGCCACCGACCACGAGAAGACGCACGGCGCCAACAGACGTGCGTCTTCAAAAACGGTCCCGTGACCTTTCACCGCGTCGCACACGTCGAGGTTCCCCTCTTTAGATCGTTTGGGGTTTAATGTGCTTCAGCTCAGTGACTCTGACTTCAGAAAACAGAACCGCCAAATGATATATATATATCTCATCTCTCCCGGTTCAGCTCTGTTTTGATTAAAAGCAAACCGCGTAACAGATTTCTTATTCTCAGACGAGTGACGTCACAACTCAGAACATTCATTTTTTCAGTGAATTGCAGATTTGAAGAAAGAAAAAGAGTACCGACTCAACATCAACCAAACGAGGAACTAATTAATGCAAAAATCAATGTCAAATTAGTTCAGTCAAGTATCTTAAAAAAGGGGGGGGGGCTAAAATTAAAGTCAAAATGAGAAAAAAACACTCATGAACATGACGTTTCTTTTTACCAACTAGCAAATAAAAAGGATCTGAATCAAGAATACCCGTCTGTTATTTTTCTAAATTAGGATGGAGGCAGTGTGTGATCTCGAAAAAGGGAAAGTAGGAACAAATTAAAGCACATTTTAGATTCCAACTACGTCGATTAGTCTGGGACTCTTTTTTCTTCGAGGACGCGGTCGGCATCCCGAGTCACAGGCCGGCGGGTCCAGAGTCCGTGTTGTCCTCTCAACGCTCGGTTCTGTAGCATTGTCCATAACCCCCCCCCCCACACACACACACACACACACACTCTGTCTCTTCAGCACAGGCCCAGCATATTTTAAATAGAGAAACGGAGTTGGGGGACTGCACAGTCCAGCAGCCATCTTTAGTCTGTATCTTAGCGTGTGGAGTGAGAGGAGCGCTCAGACTGGCAGAGCCTCCTGTCCGTCTCCCACTGCCCTCACGCCGTCTGGCTCTCTCTCTCTCTTTCCACTCTCACTCACTCTCTCACTGTTGCTCCTCCTCCTCTTCCTCCTGGGCCGGCGCCTGGGCTTGCGTCTCTTCTTGCGCCGGAGGCTCCGCCTCGGGCGGCGACTGTTCCTGGGGGGGTCTGGGCGGGGGCGCCGGAGCCGGGACGGGTGGCCGGGGGGGGACTATGATTTGGTGCTGCCGCTGCCGGTAGGCGATGACCGTGCCGAGCAGCAGGGCGATGACCGTCATGAGGTAGAGGTCCCACTCCGGGCCGAGCAGCTGGTCCAGGTCCACCTGAGTTATCAGCTCCTTTAACTGACGGGAAACAAAGAGGCAGACGGGGGACAGAGGACGCGGACACACGTGACTCAGTCAGTTCAGTCTATTCACAGACGGAGTGGCACAGGTCCAGACAGTACTCACATTAAGATCCTGCAGGTACTGCAGAGTGTAAACCAGGCCCAGCTTGCACAGGGCCAAGAAAACGGGAACCTGGGCATCGGGACTGGCTTCGGCGGCCATGTCGTAGAAGCGCTTGGCTAAATGGATGTCCTGCAGGGGCACACGAAGCACGCCGCGATCACAAATCAGTCCGGCGTCGTCATTAAGTGCACTCCGCGTTAGTGAATCGATGCAGCCGGATGGAGTGAGTGGAGCTCGCCGTCCACCTGTTTGATGCCCAGGCCCTTCTCGTGCATGTAGCCCAGGTTGAACATGGCCTGGGCGCTGTGCTGCTGCTCCGACGCCAGTCGGTAGTGGATGACGGCCGTCTCGTAGTCCACGTCGGTCCCCTGGCCGTAGTAGTGGTAGTCCCCCAGTTTGATCCTCGCCACAGTGTAACCTGGGAGAGATGATTATATGCATCGACTCTCAATCCAAGGACGAGTTTGAAACGGCCAAATTTGACTGCTTTTTAAACCAATCAGATGGATTGATGATTAAAAATAAGTTAATGAATCAAATAAAAAAAGTAGCATATATAAATATATTTAAATAAATAATATATATTTTCATGAATATATATTTAAATATATTTCTATTTTAATTAAAAAAAATATTTAAATATATATTAGTATAAAAAAAAATATATATATATTAAAAAAAAAAAAAAAAATATATATATATATATATATATATTAATACCGTTTCACTTCTATAAGTAAAACGGTAGAAACTAAATATATATATATTTTTCTACAGTAGGAAAAAAAAATATATATAAATATAAAACTGGTTGAAGTGTGTGGACTCACCTTGTGCTGCAGCTCTCGTCCAGTGGAGCAAAGCACGAGGGTAGGTCTCATTCTCAGTGAAGATCCGTGCTCCTTCTGCTTGTTAGGTACACATAAAACAAGTCAGCGGTCAGAATGTTTCTTCTCATAGAGTCAGTGGTTTGTCACACGCGATAACTAAAGCCTCGTTTTCTCTTACTCTGGTCCAGAATGAAGGCCACGTTGCTCTGGGCCACCTCGTAGCCCTGCTCAGCCAGCAGCAGATACTGGACCAGCGCCGAGTCAGACTCGCCCTCCTTGAAGCTGCCGTAGGCCCCCATGAGTCGCTCTGACCAGCGGCCGCGTTCACACACGTTCTTGAAAAGCTGCGACAAAGAAAAAGAAGAAGCGGCTCAGTGGCACGCAATGATGTCACAACCGACAGAGCAGCGGCTCGACGGGGGAGGGGCCTCACCTCCACGGCGGTGTGGCAGGAGCGCATCACTCCAGTTCCGGTGGCGTGCATCTGGGCCAAGTTGTAGAAGGCCAGGATGTGGCCTGCTTGCGAGGCCAGGTTGAAGAACTTGAGCGCCTGCTTGTAGTCGCGCTTCACGCCGATGCCGTCTGGGGAAACGGCAGGAAGGGGAGAAACGGAAAGTCCATTCAATGGGAGGAGAACAAAAGCATTCCTGATCTAAAAGAAATCGAAATAATGATTACAGAAACAGAGTAAATGAATCTTCAGATGCATTCACAACATTCACCAGGCAGACAACAAAGAAGAAGAGAAAAAACAACAGGAGGTCATGACACATTGTGTGGCACGAGCACACACACCATGCACAGGTGCAGCAACACACACACACACACACACACACACACACACACACACACACTCACTGTAGTACATGGTGCCCAGCTGGAGTTGTCCGTCCACCCAGCCCTGCTCGGCTGCCTTCTGGAAGTATTTCAGTGCCAGCTCGTAGTTCTGAGAACACGAAAACAACAACAACAACTTTCAAATGGCTGAGAGACGCTCTGGTAGCTTGCATATCAAACACCTTTTTTTTTTTTTTTTACAATTTTACTATTGCCAAAATCTGAAGCTGCCAAATGTGCACCACAGAGTAAGCTGGAAATTAAAAAGTCAGGAGAAAGTGAATCATAAACTTGAAATATGTAAAGGATTCTTACTATTGGGACACCTCTCCCGTACAGGTAGGCCATGCCCAGGCCACTCTGTCCCACTGGATTACCCTGGGTTTTAAAAAAAGCAACACGTAAATGAAAAAGGACCACATCAAAGGCAATTAATGACATTCAAAAACATAAAATACACTACGAAAAAGGTAAACAACCCAGTTCAGATGGACGTGAAGCTACGGCGACATCCTTACCAGGTCGGAGGCCTTCTTGAAGTACTGCAGGGCCGTGTCGTTGTTCTGGGGGAGATACTCGCTGCCTTCAGAGTACATCTAAAAACAAGAAAAAGAGGGACACATCTTAAAAATATAAAACGCGATGCATCGCCTAAAATATTAAAATGCACCGCCCTCTGATTTCACATCAATGCCAAATAATCGGCTATATTTATTTTGGGTTACATTTAGAAGCGCCCTCTGCTCCACGCCTCGCTGACGGCTCTAAGTCTTATTTATAATGTTTACAAATAGGGAAGTGAGAAATAACTGATATCAAGGGACAAAGCATGTGCAGCCAGCTTGTGGGTGTAAAGAGAACAAAGAACTGGAATAAAACTGGCCCGTTTCTAACAAACCAGTCAGTTCCCAACACCGGTCCCACGGGCGAATAAAGAGACGACAGTGGCCACGCCCACCTTGCCGAGGAACGCCATGGCGTGCGTGTTCCCTGCATTCGCAGCCTGGGTGAAGTAGTCATACGCCCTCTGTGGGATAGGAGCAGAAGACGTATATGTAACGGTTGGAAAACAAGAGAATTAATACTTGAAAATATTTGTTTTTATAGAGAAAAAGTCACCTGGGGGTTCTGCTCTACGCCACGTCCTCCATGCAGGTGCAGCTGACCCAGTCCCACCTGTCAGGGAGCACATTATTAGAATGATGCATGATGTTTTATATTATTATTTAATAAAACAATTGACATATTGTCTGCCTCCAACCATGTAAACGTGAATATTTCCATACAAATAAAAAAAAAAAGGAAAAAACTTTGATTATGACCATTGTCAGAACAGATTTAAGGATACTTGTCAGTAAATTTGACAGATGATATGCTTTGTTGAAGTCACAAATACCAGTGAACATTAGTTGGTGTATTTTGTAGTTATTTTTTATTATAAATTCCTCCAGGTTTGTATTGTATATTTCCCCGATATGATCAATACATATTATTAAAGACACATCTGCAGAATGGGACGGTGATATCAACTCATCCCATCGTGCACGTACACATAGTGATCGGAGAACCCTCATCGATGAAGACGTCAGCTCACCTGAGCTTGAACGTCTCCTTTCTCAGCCAGAAACTGATAGTACTGGATCAAGTCCTCCTCCAGCATCCCACTGGTGGAGCCCGGGTTCTCCACCTCATCCAGCAGCCGGATCCTCTGCACCGCCGAGCCGCCGGTCAGGGACACGTCATTGGCCACTGGAGAGAAGAAAAAAAACAGATGAGAAAGAGTTTTGATCATTTTAAGAACAACCAGAGAGTTCATACTTGAGTATAATAAAGAGGGAAGTAAATGCGTACCCTGATTTGCCACGAGTCTGTAGTGCGTTAGAGCCGACTCGCAGCTCTGGGGAACGCCCACACCTCCCCAGTATCTGTAGCCCTAATGGAACAATACCAGGGAATGGATTTGTATCGTTCTCAGCGCACGTTAAGAAATAAGCAGACGGCAAATCGCTCTACTGACAAATCAACTCACCAGGATCATATGAGAAACCAAGTTTCCCCCCAGGGCTCCGAAGGTGTAGTAAACCAGCGCCTGATGAACAGATGTGAACAATTGTTAGAAAAAGTGATGAGACAAGCCATAACTTTAATGTATTTAGTCATACAGGATATAAAAACATACCTTAGCCTGACTCGAGTTGACTCCGAGTCCTGCTGCGTACAGAAAGCCGAGAGCCTATGGAAAGGTAAACAAAGAGAAAGCAGTGTTACACAACATATTCTACACACTAGAAGCGGATTCCATGAGATTTCACAAGCTTTTCTATACTTTTATTAACATTTTGGACGAGATCTTTACCGTCTGAGCTTTGGGCGAGCCCTCGACGGCGAGCTTCTCAAACATGCCTTTGGCCCTGGTCACGTTCTGGATCATGTAGTCCCCAAACAGCATGGCGTACGCCACCTTCTCCATGGCTTTTGGGTGGCCTTTCTCGGCTACTTTCAGCAGCTTTTCGTATAACCTGAACGCGGAGAAGCAAAAAAACATGACGACAAAAGCAAATAAAGATGTGCTAATCGAAGTCACGTGGTAATAAAGCACATATTTATAACCCCCGCGAAAACTACATTTACAAATCAGATCATGTTGACTGCTTGAGGCCACATGATAGGATGACTTTTATTTTATAAAGCACACAAAAGCATTTTCCACAGCACCAATTGTTATTAAAAAAAAACAAAAAAAAAACCGGCAGACAAAACGATGGAATAAATCACAAGGAGGAAACGTACTCTTTCTTCTGGGTCCTCCTGGTGGTGGAGTTGAGCATGCGCAGGATCGTCACATACTGCTCATCAGCCTCCTCGGCCAGCAGCCTCTGCTGCGCCTGCTCCTCCGCTGAGGAAACAAGAGGAGAGGCCAATTAGAACATACAGATGAAGGGGGGGGGAAAGCTTTTATTTTGATAGGGAAATTCTATGACATTTTATCTGTATTTAAGCAGCAAAACAGGACGCTAAGTAAAAGGGTAGTTATACGTTTGACAGCCCGGTTGGAGACTTACTCTCACAGAAACCCCACTTCTTCTCCTGGTCGTAGTCATAGATCGTGGCGCACCACAGCCGCCCGTCGCCCCGTCCATCAGTGGTACAGTCAAAGTACTCCCTCCTCTGGAAGAGGAAGGGGAAGACGCAGGGCTCCCCGTCGGCTGTACCTCCATTCACCACGGGAACTGTAGACACATTATGAAACATCATTATTTATGGCATTTTGAGAAAGTTACGGGAATTCCTCCCTAACTTGTATAGATGGGGAGAACATCATTCTTCGGGACATCTGTTGCGCACATTTTGTTGGTCTCATGATGTTTCTGTTATGAATGAAATGCTAAATGAAAATGTCCCAGTTTGTCTTGTATAGTTTGTTCGATCACAAACTTCAAGCGCTTGACTAATTTCCTACAAACCATCTTTTCACGCTGCGATGCCTCTCAGCAAAATGTCTCATCTTGATGAACCAGAGCGAGTACAAACCATCCCGCTTTAAAATGAGTTATTGGTTAGTCATCTAGATTTGTTATGAGCATCAGCCTTTCTTAAAACCTTTAATAAAAGAGCTGCCATTGGAACATGGTTGATTACTTTTTAGAGACACACTATGAACCATAACCTTTACCGTTATACACATTTAACCCCCGCTCCATTTTGTGTTTGTTTGTAATATTTTGACTAGATTGTAAATAAAAAATATATTTTTTAAAGCATTTAAACAAAACATGTATATTGCCATTTCTTGTTTTCTATGAAATAGCAGTTGGTTAATTACAATTTATACAACCCACAAAAAAAACATTTTTCATGTGCAATGTTTTACTTGTGCAAGACGGCAGCAAGAAAATTACAAACAAATCCCCAAGTAAAATGATGCAACTGTCTGCAAGAGGAGCCACAGGTGCAAGGGGCCGTTTACCTCTCATGGGATTCAACCGATTATCCAACGAGGCCCTGAAACCACAAACTGCTTTGCTCAGTCAGCAATACTGGAAACAGGCTAACACGACAAGACTAAAGCAAGTCCACTAAATCAGACAGGACGGTCTATAAAACAGATGTGAGTTAAGACAGAGTTAACGCCTCATAGCATTGAGGAGTTAGTAAAGTTAGTAAAGACCATCACTTGACTATGGGTGCTTTTAAGAGCCAAGAAGATGTAAGATTACAGGTGGAACAGACTAGTGGTCTCTGAAATGTACCACTGACGATCCACACCACTTAACAATATGGAGCTAAACGCTATCTATTCCAACATCAAAGCAGTTACACGTGTTACAAATAGTCAGCTGTTGTATTTGAAACAGCAAAAGCTAAGACTCAACTTCAAACCTCACTTCATTAAGAGGTCATAATCCAGCTCATCAACCCTTCTTAAACCAGCATTTCAGGATAAACAACCAATAGAACCAGATGTCATTCCTCAGAATCCTGAGGTTTTAAGAGTGTCCACATGCAAATGCAACAGGAGCCACAGTTCTTCCACGATTGCATACCTTTTTTTTTAAGTTTTGCATGAGATTGCACATCTTTGAGCGGACAGTCACGACCACTCTGCTCAAAAGTCAGCGTGCCATCAGGCAGTATGCCGGCTAATGATCCGTGTGGCACGCAGACATGTGAAGATGCATACATAAACTAAGACAACAAACCGTGGCCAGAAAAAGGTGTGTTTGTTATTTAAAACAGAGAAGCAAACTACAACAATCAGACATGTGTAAGGGCGTCAAGCACCAGAGATTTCCCTAAAGTTAACCACATAACCAGTCTCACCTTTTTTTAGTTTTTTGCACAAAGTGTTTTTACAGCTCACCGCTGGAGCTCCAGTGTGTTGTGACCTTACCCTCTTTCGGCTTCTCCTCAACTGGAGGAGGCTGCTCAGGCAGGTCCTCCTTCTCCTCTCCCTCCAGTCCCTCCGCCGGTGACGTCTGTTCCTCTTCCTCTGGCTGGGAGACTTCGTGAACCGAGTTCAAAGAGACACCGGACGCGATGTCGGTCGACAGATGGACGTTGACGTCTTCCTCTTCGGAGTCTGGATCGTGGTACGACTGGAGGGGCGATGGAGGAGTTATCGTCAAGGACCGGATGAAAGCGAAGAATCGCATTACACAATACATTGCACATCCACTTTTGCACTCCTGTCCTGCTTTTTGTATTGTAGTACTTATTGTGTTTGTGTAGTACTTATTGTGTTTGTATGTTTTATGTTCACTGTATGCACCTATACACCAGAACAAATTCCAGGTAGGTGTAAACCTACTTGGCAATAAATACTATTCTGATTGCATAATAAAAAAGGTTGAATGCAGCGGCGTGTCTATATATGTAACAGAAAACTGATTGTTGGTATATGTAAACTTAATATTTAAAGTCAAGCACATTGTATTTAGATAGAACAATTTAAACTTGTTTGTCTTGTAGCAGATGACACCCCACGTTTACAGACAGGGTTTTTACACATTTTAATCAATGGATTTCCATGACTTTAAACCAAATTTCCATGACCAAACTGAAATCTCGGTATAAACATGAAAACTGTAGAACATGTAGGGTATTGAGAGCGTACGCCGGCTTATATTTTGAGTCTTTCTTTAAAAAACATATTAATTATTTCAAACTCTGCGTAAATGAACATGTGATTATAACAACATTTCCATGACTTTTCCAAAACTTTTATGATTTAAGTTTTTTTCATGACTTTTCCAGGCCTGGAAATGACCATTTTAAAAATGCCATGACTTTTCCACGTTTTCCATGACCCTGGTAACAGAAAACTGAGGATGTAGAGTATTTGTAAACGTAATACGTTATAATCAAGCACATTGTATATTTAGATATAACAAATCAAAAGTATGTATCTTGCATCAGTGGTGCTCTGCTTCCCCATCACATGCACAACATAAATCAAGTCGTTCATCCTCATGAGCCAACATCAGAGGTCTCACGGCGTACCTTCAGCTCTGGTCCCTCGTTCCCATGTTGCTCCTCATCTGAAAAGTATCAACAAGTAAACACCGTGTACACTTGAGAGGGGAGAAATAAATACATGCTAAATATACACAGCTGCTTGCAAGCGTTTCAGAAAGGTAGACGCTTCCGTCAGCGCGTATATTATGCAGTTACACATCACACTCACCTGCTGTTATTTCTTTGGCGAAGACCACCAGCAGAAGGGTCAACAGACAAATCGTCCTCGCGTGTTTAAAACACCTTTTATAGCCCATTGTTGTTGGTGTTGACAAGCTAACGCTGTGCTAGCTGTAGCTGCTGCTGCAGGTTCTCCCACCAAACATTCAGCAACGGTCACACGACGATACGCAGCATGAGTAAACTCGCACACAGGCTCGACTAAGCGGGACTCGTCTCTGAATGACCACTCGGTCGGGTTCAGACACCGCAGCTGTAAAAAAAACAAGCCAACAAATCCCGACAGAGCGACGTTAGCTGAGCAGCGACTGTCTGAATGACGTTTAACGTTCGCTAGCTCCGAAGCTACACAGGCACACACAACGGTTAACCGAATAGCGCAATATTCACAAGAGGCGCAAAGTCCTCGCTGTCATGAATGGTCGCCGGGTACCTCTCGGTGAAATAAAACATCCGAGTGTAACAGCGTCAGGCAACAGATTTAGCCTTTTGGATATATTAACCATATCCTACTTAGCTAGCCATAAGCCCATACTACTGAGCGACACTTCCTAGTCTCGCGGTTCGACCAATCGCATCGCGTTTAGTTTGACAGTAGCCAATGGGCGCAGGGCCAAGATGTGTCAGCCAATCAGGGGCGTACACAGTTATGTTTCTGGTTGTTGGGGTTGTCCTTCTGAAGTCCGGTTTGTCCACGACACCACAACACGTTATAAGATAAGGTGTCACGTTATTATTAGTATGCATCCGAAATATAGAAGATTAATCATTTATATGGATACACACAAGTATATGGTAGCCCTATATCAAATCTGTGTGAGACTGACACATATATTGTATGTCTCATTGTAGTTATGTCATGTCCAAATAATTCTACTTTGATTTTTATTTTACCTCAATTGACCTAATCAAATTCCTATCAACTATATGATAACTTGTATTATTTAATTAAGATATACCGTTACCATAATCAATGTAGCTGTAGGAAGGCTTTACAAGATGTAATCAATGGATGCATGTATTGCAGTATATCAATATTTTTTAACCTAACTGCAGAAACACACCACCCTTTTTAATAACTTAACCACAGACGTCATAACTAATTTAAAGAGCATGGTCAAAATGTTTAAGAATAAAACAGATAGGAAACTAATATTACTAATATTTAAAAGTACCACAATATAAAATGTATGAGTGCAGCTACTTGTTTACTTAAATTACTGTTAAAATGATAGACTAAAAAAGTATCTATTATATATATATATATATACACACACACACACACACACACACACACACACACACACACACACACACACACACAGAGAGAGAGAGGTGACTATATGCTCTGTTAAATCTGCTTGTGTGTGACCCGTAGTAAACCAGTGCACTAAGGCTCAGGGTCCATAAGCGCCCCTAAAACCATTAGCGCTCTAACCATTGGACTTACTGGGGCCATTAATTCTCACAGGAAATTATCAGGGCTGTCAGCAACTTGTTAAAGAGTGGGGTGTTACTGTAAGTAGGTTATCGAGTATGACAGAAATGAGCCTCTGTATAAAAGAACACACACACACACACACACACACACACACACACACACACACACACACACACACACAATTCAAACAAACAGATTTATCCCATGTGCATGCACTCTTTTTATTTCTTTTTGCAAAAACACACACTCATACCAGCAGCCATGATAGTTAATAACTGCACTTTTATTTTCAGGCTGTTTAGTGGTCATTTTAGGGGTAATAATAAGACAAAGACATCATTTTATGGGGAAAATGAAATTCACAGTAAACAATATAATACAAGGCAGTTCAAACAGTGACACATTATTTGTACTCCGCAGCTTTCCACAGAAATACCTGCACCGTTTGACTCTGCGGTGCAGATATGATCCTCCACAGGCTGTGGACACACAATCAGATTAGACTTCTGTTGAAAGCCAAGAGTAGCAGAGCCATGTGCCAAAAAAGATAAGACATTAGATTTTCTAGTCGAACTTTCAGCAGTGTAAAATATCAATTGGTATCCAGACTGTGAAGATTAGGGAGCCAAAAAAGAAAAGAAAAAAAGTAAATGCATAATTTTGGAACCCATCATGTGAGAGTGTATCACTTAAAAGGCAGTTTAAACAGACAGCAATGTATTTCTTGAAAATAATTGATGAATTCAATAAATACAAATATTTAAAAAAAGTATATGTATACATATATTTAAATATATATATAAATATTTTTTATTAATATATAAATATTCATATATATATATTTATATCATACAAAAAAAAAATATATATATATATATATGTATATATATATATATTTACAAATATTTCTATATATATATATATATATAAAAATATATAAATATACATCCACACGCATACTGGCGAAGAGCAGTTTGGGGAGATGGATCCCATATCAACACACTCCAACATCAACGGTTTATAAAGTTATAATGTTCAGCAATATTGATGTAGTGTTAAACACTGTGATGTCATCATTGCGTGCCCCGGTTAGTGGTCTGTGACGTCATTATTCTAAAAGGTTATGGGGTCACTCTCCCTCAGAACAGTAGTACTTCTCCCCTCTCATCTCTGAAGCCCCCACTCAGGTCTGGAACCTCTAACATAAAACCAGTCACTCCGATGTTCATACAGCCTGGTTCCAGTGAAGTGCTTTGATTAATTCACATGCAATTATATATATATATATATATATATATATATATATATATATGAGAGAGAGAGAGAGAGAGAGAGAGAGAGAGAGAGAGAGAGAGAGAAAAGCCAATGTTCTCAAAATTAGGTATACAAAAAAATTGTGTAATTATGTTCTGCAATTAATTCATGATTCAACAGAGTTCTTCTATTTATTAATTGTCCCAAACTATATAATGTCAGTATATAAATGCAGACACAACATCGTGATTAGTGGCAAATAGATTTACAGTACACAACTGCGATACTTTCAGTATCACATGACATTAGGAAACACAATGTTGTGGCTCAAGTGCCGTCACAGACTGGGAGAAATGGTGCATTTCCACCACAGTACAAAAGTGGTTCGTCAGGCCTCCGGAGATTTGAAGGTCCAATGGCTTTCTGAAACGTTACGCTCGTGGTACGCCAGGCCCAACATTCATACTTGTAGCGTAAGGCAGGATGGAAAATAATGAAAAGTCTGCGTTATTGTAAATAAAAGCACAAAATGTTCCCTTTTCTCGTTTCAATTAGTTCATCAAAAGTGGTTGTAGGCTTGAAAACTAGATGCGTTTTCTTTTGCAGTTTTCAGGGCGAACCAATGATGTGAAACCATCCAACGGAGCACGTTTAAAAAATAAAAATAAAATAAAAAAATGGTTGCTAATGGTGCGAGTGCATCCAGAAGCCACAGAGAACCAGGTGGGACACAGGTGGGTCAGTCCATTGTCCAGCAGGTCCATGACGGGAGGAAGGAGTTCATCGCTGCGCGGCTCTGATGACCCATTCGGCTGTCGGGTTCAGCTGGAAGAGGTCCTTCATGTACGTTTCACCGTCTAGACATCTCTCCTCTGAGCGTGAGCGACGACAGAAAGAAAAAGGAGGCGGAGAAACACATTTTTAGGCCTCTTGGCTCAGCAGCTGGGTAATAAGAAGAGAATATACAACTTCTACACATCGGAGAAGGACTTACTGATGTTTCCACCTGTCTCATAGAGACACAGCTCTTCCCGTTTCACCACCACCGAACTGGGAGGACAGAGAGAGAAGAGAAGCAGGAGGAAGAGTCAAGGAGACGTGAAGGGAGAGGCCATGTTTAGCATGGTAAAAACAAATACTGTCTGTGTATTTGAGTACTGTACACACACATAAACACACACACTACCTGTCCTGGCTGAGGAAGCGCGTCAACACGTCCGCAGCCTGCAACTCTTCTGTGAGCTGCACCGCCATGGACACTTTGCTGAACTGCGGTGCCTGAACCCGAATGAATCCCTGTGAACTCTCCTGGTTGCAAAACACGGAGGGGAGAAGGAACGAGTAAACACACAGTCCATCACACACAGATCATCACACACAGTCCATCACACACAGTCCATCACACACAGTCCATCATACACAGATCATCACACACAGTCCATCACACACAGAACGTCATGCACAGAACGTCACGCACAGCGCCAGAAACGCAGAAAACACAAACGCTCAAACAAGAATGTGGACTTGGATGGTTTCCTGCTCTTTTGTTTAATCAACTCAACACACCCTGCTCTACTCTGATAGGCTGCCTGTGTTTCAGTGTTGACCGTAGACCTACATGACAACTGTATATTCATATGGATGAATTTAAATCATATGTAATGATTAGATATGACTAAATACATCCAATTAAAAATGAATAAACTGTATGGCACTAATGCATCAGTGTGACTGACTGTGACGTTCTTCCATATCACCACTAGGTGTCACTGTTTCCCAACAGACTGCAGTGAGGGATATTATTGCTCTACTAAGTATGCCCCGTGGGATGATTGGTTGGTATCAAATCTCAAATATTAAAGGGTTTTCATTGCATCTTACTATTTATATTTAGCTATGATTTATTCATCTAACACTTTTACTGGTTGTTTACTGGCGACGATGGAGTCGAGGCATTCAGTGAAAACCAGCTGGATGTGGGTTGCAGCTAAATTATTAAATTCCAAATCAATGAATATTATCATGTCGTCCCGAGTAACAATACGTGCCACAATAATATGAGAAAATCAACAAAAAAAAAGGACAGTGACCCTCAAATGACTAAATAATTAACATAAATATAACTCTTACCTCAGGGACGGCTTTTTCAGTCGGTTTCTCGGTGGTAATCTTCTTCAGCAGCTTTCTCACAGCTCGCTCTTTATTTTGTTTCCGAAGGCTTTCCATGTTTTGATGTCTGACTTGGGTCATGATGAACTTGGGGATCTGGAGATAAGACACACACACACACACACACACACACACACACACATACATACACACACAGTGAGTGTTTGACACGTACGGTTTGTTTCAGTGGGGATTTGAGCTCCTCTCGGTACTCACCGTCCAGAGAAGGTTCTGGTATCGAGTCAGCAGCCGGACGATGTTGGCTGTGCTGGTTGCCATGGAGAACTCCTGTTGCTCCGTCACCTTGGATCGAAAGCCTTTGAACATGAAGATGTTGGGTGCCATGACAACCGAGACGTTGTTGAGAGTCATTTTATTCTTGGCCTGGTGGTCGATCACCCGCTTGAAGAACTCCACTAGTGCCTAGGGGAGGGAAACAGACGTCACATGTTTACTGTGCAATAGAAATAGTCAAAAGGTTTATTTATTTATTTATTCGATTGAACGTGAATATACACCTTCAGGGTATCCCGGTTGGCCTCCGGTAACAAAAGGACCAGCAGGTTCAAAGCCTGCAGCTGCTGCTTCTTTGTGGGGAGCTCTTTTAAAGAGAAACACACACACACACACACAGATGCTTAATGCAACTAATAAAGGCTTTAAAGCCCCCGTGAATCAGCAGAATGCTTCACGGACGTACTGTTGACGGCGATGAATGCGTTGAGGTACTCCACGGTCAGCAACGGGTGGGGCAGCTCCCTGATGAGCATCTTCAGGAGGCTGGCGGCATCGTGCTGCTTCAGCTGTTGCCACTGAAACGCCCCGTCGTAGAAAGAGGACTCGAGGTCCTGACACAGCGACTGGAGTCGGAAACACGGAGGGCGAGAAGATCGTTCCACGACTTTATCATCGCCGAGGACGAGGGTCGACCTTTCGGTTTGAACGTGTTACGATGCACCTGTGGGAGGTGAAAGGCTTTAACGCACCTTGACTCTGATGGCCGCCCCAGGGATCCGTAACAGCCCCTCTGTGTCCAATCCTTCATGCTCAATATGAGTAATCAGCTAGGAGAGAGAGAGAGAGAGAGAGAGAGAGAGAGAGAGAGAGAGAGTTTGAGATTGCATGTCACAAAATCTGGATATTTTGTGACAAAATCAGAAATTACTCTTATTTAGCATGAGGGGTTTTGTTTTTTACACGGACAAAAAAAACCCTGCTGTACAATAGTTTAACCAAACTGACTGAAAGAGCAGAAAGAGACAACAGCTGAATACGAGTTGAAGAGGTTACCAGGCAGTGTTAAAAGAACCTGGAGGCTGAGCATCAAAATGTGTGCAGATTTGAATAGAAAAAAGTTCCTGTTTCAGTTTTAGGTAAAAGGCTGGAATATTAACAGGTGTGTTGGTTAAGCTATTCTTAAAAATGTCCAAATAATAGACGGAGCGTTGCGGTTGGGTTAGCGCTGTTGGAATATCAGCTGATGAATCAGTTCAAACCGACCGAGTCGACTCAGAGGGCTCAAAAATATATAAGAAATGGCTACCCAAAACATTTAGAGCCCAAGTAGAAGCTCTGTTGTGGTTCAATGATGATCGAGTCACGTGTGCTTTTCTGTCATAAAATAAATGAGAAAGATCAAAAGAGCGTTTGAGGGGAAAATGGTGAACATAGTATTCTCTCTCTCTGGCATGCAGCACTGTGGGGACATCGACTCGACTTAAGTTTCATCCATGAGAGACCATGTGACCGGCTGGCCCGCTCACTCACTCTCTGCAGTATGAAAGGCACTTTGGTCCCAGCAGTCCGCCTCTGGTCCTGATCCAGCAGAGTGACAAGGGGGACGCCAAAAACACCACTTTCTGCACACACACACACACACAAATATTTAAATGTGTATTTGTTCAGACGTTTGTCTGGAAAAAAATACAACTTTCTATTCAGTTTATCCATTTCTAACGACTTTTCCTTTAGTTTATTATGTTTATTATTGTGTTGACCTTTAGTCTTGACTTTGACTGCTTTGTGCGTCTTCAGGTCGATTCCAGCGGTGTCGAACAGAGCAGTGGACTCCACCAGCACCAGCCTTCGCACCTGAACATTGCAAAACAGACAGAAACAAACCCTATAAATAGGAGCTGACTAACTCATCTCTTGCAGGGCAGTTTGTCTCATAAAAGGTATCATCATGCATAAATAAATAAACACACACGAATCAAAACACATAACATACCTTTTTCATATCCAGAGGAGACAGATCTCCTATTCTGGTCTGACCGGTTTTGTCTCGGAGCAGCTTAAAGTTCTGGAGACGAAAGACAAAAAGGTAGAGTCACGCCAAATTAATGTCTGACTATATTTCATTTTTCATTAAACAAATGCGGGCTGTTTGGTACTGAAGTGAAAAGAGTCAGTGATACCAGCTTCAACCACTAGGGGGCAATACAGACACTCGAAATGCACGTGTATGCCATAAAGTTTGCTCATTAGACCAACTGTAGATACATACTTTAAAGTATCTTGTTGGAGTCAACGTTACGTTCCTCTGCTCGATGTTGTTATTACATCACAGGGACAAACACAACAATATGTTGCCATGTAGATGGGAGCATAATGTAAACCCTGTGGTCCTAAAGTAGACACTTGTCTGGTTGTAAAACTGAGAGGCAAACATCCAACACAGATACGACTCAGCTATTTTGACAACTATTCAAATTACAGTGAAGCAAAGATAATATCGTGCAGTAAAAACAATAATCCTGTGATGTGAGGTTCTTAGATTTGCTCAAATCTGCTATCTATGGAGATCATTGACCCGCAGCAATTAATGCGTTATCAATACAAGCCCTCACATGACTCCGCACTGACGAACGCAAAGAGCGAGATTGCACGCCAATGCATTCAATCAGAACCTGCATTGGCTCGGTGCATCATTAGACACACACACACACACACACACACACACACACACACACAGAGCTGAGGTCATGCGCGCATAGCCTTTGTGTGCCGCCGGTGTGTGTGTGACTCACCGGTAGCTTGTCGTCAGGTGAGTTCGGGCTAGCGGCGACCTTTAACCTCTGGTGGTTGTCCCTGTAGGTGAGCGCCTGCTCCGAGAACGCCACGTCGACGTTCAGCTCCGTCTCCACTTCTGCGAGAAAAAAGAAAAGAAAAGCGGCCACACAAGAAGTGAGGCACAAACGTGTTTATGCATGGGAGGCAACGTTGTACAAACACAGGGGGAGCATTTAAACGTGTTGATGCCCCAGAGTGCTTCAGTCACTGCAGCTCAAAGAGAAAGAAAGAGAAGCTCGCCTCGCCTTCCTACAACTTCTCTATTGGTGGATAGAAGTCAAACACTTTTACTCTCCACACACATTTTTAAGTGATGTCCTCATTCCGGTGTGGTGTTCATCAGCTGAACTCTGGACCCTTGAAATAACGTGTGCTGTATGGTTTCCAATTGTATTGCATCACACAACCGATCACATTTCAGTTTTTATTTCAAGATGTGGGGTGGGAGTTGCTAGGCAGATGTTTATTTGGGCCTCAGTTGGGTCATTTTCTATGGTGACTCACACTTTACATATGCGTGTGTGTGTGTGTGTGTGTGTGTGTGCGTGCGTGTGTGTGTGTGTCACGCACCAGCTGGAGGGACATCTTTTTCTCCGTTCTCACTTCCCTCTTTGAGTTTACTCGGCTCCTCGTCCTGCAGCAGATAACACGGAGATACATAACTGTACAGCTTCGTTCAACCAGTAACATATTCTCACACACGCACATACATACACACACACACACACACACACAACATTTCTCATGTTACATATTATCTTGTCTGTTAATTAGTGGACAAACTGTGTCCAAGTGAAACAATGTGCAAGACTCTTGGTCCATAAAACGGTTTATTCTGCTGACCGGAGTAGTTTCGGAGTAGCGGTAATATTTTTACTTCTACCCGAATACATATGGGTTGAATACGTTGAATATGAATCCATTCAGTGGATCAGTGCATAGTATTGCAGACTGGAGAATTAAACAATAAATGCACATTTAAAAGAAGTCGTGATTACTTCCTTTGTGGTAAAAGACAAAAGGAAAATAAAGGGAGGGCGGGAAATGTCTCTTTTCTTTGTTGTGGTGGGATGATGTATTCATGCCAACACACAGGGAAGAGATCATGAAGGGAGAAACATCAACGAGTTCTTTTTCGCCACAATTATCCGACATGATTCCACCGCTTAGATCGTGACGAGCCTCAAATAACACAAAGGAAATAATCAGCATTATGGGAAATAAACTTCAATAGCACCTTCATGGCCAACTAATTCTCAGGAAGAAAGCGAATAAGTGAATTTCAAAACTTTTTGAAGTATACCTTTAATGGAGACTGGATTTAAATGTCTGATGAATGAATTATTGTCAGAGTAAAGAAAACTGTAAATGTAATTTACTGTACTCTCAGATCCCCTTTGATGTTGACACAATATAACTAGTCTGAGTTTGAGTGTGTGTGTGTGTCTGAGTTTGCGTGTGTGTGTGTCTGAGTTTGAGTGTGTGTGTGTCTGAGTTTGAGTGTGTCTGAGTTTGAGTGTGTGTGTGTCTGAGTTTGAGTTTAAGTTTGAGTGTGTGTGTGTGTGTGTCTGAGTTTGCGTGTGTGTGTGTCTGAGTTTGAGTTTAAGTTTGAGTGTGTGTGTGTGTGTGTGTCTGAGTTTGCGTGTGTGTGTGTCTGAGTTTGAGTGTGTGTGTGTCTGAGTTTGAGTTTAAGTTTGAGTGTGAGTGTGTGTGTGTGTCTGAGTTTGAGTGAGAGTGTGTGTGTGTGTGTATATGTGTGTATGTGTGTGTGTGTGTGTGTGTGTGTGTGTGTGTGTGTGTGTGTGTGTGTGTGTGTGTGTGTGTCTGAGTTTGAGTGAGAGTGTGTGTGTGTGTGTCCGAGTGTGTGTGTGTGTGTGTGTCTGAGTTTGCGTGTGTGTGTGTCTGAGTTTGAGTGTGTGTGTGTCTGAGTTTGAGTGTGTGTGTGTCTGAGTTTGAGTTTAAGTTTGAGTGTGAGTGTGTGTGTGTGTCTGAGTTTGAGTGAGAGTGTGTGTGTGTGTCCGAGTGTGTGTGTGTGTGTGTCTGAGTTTGAGTGAGAGTGTGTGTGTGTGTGTGTATATGTGTGTGTGTGTGTGTGCGTGTGTGTGTGCGTGTCCGAGTGTGTGTGTGTGTGTGTCTGAGTTTGAGTGAGAGTGTGTGTGTGTGTGTGTATATGTGTGTGTGTGTGTGTGTGCGCGTGTGTGTGTGTGTGTGTGCGTCCCCTCACTTTCTCAGGAGGTCTGAATATATCCCGAACGTCAGGAACACAATGCCGGTTGCGTCGCCGCAGCCACGTCTGCTGTGCTGACGTCACGCGGCGCTCTACCGCCGCCACCTGAGATCTGGTCAGAGTGGACAGGAACACGGCGTTGTCTTCTTCCTGGCAGGCAAACGATCGGACCGAAGCATGAGTCAGTAGTTTTCAATCTAAATATATTCTCTCTCTCTCATAAAAGCAGGTGTGAAGCATGGCGTGATTAAACAGGACAGTTTATGCTCTGTACGCTTTATCTGGAGGACATAAAGTACAATAATGACATTAATAATCTATTTAAATAAGGGACAGATGATGAACACCTGATCCTGGTCAGCCGCCAGTGAATTATCAAACAGCCGTGCTAGTCCCGCCTCTGTAAGCCACGCCTCCTCCTGTTCGCCTTCTGGAAGAGAAAATGAGATAAAAATGACATTTTATTTGTTTTTTTTAGGGGTACCTGAGATGCTACATCACTATCAAAATGTTGTAACTCAAAATGAAGGAAACAGTGGAGTCTGGTGTTAAAAGATGACAAAAGTGTCACTTGCACGCGAGACACAATTCTACAGGTGCAGGAAGGGGAAAGGTGTAACCACAGACCGGACAAACACTCGAAACCAGAAGTGTGTGTGTGTGTGTGCACCAGAGAACAATAGCATTTATAAAAACAGGCTAAATACGACCACACGTAAATACACACGCCCCTCTAACGCAGGGCGATACTCCACAGGTCTGAGCTGAAAGTGTAATTTTGATAAACAGCTGATAATTACATGTTATAATCGGCTCTCCGGATCATTACCCTTCTCCATTGAACCTTCTTTAATTGTACATTGTCTACGCTCGGCGGCCCATTGTCTGACAACACAAGCCCAAACCCGCCTGTGATCAAACTCGGCCACTACCCTGTGAATCAAGAATAAAAAATACAGTCTGTCCGCTGACGGATGAAAGAAAAAAGGGGAAGTGTGTGTCTCTCTCGGGTCTATCTGTGGAACACGGTGTAACTTACCCTCAGGAATCTTCTGCTGCTCCTCCTCTTGCATTTCCCCTCCTCCTCCTCCTCCTCCTTCTCCCTTCGCCTCTTCTCCCCCCGAGCTGGTGATATTCTCCACCTCCTTCCAATAGTCGTCCATCTCCAGCTCGTCCAGAGAGTCCTACATGTGCAGATAGACACACACACACACGCGCGCGCAGACGAGGATTTCAGCGTTTAGTTTCAAGTTCCCGTTCGCGTTTCCGTCCCCGTCAGAAGCTGTTGTTGATCAGATGCAAATATTAAAGAAAACACGATATTTACAGCCGGTTTGATCCGAGCCTCAAGTGAAACTCGCTGAGCAGCTCCTATACACACACACACACACACACACACTAAACGTTACATGAAACACCTGGAATCTAAACACACATCACAGCGTGTTTCTCTAGTTTCCTCTGCTGTAAAAAGAGTTATTACCGAGCCTCCGTCCTATTGGCTGTTACCGAGCTCGCACTCGGAGCCATCTCCACTCAGACCGAGAGCACGGCCTCCCAGGGCGCCGTAAATTACGTGACCCGCATGAGGGACAACATTTGTATATCTGCCAACCGGAGCCCCTGTAAAATGTTAACGGTGACGACTTAGACGTTTAGGGCAGACATTCTCAAGCCGGGAGAAAAGGTTGTCGCCTGTGAATCCAACCGCCGCCAGAGTAACACCGTAATCACCGTACAGGCATTATTAGAATAAATGATTAAATCCTACAAAAATATTCTAAAAGATGTGTTGTTGTTTTTTTAACCCTCCTGTTATCTTCACATTTACTAACATATGTTACCCTCTGGGTAGCAATTAAAACCTCCAGAAAATTATTAGAATTAATATTGTTTCCCAAGTTTAAGTGTCAGGTACTTTATGTGTGTTTGTACCTAAACAGCCCTTTAAATATATAAAAAAAGTTGATATTTCTTATATGTTTGACAGTGAAAAACAGCCTGGGGTCAAATCGACCCCAAAGAACATCAACGTTAAACATTGAATGAGGTCAGATTGACCCTAAAGGTCACAAGAGGGTTAAAGCGAATACAAACGTTGAAACTAAAGACAGCAGAACAACCTCCCGGCCCAGTGGACACAGTTTTCATCCACACCGTCGCTCTGGGGAACGCGAGAGAAGAACAACGGTCGATATTTCCACCGCCTCGCATCCCTCTCGGATTACCTGAGAGTTGCTGCGCTGGCACGGTGGCCGCGGTCGGGACCTGGACCCGGGATTAGGACTGTGTCTGGGGCTGGAGCCCGGCCTGGGGCTGGAGCCCGGCCTGGGGCTGGAGCCCGGCCTGGGGCTGGAGCCCGGCCTGGGGCTGGAGCCCGGCCTGGGGCTGGAGCCCGGCCTGGGGCTGGAGCCCGGCCTGGAGCTGTAGGAGGACTGCAGCCGGGGGTGAGCGAGTATTGATGTCGGGTCGGTGCCGGGGGGTTTGGGGCTGCTGCTGGTTGTAGAAAGCCCAGATCTGTCTTCATGCTCTGCGCTCTGGTTCTGTTGAACGGTGTAGTGGCCTGTTCTACGGCTACGTGAGAGAGAGAGAGAGAGAGAGAGAAGGTGGTCAGACAGGTATAAACTATACAAAACGCGCGTAGAGTTCATAACGACGGAACCGACGGCGTTACCGCGGTGCACTTTGGACCTCGTTGTGATGGAGGATGCCCGCTGCCATCATAAACGTGAGGTGGCCTGAGAAGCGGCGGCGGCGCGCTCCGTTAAAGGGAAGTGTACACAGCGATGTTTTACCAGACAGGCGTCGTCTTTCGCTTTGATTCAGATTCATATCGAACTCGAGGTCGCAGCGTGTTGACTTTACGGCGGGGACTTAAGAAGAACGTCTCCCGCGCAGCCAGCCAGTCTCGGCAGGCCGCGCAGCGCTGGCGTGACACAGATGGCTTCAATAGTCATTGCATGGGAGGCCTTAAAGGGACGGTTCACCGGAAAATCAGAAATACATACGCGTGTCCTCTATCAATGTAGATTGTTTTTCAAAACTGGGCTTATGGCACTGGAACAATACGTTTAAACTCTCAACAGCAAAGTCTTTGTCCAGAACTCATGACCCGGTGACTCGAGTCCATGCACAGCGCTCATCCTTCATGAAACTGCGTTTACAACTTCCATTAACATCTTTTAGAATTCATTAAGCCGTGAGACGTCCACAGACATGAAGAGGACCCGAACGGGGCGACAATACTAGCACTACGTACGTCTACTACCGTGTAATACATTCTATTATTACAACATCTGAAGAGTGTGAGAACAAATAAATGGGTCACAGCGTTACCCCGGGCCATTTGGACCGAGTACAACGAGAGAAGTGCCGCTCAAATATGCATCGAAGCCGCCGATGAGTCTTAACCAAATGTTTTTTTTGATATCCGTCTCTCTCTTGCTGATGCTGGACTGAATGTCCTCTTTGTAGTGACAGGAAGTGACACGCCACATTCTCCCCTCCCTTTCTCCTCCACTTGAAGCTGCACTTTACAGATATTATGGTGAGACAAGCTAGACTGAGAAATAAAGTGCCAACTAGAACCATGTGGGGGTCTTCAGCTTCAAAACCCATTTCAGAGGGTTCTACCTAGGACCCGACGTAAAGAGTTATACCTAGAACCATCTGTATTAAAGGCGTCACACAGAAACCCCCCATGAGGTTCTAGACAGAAAAAAGAAAGTACCCTTCAATATTCTATGTATATTTTTTATCCACTCAGTGAGATCAACTGATAAACTATTCACATTACCGAGGTGGATCTAGAACCCTAAAACCCACAATGCCGGTTCACGATCAGTTTTGAGAGTTTTCTGGGTTCAGTTGTGTGATTTCAAGAATCCACGAAGAACTCTTTCTTCCAAAAAAAAAAAAAAAGTTTCATTGGGTGCAAAGGGTTCTCGACAAAGACCTTTATGTCACAAAGAACCCCCCCAAAAAAGATCTTCACACATCATTTTGTGCAGAAGCATTCGGTTCTGGGCCCTTCAGGAAGAACAACTGACCGATAGCGGCGCTGCCTGCCGGTCTGTGGTTGCCGGGTCCCGTCCCGAACGGAGCTGGAAGGGTGTCATCGCTCTTTCCCCTCCTCAACAATCCTCAGTTCAGTCTCAACTAACCAAACTCAGCTGTGTATCCGCCGACAGGGCTTTTTTTTTTTTTAAAAAGGTTGACTCATCCAGCGCCAGCAGTTACTGTGATCCTCGGAGCAACGGAGCCTCGACATGGACACGCCTCCGTGTTACAGGTCAAGATTACTAATGAGTCACTCAAGATTAGTAATGAGTCACCGCCACTTCAGTTTCTATTTAACTTTGAAGTCTGTAGCGTCACACATAAAAAACAATAATGCATACGTCATGATGTGGACTAATGATACAAATATTGATGCTTTAGGTAAAAGGTACACATGTCAGAGGGTTCAGAGAGAGACTGTAACATCGATGCAAAAACTGAGAGAGATGACAGGAATCTGATGATCAGAATGTTAGGACATGAAAGGAATAATTCAAAAGGCGTCGCTTGGTTGATGTTCCATATTAATTACTTTGGAATTATAAACAGAGTGTTACACTTCACAGGGAGCCAAGGCCACATGCCACAGCTGGCAGGAAGCCAGCCACACAGTCTATAAAACCATTAAAGAAAAAAAATACTCTGTTTTTTTTAACAACAATTGACCTTGTCTCCTTCCTTCCGCCAATCTCTTTTCTTACCCACTTCCCTCTTTCAACTTCCTCTCGTCCTACACCTCGCAGGGGACTTGTGTCAATGGGTTTTATCTGGTTAAATAAATAAATAAATATATATATATATTAGATTTTGAATTTCAATGGGTTTTACCTGGTTAAATAAATAAATATATATATATATATTAGATTTTGAATTTCAATGGGTTTTACCTGGTTAAATATACATACACATATATATATATATATATATATATATATATATACACACACACACACACACACTGTGTGATAAAACCTGTAGAGACATGCTATCTCCACCAGTTGAAATGTTTTCGTTTGGAAGGAATGTCCTTGATTTTCTGAAGATGTGTTTAACTTGGAAGCAGATTTGAAGCTGGCAGACATGAACTCTCAGGAGTTAATCATTGACCTTCACCCAGAGCCACAGTGCAGCAGTACAGAACGCTTTGACTACCATAAATCAGAGATTAGAACACACACACACACACACACACACACACACACACACACACACACACACACACACACACACACACACACACACAATGTTAAACTCAAAGTATGACAGTCTGTTATCTACTGATCTTACATTGTATTAGTTTGATGGTCAAGGGTAAGCAAAGCAAGAAGTTTCATTTTACACATCAACATGCAACTGTTGCTGTGAGGCTGTTGCCCACGGTAACGCTAGCATCAGGCTCACTGCACACCCGTGTTTAAATATCAAAACCCCAGGAAGAGCAGCGGTGGCCACGAGGTGGAACTATAATCACCGGCGTGGTCACATGATGTCATCGGGCTAACGATTACCCCAGACTTACATAATAGAAAACACATTCACAACCACGTTAAAAATTAAGCTACGCATCACCAGAGTAATTATTGTTGACGACGAGGCGATTTATCAACCTCAAAAGCATGACAGGCGTGCTTCCTCGAAGTGAGTCGGTCCAAATAATGAGAAGTGTGTGTGTGTGTGTGTTTTTTGGAGCGCTGCCATCGAAGTTCATACGTGACTAAAGTGCCGATAAATGCCCTCAATGATGCAAATTATTCAAAGCATTACAAACAACAGTACACACACAACGTAGCTCTTTCACCCCCCCCCCCCCCACACACACACACACACCAGGTGGGCTGCCCTTGTGAGTAGAACAAACACATTCTCACCTTGAAAAAGGAAAGAGGTGCTGCAGCTGTGTGTGTAATTGTTCTACTCTTTGTACCTTTATCCGTTTTTTCCACCTTTTATCAGCTGCCGAGCGCTGACAACAAAGAAGAAGTGTGTGTGTGTGTGTGTGTGTGTGTGTGGGGTGAGAAAACAGCTCGTAAAAAAAAAAAAAAAGTAGATCCCACACTGAGGTGCAAACGGGAATAGAAGGAAACGGTATCGCCCAACATGGAGCGAGTTCAGCACTTAGGAGATGAATGAGAGTCAAGACTTGAGGAAGTGAACTCAGAAAACTATTTGAGTCCTCGTGACCTTTGTGCCTACAGAGTACCACTCGGAGACAACTAAACATCGCCACATTAGCCGATAATGCTTATTTAATCCACGTTTGAAAAGGAAAACGTCCACACAAACAGAGCGTTCACATGTGGTATCCATGTGGTATCCATGTGGTATTACTCTTCCTCACGTGTTTCTCAGGAAGAAAGCACACAATCTTTCAAGTACCAGTCCTTCCTCCACCTCTGGAGGTGGAAGACCACATTTATTTTCATGGTTTGGCGGCTTGAAAAAGTAAAACAATGGGGCGGCTGAGGATGTTTTGCAGGAGCGGAAAGAGGATGACAATCGTGCGTGTGTGTGTGTGTGAGGGATTCCCATTCAGACCAACAGGTGCCAGCTGCCTTCTCAGGAAGACAGAAGCTACCCCTGTTCTCTCTCTCTCTCTCTCTCTCTCTCTCTCAGCTACTAGTTTTACCAACTGGTTGAATAAGACATCTGCTAGTTTGTTTCTGGGTTGTTGTTGTTGTTGTTTTTTTTTGGGGGGGGGGGCTCTCTTGCCATCTGTTTTTGTTTTTGTTATTTTTGCAAACCATAATTGCATTAGATGACCGTTCACTCTTCTTCTGACACTTCGTAACCCACCACGGCTCGTCTTCCTTTCTGCAGATGTCATTTCCTGTGCGGCGTTGCATTTTCCGGGAGAGAGAGAGAGGGGAGAGGGGGGACAATTAATCCAAACCAAGTGCGCCCGCACTGACTAAGTCACGCCGCATCGATGAAGCACTGGTTCATACCACAACAGGAACACACTTCCCCTGAAAGCTCAAAACTTCTCCTTCTTAGAGCACCTGGGCGTCCCACGAGACACCGTCTGTCCATGTGTCCCTCTGTCTGGAGGGGGGGGGGGGGACAATGACTGCACAACTAAGCCCCAACGTCAGCCTAGACCGGACCCACACTCTGCTGTGGGAGGTGAGACAAAAGGCAGACTGTAACGTGATGCTGCTTTTTATTGTTATAGTGAGCCGGTTGAGCCATCTGGAACACACACACACACACACACACACACACACACACACACACACACACACACACACACACACACACACACACACACACACACACACACACACACACACACACACACACACACACACACACACACACACACACACACACACACACACACACACACACACACACACACACACACACACACACACGACTGTCTCTCTCTGCGGGTTGTTTACTTGCGCCACACCACGGTTGTTGACGGCAGTTGTTTGCTGATCTAAACATTGTCCTGGACGCACACGCAGCCGGCCTGAGCGGGTAAACAAGTGTGCCTCGTTATGAATAAAAACACTTTTAACTGTACAGTCGTTTCAGTGCGAGTTGAGGTCAAATTTCCTCTGAGACAGACAGATGCCATGAAGTGTGACGTATCTTGACAAACGAATGGAGAAACCACACGAGTGCAGACGCTTCGATACAGTTCAGGGCTCTCAGGGAGGTTGGACAGGTGTGAAAATAACAGCAGCTCAGCCTAACTGAGCCCCGATTGGAGGTTTTTAATCCGATGTGTCGGGCATTGCTCTCCACTAACATAACAACACCAAATCAGTGAGTATGCTTAGGAAGAACAACTTACAAAGACACTGTTCTGGGTCCCAACACACTTCATGTTGCTTTTATTCCCTTTGCAATTTGTATCCATCTGTATTTCTGCTAAAATATCCCACTTTCTTTTAATATAATAACAATCATGCTAACTTGAGCTTGACTGATGTGGTGACTTGCTGCTTTCGGATAACCGTGAACTGAATATCTTTGAGGTCAGGCGGCCAGACAAACCATGACATATGAAGGTGTTAAATTGGGCTTTGATAATGTTTATTGAGAATATTTGCCATTCTTAAATGACCAAATAAGCTACGGGAACATTTAATAACATAATCTACACCTCTAGATACTTTCAACCATCCATTAACAACAACACCATAGTGGTGGCTGTTTATAGACACTAAGCTCCGATTCAAAACGATAGTTTCTGCTGTTGATGCCATGCGGTGGTGCAGAAGGGTCAGATAGGCAACCTTGCGAATAACAACCTGGACAAGTATAACAAAGTCAAGGTTAAGCAGCTGATGAGCTGATTAGGAATGTGGTAAAAGGAAAAAGCACACCCACAAGGCCAAGAACAGGCGGAGTTGGCCTCATCATGGAAAACTAAAGAAAAAAAACAATAAGTTGCAATTAGGCAAGTTTCTGCTGTGACGTCACTGCTGGGCTGACCAGCAGAATGCGGTGTCCACACTGCAGCATGGCGGCTTTCATTCAAAAACACTCGAGTCAGCTCTCAAGTAAAACATAATAATAATAAAACGATCCTTGTGCCCTTTGCTCACCAGCTTCTCACGCCTTTTTTCAAAATCGCTATATTAAAACACCTGCGCGCGCGCACACACACGCACGCGCGCGCACACACGCACGCGCACACACACCTGGGCACGGTGGGCTCGTGGTCTTGGGCACACGGTCCAGTTTTCGGCAACAGTTCCGCGTTGCTGTGGTAACCCGTTAAAACCACTCCCTGGGACTGCTGCTGCTGCCGACTCATGTTTCTCCTCCTCGTCTTCTGTCGCCTTCTGCTTCACACACCGCTGACATCCACCTATTTATATAGATGTATCTATATAATAAATATATATTTATATCGATCTATCGGTCTAGTGAGCAGCGCTTTCCATGGCTGGCCCGCTCTGCTGCCGACTCATGCTGACATCAGACATGTCCCGCTCCCTCTTTCCCCTCCGTCTCCTTTTAGTTCTCGACTTTCTCCACAACTTGGACGAAGGGGGCTGGACTACCGATACAACACTGCACGCTGATTGGCTGAGACCACGGGGGCAACGACCAATAGCTGGCCTGGCGCCCCCTGCTGCTCGAAGACGGTACAGATTACATCCTGGTGCAACGGTTCAGTGGATGCTTTTATATATTTAAATATATATGTTTATTAAAAAAAATGTTTTAATATATATATATATATATATATTTTTTTAATAAATATATATATCAAATAATATATATATATATATATATATTATTAAATATATCAAATATAGTATATCTATATTATATATGTATATATTTATCTATACTATATTTGATATATATAAAATATTATATATATATATATATATATATATATATAAAAAATGTATCGCATTTTTAGAGGGTGCTTTCAAAGATAAATCAACAAACCACTCACATCATTTTCTTTCAATATTGACATTGTGCATCCAATAAGCAGATGCAGTGACACACTGCTACATAAACATTTTGGAGAGTCGTCAAACATACAGCCAAAACAAACGAGGAGATTCTTAAGGCCAGACAAAGAAACGTCCCCGAAGGTCTGAGTCAATCCAAATAATCATGCTTTCCACTTGCCGAAGGCCAGACTGAAGGCAAAAGGCACCAAAAACAAAAAAGAGGTGACGGTGGCTTCAATACAGGCGTCAACAGGCTTCTTTTTAATCAGCTTGCTGCTTTCAAATTAACGAACAAGCAACACTGCAATATAAAATATAAATTGGCTACTTAGTGTGTCTGCCGTGAATTGAATAATCATCCAAAGCCCTCTTGATTGGGAGGAATTGTATCCTAAATCAAGAATGTGTTAAATAAACATCTATCTTTAGTAGATGTTCCAGAGGCTTGTTTAATGAATAATTTTTTGGGGGAAGTTTATCGTACATCTTGCAGAGGAACTATTCCAAAGTTTCTGTTAACAATACAGCCGTCAGGTAAATGCGGAACATAATAACCTGAAAACCCTCCCAGCTAAAAGATCTCCGTTGTCCACGTACTTACGTTATGTCCTCATATATTATGCTCCTAGTGTTCATCACAGCAAACCTATAGCACAGAATAACACACCTCAAAAAAAAAAAATAAGGTCTGAAAATATTTCGTGGCACACATTTCCCCATACAGCAAAGTGAACTACACATTTCCAAGTGCGGCTAAATAATGGAAGATATTAGAATGGCAAAAATATCGGCATTTAAATTCACACTAAAAACAGACGTGTGCCAGAAAGTGAGAGAGCAACCCCACACGGAAGGATTATGCACACGCACACACACACACACACACACACACACACACACACACACACACAGGTCGTCTCCGTGTCTCACCTGAGGTGAAGGTAGCAGGCGAGTCTGGAGACCATCGTGTCCGTCTGTGTCCAGTCACAGTCGTTGCCAGAGCACGACCTGCTGGCCATATGCCGGGAGATAAATGGCACGACACTCGCACACCGTGACGAGCGGATTAGCCCCAGAGGTCAATCAGATTTTTTCTGCTCCTCCATCTGCCCCTCTGCACTTCTGATCCCCCCCAACCCCCCCTCATCATCTTACCTCCCTCCACTCCTCCGTCTGTTCAGTTACTACGAGTCACTCACTTCCCTCCCAAGACTCTTGCTGCGCTGTGGCAAATATTTACTCCTCGCACAATACGGCAGTATGTTCAAGCAGTTAATGAGGACAGTAGGATGCTGTACAGTAGAATAGGCTGTAACACAAGGCAGAGGGGTGATGGCTACTCACAGTAGCTCTGGAAAACACTCAATGAAGTGTCGACCTTTAACATTATAAAGTGTTCCCGTTTTAAATAGTCGATCGTCTCACATCGCTGTCGTGTTCAGAGTTGTTCCACCAGAGCTTGACTTTGATGTTTCTTTTAGGAGCAGATTGCCCTTCTGGAGGAAGAGGTTGTTGAAGTACGCCCCCTGCTGTTTTCAGGCGCACACGACAACTAGCCGACTAATGATGTCAAGAGTACTTGCAGGTTCTCTGAAACTCAGTTACACTCTGCTCTTTAGTTTTTACTATGATCCAAATCCCATGTGGGCCAAAAAAAAAAAACTCAACCCTTTTATTTATTCACACTACGAAGGTGCATTGATAAAGTCCAGAAGTCAACATGTTAAATGCACAAACTGGAATTTTATTAATCTATCAAAACAGCCGCTTTGCATCCGTTTGCCAATAAACTTTTTATAAACAAAGGAAGTACCGACAACCCCAATTTCTACATCCAAGGTTATTTATTTTACAGTAATTCAACACCAAGAACAAATTATGTGAGAACAGCGATTCAATTACCTTCCCAATCAAACAGGAGCCACGTGTCAGTATTAAAGATTCACCGTGAAAACATGCAAACAGTCTTTATAAATAAAATGTGACAAGACACTGCCCCGTTCATGCAAATCTTCCTCCGGGCGGCAACAAAAATATATTCTCAAATTGGAACTGTTGAGTTACAAGAACTTTAAAAGAACTCAAGGAAACAACATTATTCCCTTTTGTAACGTGCGCAAAACAAAAACACAAAAACAAACAGAAACGTTTAACTTCCAGAGTTTGCGGTTCTGGAGAGAAAGCGGGCCGTTCTTTACCCATAAAGTCATCTGCAACACACAAACATGTGAAATGAGATCAACCAGATCGCGCTTTCTGAAAAGCCCAAACACGATGCAGTGGTTTAATTCCTTTTATATTAAGTTAAATAATTTTCTACATTTGTGAGCGCTAGTCTAGTCCAACATACTGTGTGAGTATCGCAAGGTCTCATGGGAGCTGTAGTTGAGGAAGGCAGACACAAATAATCTTGTTTAAAATGATAAAAGATAAAGGAAGTTGGATGAATATTGATGGCTCCCTGACAGACAGACGGGCAGACAGACAGACGGACGGACAGGCAGACAGACAGGATCTCTTACCCGTTCACTCATGTTCACGTCTTCACTTGGCCCTCAGGCCAGTGAACATCTTGGAGTACATTTCCTTCTGTTCGTCCAAGCTGTCCTTATAGCATCTGAAATATGGACACAGGTTATGCACATAGAATATCTTCGGGAAGCACATTTTAAACTCAAACTCCAAACGCGTCTTTAAACTGATAGTCCGTATTCAATCTGAACTTCCCGTATTCGTCAACCAAAGTTCCTCTTACATTGCCACTCTCCTCAGCAGGTTGTTGATGTCGCTGTCAAAGGGCTTCTTTGCCTGAGCGGCTATGAGGCAACCCTGGGCGCTCTCGTACTCACTCAGCTCCAGATACGCCTGACAGAGATGACATCAGTCGGTATAGTGGGGTAATTGTTATCTCGAGCGTGAGCAATCAGCAGCAGAGCTGAGCTGCGGCGATTCTTCGCTCGACAGGAAAATAGTCACCGACTATTTGTGATAAACGATTGTTGGGTAAAGTCATTTCCCATGAAGAAAATGCTGTTTTCATCTCAATGCTGATTTTACATCATATATAACTGAATATTTATCGGCTTTGGACGGATAAAACAAGACATTTAAAGACATCACCTTCAACTTTGACAAAACGGGGTGGACCTTTTCTATAGACCAAACAATTCATCTAGAAAACAATCGCTCCGTGACCCTGGAGCTGAAGGATAAACTATGCATACTTGAATTCTAAAGCAAGATGTACAACAATTATAAATACATTTGTGATAAAAGTTGTATAATCTTTTGCAGTCCTTCATTCAACATATCAAACTTGATCCTATCCTCCAAGGGTTGAACCTCTATTGCGTCTGGTTCTTCCTGTGCCGTCATCTTCCCTATTTAAAACCTTTAATATCAGACACACTTAAAAATACTTCTAAGAGGATTTTCATTTTGAGAAGCAAACAACAGAAAGCCCTCGTCTCACCTGACCGCAGCGGTAAAGAGCCTTAGTGTTGGCAGAGTCTATCTCCAAGGCTTTGTTGCCATATTTCAGGGCTTTGTGCGGGCGCTCCAGACGGAGCTCGGTGAGAGAAAGGTTCAGATAGAGAGGAAGAAGCACCGCCCTGATCTCCTCCGTCTCGGCGTCGCTCGGCGTGTCCCTGTTGCTCAGCACCATCGATGCCTTGGCGAAGCACAGAATCCATCGCTAAATATATATATATTTTTTAAAAGGCAACATGTACCTAAAAATGGAGCGTGGTTTCTTTATACGCTCTTCCGAGGTTTACCTGTTGGTATCGGTCTTTGGCGTTGTCGTAGCGGCTTTGTCTGAAGGCCCGGTTGCCGAAGCTGCGTAGTGTGTCGACGACTTCGAGGACCGTGGACAGAGGAAGAGTGTTCTGCTCCTCCTGAAGACAGAGAAAACAAAAAAAGTAACACAAAAGCAGCCAAAACTGCAAACAGAAATCCTCCAGTGGAAATGTTTCAACCACCTTCTGTCTTATTGTCTCGATTAAAAAATAAATATTTTAGGAAAGAAAGAAAAAGCGACAGGTTGTGGGCTTGATCACATGTTTCAAGATGCATGCTCATAACAATCACAATACCATTAGCAGGATTATTCAGTTGCACAGACAACTGTATGGAAGGATTAATAAATCTCCTCTTAATAGCATGACAAATGCACGCATCGGCTGTCACCTCACAGCGTCGTGACAACACCGGGACACCTGGAGCATCCCTACCGGACTCATCGCGATGAAGTCGTCCACTTGTCCCGAGTCGAGGAAGTCGAGGATCTGAACCTCGTACAGGATCACGGCGGCAGCGGGAATGAACGGAGGACAACCCATGTCCCCGTAGGCGTACTGGGGCTGGAAGAGGAAGCGAGAGAATTCTCCTTTCCGCATGGTCAGCAGACCCAGCTCCAGTCCGGCCAGCGTCACATCTGTTTGAATGACGAGGGGCGGTGTTGTGGTGTTTACAGGGTTCTTACACATTTTTCCATGACATGCTTTTCCATGACTTTAAACCAAATTTCCATAACTAAACTGAAATCTCGGTATAAACATGAACAATTTAGAATATTTTGCGTATTGAGAGCGTACGCCGGCTCATATTTTGAGCGTCTTTCTTTAAAAAACATATTAATTATTTTAAATTCCTAATAAATGAACATGTGATGATAACAAATTTCCATGACTTTCCCCAAACTTTTATGATTTACGTTTTTTCCATGACTTTTCCAGGCCTGTAAATGACCATTTTAAAATTCCATGACTTTTCCAGGTTTTCCATGACCGTACGAACCCTGTGTTTATCTAGGAGGAAACTTCTATTGAACCTGCACAAAGTATTACTGACCTCTCCCTAACTTCATCATCCGGGGGTACTTCAAGTGCGTGGTGGTTTCAAAAGGCTGGTCGGAATATTCCAGGAAAGCCGAGTAATGGACTGTGGGAGAAAAGACAATTCAGGAGAGGACAAAATAATTTGTCAAGAGTAGAATACATACCTGCAAACTCATATGGGGTGAAAAAGGTGACAACAATTTTAAGAAAAAAAGGTCCTCTGAATAATTCGGTGATCAGGCCCTATTAATAACAACTTTACATTATCACTATATATAATATGGTTAAAGTCATTCATGAACCAACTTCCTTTTTTAAAACTTGTGTGCTCTGCTGAGCTTTGAGCCTGTTCCATGATTCTGTTCCATAATTCTGTTCCATGATTCTGTTCCATGATTCTGTTCCATGATTCTGTTCCATAATTCTGTTCCATGATTCTGTTCCATGATTCTGTTCCATAATTCTGTTCCTTCGATGTGTCCCATCAAAGATGTTTTATTGCGAAGATTACCACATTGCATGTTCTCCTTGTCTCACTCCAATCTCACAAATGCCGGCTGTCCAATTTACACCCCCTACCCCAAAACAAAAACTCTTCAGATCTACACTATTCACGTGGATGACCTATTTTGATTTCAAAACGGCAAATTTCGCCGAAAGGTGAGAAGTTTGCAGGTATGAGAATAAAATAGAGCAAACTCGTACATACTCAATACTGAAGCATTTTCAGGTATCGGCGGGCCCTCTCCAGACTGGACGACCTCTTTCAGGATCCCTCCATCTCCAAGGACATCTTTCATCTGCTGGCGAAGCTGATCGAACGGACACTACAAAGGCCACGAGAAAAGCATTGAAATAACATCCAGTCTTAATATCAAAGCACAGGAATGCTTCGATACAGTCGGGTGGTTTAGTCTTGGAAATTTAGATCCGCAAGAGTTTCCTCGTTTGTTTTCATTCTACTGAATACAAACATAAAGCGAAAACTGTAAACATTGTAATCTTTTGTCAGCTATTATTTTAGATGTTTGTCTTTGTTTTGTCACTTGTACATATTATATTATTAGGCTTAATTTTACTTTCCAATATACAATGTGTACACTTTATCCTAGTTAAGACCTTCATATTTACAACACTTGTTTAACAGTGCATCAATCACCTCAACTATAGACATCAATCATGTGTGAGAAGATTAGTTAGAGTTAAGTTAAAGTATCCGACTTAAACTAAACTAAAGTTAGATGGAGATCCAGCTAACCAGTCATTAACTCAGCCACATGTATCCCAAAAATACAGACTAATAATCATATTATAATCAACATATCAGTAACTTGACTGCAGTAACGGCTCACGGCCCCTAAGCTAGCTCAGCTAGCTCGGCTAGCTTACCGGCGTCCCCCTCGTCAGCGACTCCTCGGCGTTTAGTAACCGCCGGATACTGGATACAAACCCGTTTCCTGACATTGAAACGGTCGGTTTAAGGTTACGGTTCCCGTTCGGGTAGGTTTGTTATATTTATTTTTTATTTTGTTTAACGAAGTTTAAAGACAGGTGGCTTAATTGAGCGCGCGGCTAATTTCGGCTTCGGTTAGGCGGTCGCTGCCTCTTCGGGTGACGTCACTGGCTGCGGCTCGCGGGGAGGCGGAGCTCAGCTGTGGGCCGCACGAGGTGAGAGGGTCCTCATTGTGCCCCCTTTCCTATGGCCTTAAACCCTGAACCCTCAAGAACTCACTGACGTCACCTGTTAAATGGTTGCGCGTGAGAGCCTGCGAGGGCATGAAATGGTAACAGCACTTTGCTGCAAAATATACAAAATGATATCTATGTTTCCTTTTTTTTAATCAAAACAATATCCATATACTCAATATACTCTGACTTCACGTGTTTTTATGTTCCTTTCTTTAATCCTTAATGTTTTTGAGTACATTTAATATGGCAGACTGAACACCCACGTGCCGTCCTCCTTTGTTTACCTTTGTTATGGTCTTTATGAGTCCATTTGTAACTGCATGTAAAACGTCACATGGCTATGCATTGTGGGTAAAGGGCAGGGGGACAGTCCCTGGACTTTGCAGAAGCGACTTATCCCAATGTAATTACCCACAATTCATTGTGATGTGACTGGTCCATGACCATGAGGGTGGAGATTGCGATTGGGCCCATGCTATTCCCCGCAGTGTTTCATGTTTGTGTATAATATGTAACAAAATCAAATGAAAAATAAATATAACAAACCTACCCGAACGGGAACCATCACTTAAAACCGATCGTCTCAATGTCAGGAAACGGGTTTATATCCAGTATCCGGCGATAATAAACACAGAGGAGCTGCTAACGAGGAGGACGCCGGTACAGAATACACAAATCAATCATTTCAAATAAAATACGAACAATTTACTTTCTGTTGGGATATAAATGGTTGTATCTATTCGTTCATTTCAGAGCCAGAATTTATGGGTCTGTCTTTGTTATCCAAACAAGTGTCACTTTTAGGCCTCTCCTAGTTTCACAGACATAAACACGCAAAACACTAAACAAAAAAGACCATTTAACTTGCACTATTTAATATGAATCCAGTTTGAACTAATACATTAATTAAAATACTAATAGATAATAATCGTCTTTATTATACTACAACTTACACTCTACAAACTTGGTATGTAAGACAGTATAAATAAAACACTAACATTATAAAAGAAACCATTGCTGGCTTAATTTAACAGTAGATTTGTTTCAACTTTTTATTTGTTTTTTAACTGTACAGAATATGCTTTAGAAAATAGACAATGTTGGGACATTTGTACAAGGAGGGATTTGACAGTCTTTTAAAAAGTGAACCCATTGGGTTCATTCAGACCTGAGCTGAACCAGTAAACTAATTAAAAGCTTTCATTGCGTTCATTAGAAGTTCTGGAGTTCAGCGGGATAGACAAAGTTGTTTCTGAAGAGTTTATGGGCCATGAGCTGTCCTCCAAATATCATCATCACCAGGCCTGAACCTGCAGAGAGAGAGAGAGAGAGAGAGAGAGAGAGATTTAATGATTAAGACAAAGAGATCAAATCAAGGAAGGTTTAGCTGTCCTTAAAAAAGCCTGAACCTAAGAGGGATGTGAGAGGTAGGCCACATAGCGTGTCACGATATCGGTCAATATAAAATGAGATGGATTGGTTTACTCTTGTGTGAATTAAATACTCAACAAATAAAAATGACTAACCATTTTCTTATTTAATTCAGAATGTTAGTGCAAAATAATCAGATTTTTGGACAGTTTGTATATTCAGTATGTTGTTATTATCAATGCAGTAATTGTGTATCTTTTTATAACTTGATTTCGTTAAAATAAGATTATATTCAAAGGGAATAAAGGATCATATTAGGATAATTATATCATCTGCCCTATAGTGGGAAGTGAGATTTTGTGAGGAAAAAGCGAAAGTAATATCTTGGCAGAGATAAAAAGAAGGCGGAGAGAGTAAAAAATATACACTTTGAGGGGTAGCGAGAAGAAGAAAGTATAAAACTTACCCAGAGCTATCCACCAGTGCTCAGCTGAAGGGAAGTCGGACATCACTGCAGAAACATGAAAATGGTGTATTTTATGTAAACACAACAACAACAACAACAACAACAACACCTATACATAAAACACAATGCATATTAACACCTAACTTTTTTTCTACAAAAAGTGTAGAGAAGAGAGTGCAAGTTTAGGATGTTTGGGCTTTTCTTCAGGGCCTACTCTTTCGAGTGTGTCTAATGTTTTTTGTCAGAAATGCATGATTGTCCTTTAAAATTCTCAAAACACAAAAGAAATGCCTGTGTGTGTGTGTGTGTGTGTCTGTATCCGAAACCACTATACTTAATTACATAATCAGGCCTCCAATCCCATCAGCTGTTCCGTTCCATTGATCCCGTGTGTTTGTGTGTGTGTGTGTGTGTGTGTCTGTGTTTACCTGCCACAGTCATCGCGATGTGCAGCAGTGTGACAGTTATGGCGTAATCCCAAACCCACTCCTCGACTATCCAGGCGAATATCAGCCCCCCCAACACGTAGGTCACTTCTGTGGAAATCACACCAACTGGAGGGAGGAGAGAAAACCACCAACGAACAGTTTGATAATCATCCTTACTTTTGGAAAAGTACCATTACTGACTTTTTAAATACTGCTTTAAAAGTGTAACTTAAGTAAAAAGTACATACCCATTAAACAAATTACTTGAATGAAAAAATTAAAAAATTGTCCTGAGTAATATAGAATATGGACGTGATAATCCTGATTATACTATTGGATTATTTGTATTGATAAATTAATGTGTTAGCAGGTTCCCCATGTTGTTGCTGGTGGAGATGAAGCTTGAAGCTTGAATCTATAACAATGCTTTATATTTTTTAGGCTGTTCACATATGAAAAACCTAAATCTACAAAGTGACCAGTAAATAAAATGTTAAAATGAATATAGTGTATACAACAAGTGCATTAGTTGCCTCTGAAGAGATGTGGAGTATAAACCAGGAGATCAGCTGGTTGCATTCAAAGCTCTCAACATGTTGTGGCAGACCAGGGGGAAAACCCGAGCAAACAGCGCATCGGAGGCGGATCCCAAAGCTCAGGTTGGGGGAAGTGATCCACGGGACGTACTTCCCAGTACAGGTGCTACAGCCAATTGGCACCTGGGAGTGGTCACACCTGCAGCCCGTCAGCTAACGAGGGAACGGAGAGTATATCTTCCCTCCACTGGAAGCCATCGGGGAGAGGGCTGCCTGAATAGGAAAGGAGAAGGAGCGTGGAACCTCAGGAGAGGAGTCGCGACAGACCAGAGGTAACTGGACCCTCTCACCTCTCTCCTCTGCTCTGCCCATCCAGGAGATACCAACCGTCTCACAGAAGGTGTGAGACTGAAGACCAAAGACCCCGACCGGGAAGAATCCTTTGTTTCCATTAGATGCCCATTCCCCCTTTTTCCTACACGTTTTATTAAAAGACCCTTTATTTTTGCACTGCGTCTCTGAGTCTCCTGATTTTATTCCGAATCTCACCTCCACATCCCCCGGGTTGCCACAATGTAAACAACTTAAAAACCTAAAAAAGAGACCCAGAAGCAAAAATGTTTTTGTATTCATATCCTAAATTATTATCATCAAATAATTAATATGAAATAAAGAATAAGGAGAAGATGGGGGAAGGAAATTGAGGTTTTAGTCAGATTGAAATAACTAATACAAGGGTTTTTGTTTCTCTTGGTATTGTCTTATTCTTAACTTGTTTATTTGAAGCAAAAACGACTCACCGAGGTATTTGGGGTTCTGCCATGACGGTTGTGTGGTGTAGTCGAATGGAGCCAACAAGCTGTTGATCTCATGAACCCTGGAGACGGCAGAACATCACACACAGTCACAGTCAATGTGCACTTCGGGCTTGCGGTTCTTATTCTTTCTTTTTGCACGATAACTTTAATTTGGGAGCAAAGTGTGGAGGCTCGTGCAGCACTCCTGTGTACCTGAGCAGTCCGATGCAGAGGCTGACCACCGTGTAGTAGAGGGAGTAGAAGCACACCATGCACATCAACAGGTTCTGCAGGACCACCTGAGGAGACAAGGGGATATTCATGAATAACGATCGGAGGTTTCAAATTAACGTAAACCAGATCTCATCTTTAATTTCATTTAATGATATTTAATAATGCTTAATCTACTGTAAACTGTATGTTCCTGATGCAGTATTAACATTTAACATAGAACATTAACATAGCACATTAACATAGTACTTAACATATTACATTAAAATAGTACATTAACATATACATTAACATATTACATTTACATTAGTAGTGGATGAAATTCAATGATTTTTTTCAGGTTTTTGAAATGTCTTCTGTTGCCCATCTGTTTTTTTTTGCTTCAAATAAACAAGTTAAGAATAAGACAATACCAAGAGAAACATAAACCCTTGTATTAGTTATGTCAAACCTAAACCGCTCTACATTTGGAGATATTTACTGTGATAATTATTGCGTGTCTCCCGAAGCTAACAAGAAAATCCCCCATTTCTTTCCCCCATCTTCTCCTTATTATTTGTATTTATTTAATGTTAATTATCTGATAAATTTTATTATAATAATTTAGGATAGAAATATATAATTATTTTTGCTTCTATATACATTTTCAGTCTTTCTGTGTCGTATATAATATAGAATAATATCGTATTGCTATAATTGACTGAATAAAAATACACAAAAACAACAACTTTCATAATCGATTACATGCAGCCTTCACAGGAAGTGTATTCGTCGACGCCCTCAGGAGGAGGCATAAAAAGACCTCTTCCTCACAGCTGACGCTTCAGGCTTGTCCAACACAGATGTAACGGATTATATTAATAATGGGCTGCGTTCCAGTCAGCAGGGCGCTCTGTGTTGGCTTACCGGAATGCGTTAATGAAATGTAATCATCATTAATCTCATTAGTTAGACCTGTTCTATTCCTGCCGTGCCAAGTCAAACATCAGCTGTGATGTACACTCTCTAATCAAAGGGAATAAGTCCAAATCTGTGGAGCCAAATGACTGATCTAGGCTGCTATTAGTAATTTAAAATAAACTATCTGTTAACAATTTTCTAATACATATTTGATCAGTCTTTAAATTTCAGAAAGTTATGTCATAGGCCTAATTACAATTTCCGAAAGTCCAATTCGATGGATTTATATTGTCCAAAATAAGTCAAAATCTCAATGTAGAGCAGCACATCAGTCCACCGTGTCGGTTCAGACTGAAATGTATTTCATAATAAACCATCGAAAGACATTCATGGTCCCCAGACGGGTATTTTTGTTTTATGCATTTCTGGACTCCCCCACATTCATTTTCCAAACATACATTGTTTTTGCTTTATTGTCAATCTAAAATGAGCAGTACTGAGAAGTAGAAGGGCAGCATTTTAAAAGTATTGAGACAATTGAGTCCAACCTGGAGAGGATCCTCCTCTGTTGCTCTCCTGAAGGTTTCTTCCCTTTCCCCCCCTGAAGGGTTATTTGGGAGTTTTTATTGATCCGATGTGAGGTCAAAGGTCAGGGATGTCTATGTGTACAGATTGTAAAGCACTCCGAGACAAATTTGTAACTTGTGAAATTGGGCTATACAAATACACTGGATGGAAATGAATTGAAAATTCACATCTCTATCTTGAGGACGCAGTATTTTTTTTCACTGACCTACATTTCATCGCGGCCCCTCTGAACCACGTGAACCCTGCTCAGCCTGCCGGGAGGATGTCGGTTTGTCTGGAGGCAGTAAAGTAGCTTAGCTCAAATACTTAAGGGAAGGACTATAGCCTGCTTTGTCTGTCATCCCTGAACTACAACACTTTGAGAAAAAGAACTCCTAAGAACCATCTTTGAGGCTTTAAAATAAGTTTTGATTGAGTTTTGGTTGATTACTGTGAAGCATGCTTGTAAAAGGTAAAGCCATGTCTAATTGTGACATGAGGACATGAAGCTTATGAACAGTGAAATATTGATTATGACAATTCAAATATACACATCTAATTTAAGGGAACAGACGATAGACTCGATATAAGTAATTTGCTCGAGACGTGTTGTAAGCCCCTCGCTGTGCCTCCTTAATCTCCTCCGTAACAGCTAACTCATCGTAACGGCGTCCTTACCAAGGTGTCACTGGGCGTAGTCTTGAGGGAGAAGGGTCCATGGCGCTTTATGAGTGTGAATCCAAAACAACGACAGCAGTAGTCCAACAACATGAATGGCTGCTGGTCTACATGAGAGAATGTGGGCTACATGTGTTTGTGTGTGAGAGAGGATGATGAGGAAGAGGAGGAGGAGGAGGGAGGATGGGATTAGGAGAAATAGGATTACTACTAAGAAGAGTACTAAGAGTAAATCCCATAAGGGATAACGGTGGACATACTCCAGTAGGACGGAGTTGGTTCTGAGGCTAAATACTTTAGGAAGTGCTACAGACACATATTTATATTTGGGTTATTTGTATTATTTCTTGAATTGTACCTGTGGGTACCTCCCTCTTCTCTCCATTATGTCATTGGGATTATTCCGGTGTTTCCCCCACCATATTTGAGGAAATTGTCATCTTCCTTTTTATTATTTATCAAAATATTACAGCCAAAACGACTCATTGCTATCTGACAACATGAAAATAAATCTCCAAATTAATTATGAATATTAATGATATTTAGTTAAAACCTCAATACTGAAAACATGCATCAATTTAACTTAAACTTATTTAGAAGTTTCTTAAAAAATATATTTTTAAGAATATAAGAAATCTGCAACAAAACATCAAAAGCATTTCCATTTATTTATCTCATTTAGTTTGACTTTAGTTATTTATTTTATTGTATATATTTACTGTAAATATTATTTAATTTTACTTTATTTATTTATTTAGTCCCTCCCCCTGTAATCCTCCTTTTTGAGTGCCTGTGTAAAGGTGTATGCATGTAGGAAGATGTATACTGGTATGCCGTGAGTGTGTGTATGTGTGTGTGTAGACGGTTATATGTAGATGTGTGTACGTCGGTGTAGATGTGCATGTATGCAAGGGTTTGCATTTATCCTCACTAAAGCTAAATTATTAATTTTATTTTTTATGTTAATAAAAATGTCAAAGATTGTTTGGTTGTGTTACAAATGCAAAAAAAATATAAAAAAATAAATTAATAAATAAAAACATCAAGAGAGACCCGATTACCAACACTAGGTGGTAGCATATAGCTTCACAGGAGGAGAGGTGATAACAGCCACATGCACAGCCCGACAGCAGCAGGTAAGAACCTTCCCCATGCACCAACCATTCCTCTGGATCACTGGTGCTCCATGTTTTATTTAACTTTGACATCTTCAATGAAAACAGAGAAGAGAAGGGAGAATCTGTCCATCCATCATCCGCTCACGAGAAGATGGAAGAGAAGAAAAGAGGGCGAAACAAGAAACAATGTGGTGATGGAGGAATGACGAGAGCTTAACATATTTTCCTTCAGAAATAGTGAAAATAAACTCTATTCAACTCTTCAGCGTCACAGCCTGCGTATGTCTGTGCGTGTGTGTGTGTGTGTGGTTAAAGCGTGTGCACGTGCATATTTTTTTGTGAGAGGCTGACTTGGCTGCCACGGTTACCTGCATCATTGTAGCCATAGTGATGAGTGATGAGGGGAGTGGGAGGAGGAGGATGTAGCGGAAGGTAGGCGTCATACCTATTCACCGCTTATGTGTGTGGGTGTGTGTGTGTGTGTGTTATCTCTGAATTTTTTCTCTGACTCAAAAGAAGAAATTTGCTTCTGACTACATGCTGCATATAAAGTGACAGAGAGCAGAGGGGGAACAGCTATAGCCTAGTTACTGTGCCAAAAAATAAATGACATCCTGGTATCTCTAAACTGCACATATTTGCACACTATATCTTGTTTATTTGATTAATATGGTAAGCATAAAATTACATTTTACTATTTTAGCCCAGGACATTACCGAATAGACATTAAGAATAGTCACGCACATAACAACCCGTAACGTGTAGAGCTGGAGAGGTGCTGCTGTAGGTTGATGTTATAGGGGGCTTCCAGTATTTATGCTAAGCTAAGCTAACTAGCTGCTGGCTCCCGCTTCATATGTACTGTAAGGCGGGCGAGCGGTATCGATCTATTCACGTGACTCCCCTCAAGAAAGCGAATACGAATACTTCCAAAAGCGTTGAAGTATTCCTTTAACAGAAAGCTGTTTGTCCTTAAAGGTGCAGTGTAAAGGATTTGGCGCCATCTAGGGGCGAGGGGACAGATTGCAACCAACTGAAACGCAAATGAAACGCAAATGGACATTTCTAAACGCCGTTGTTTGGTTTGTCCATTTTGGGCCACTGTAGAAATATGGTAGCCATCTCTGTGAAGAAGACAACATGCATATAAACAACACGATGATTCTTATTTTCAGGTGATTATACACTAAAAGAAAACATCTTGATATTATAATCCATTCCCCCACTAAATGCTGCCCGCTGTTCCTTTAAGGTGTTGTTATTACCAGTATTATGAGTCGAAATGAGCCTGAGGTGATGTTCATGAAGCCTAAACATCCGGTGATGAGCTGAACATGACAATTTAAAACACATTTTTATCTACATTCTTTTATCGCTAACACGGCAGAAGCCCGGCCGCGGTGGAATAACAAGAAGAGTGCAATGCTTGAAGCTTAAAAGCATCGCAGATGGATTCATAGGCCTTTATGAATTATTGAGCCCAGACTAAACCTCAAACAACAAACCTATACAGGACTATTTCAAGGAGGAAAAAAACAAATAATAGAATTCTGCCATCCTGTTTGTCATAACAACTCCAACATCGCAGTTCATTTAGATATCAGTGTGAGGCGCGTTAGCAGATGATACGGGTATGACGAATGGGATCGAGAGAGAGCGCTCCTGTGTCCGCGGGGAGTGTTTACGCCACGCGAGTGCCTCCCGACAACCGGCGTTGTGTCCTCAGCTGAGAGATGAGCACGCTGCCTCTCTCTGCTCGTCTGTTTGGTAAACGCTGCGAAAATCAACGCGACGCAGAGCGATAGATGCTCGTGAGCATTCGTTGACCTACATGTCAACATGTGTTTTGTCAGCTGCAACTACCATTCTGTGTGTGTGTGATACAGACGTTGATGTTACACAAACACAGTTCGATGCATTGTAATTCTTTCAAAATATACAAAAACAGGCAACACCAGCAGTAGCTGAGGATGAGGTTTGAATGACAAGAGGGAGGAAGAAATAAAGTTGTTTTTTTGACACAAACTTTTTGGGTTTCTCTGATGTTTTCACTGCTTTCTGATATTTTGAAGAAGAAAAGATGAATCCATACCGCCCTTAACCATTCGTCTATATGTCCCGCCTTCTTCCAGCCAATTACCCAATCACAGAGAATTAAAAAAACCTTGCACGTCTCCTTTCAGGTTACATCAAGCCAATCATACTTTGATCCATTGAGGTATTATTCAAATGCTTGAAATGCTCCAACTGACCACTATTTTAATCTCCACCGCACACTTTTCTATTCCACTTCCTCCTCCCCATTTCCTCTCCTCATTCTCTTTCCACAAAAACCCTTTCCTGAGTCAGTTACATTTTCCCTTTAAATATTTAGAGTCCTGTCCACAGCTGCTTACAATAAGTATAACCCCAAAAACATTTTCCAAATCCCAGAATCCCAAGTGGGCTTGTAAACGAGCAACGCAACCGTCAACAATGTGAGGCTTTGTTTTTCCTCTCCTTCTTCTGCCACGCTCTCTCCACCTCTTCCTCCCGCTCGGGTTTCCCTTTGCAGCCTGTTTTCATTTCGATCCGATGTGGAATGTAAATACAGACACTGACCGACCGCTGCAGCAGGCGCGCGACTCAGCTGCTCCCGAGTGTTACAGATGGTTTCTATCGCCGACTCCAGGAGCGTCTGCAGGAGCACAATAAGTGGCAACGCTTGAGGACATCTAATGGGCATTTTTAGTGTGTGTATCTGTGTGTGTGTGTGTGGTGCAAAACGGGTGTTATAATTGGAGTTACGGGGTTGCGGTTATATAGGGTCAGACGTGTCAAGGTCATGGTCAAGGTCGAGGACCACCGCGATGTCCCAGTGACTGTGTGCAGCTGTAGCACTCTGACCTCAGGGGGGCTATTTCTGTGTGTGTGTGGTCCTTGACCTTGACACGCCTGACCCTATAACCCCTAACTCTAATTATAACACCCTCTCTGCACTACACACACACACAAACACACACACACACACACACACACACACACACACAGCTTGTAAATACAGAAAATGGCATACCCGCCAACATCTGCAACCTTTTTGAAGTCCCTTCTGTCTTTGTGTGCTCAGGGGGACAGAACCCCCGGAAAGTTGAACAGAACCCTGTGTCTGTGTGCGTCGATGACCCCTGACCTTTGCGTATCTCACACGTATCTCACGTGAACGCGCATGGACTCGCTCCCGCCATTACCGCAGCTGTCGGACACTTCCACACACTTTTCACAAGTTGCATGTATAGTCGTTTCCCGAGTTTTGCGTGTTGCGGTGAAATATATTCAGAATCTTTGCTGCTTCCACATTTACAATCCCCAGCTGATCCATGCTCTGAGCTTCTCTCTCTCTCTTCGTCTTTCCTCACGCCGCCTGCGCGAGGAAAAGCGTGGCACGGTGCCTCGTTTCCCTTCATAAACACGCGCACAGAAAACACACGCTATAGGGCGCGTGCAAACCAGTCACCCCCATCTCTCTCTCTCGCTCTCTCTCTCTCTCTCTCTCTCTTTCACGCGCGCGCGCGCACACGGCGCCTCAGTGAAAGCCCCCTCACATTCCCACAAGCGCTCTGGAAGGAATTGGATGGAGCTACATACCGCGTCCTTCTCCTGGCATTACAACAACACAATACGCGCAACTCTCCGGTTGACGTTGCTCTTGAAACGCAACTAGTACCGAGGGTTTCAGACCGGAGTTGGGTCTTTCTTTCCTCTTTCCTTCATCCGGAAATCAAGTTCCTGGACGCGGATATCGGGGGCTGACTTTTACGCGTGACCGTCAAACACCGCCAGGAGGGAGTTCACGTCAGAGGCTTTTGTTGTCTTTTCCACCACTGAGACGAGGGATATTTTTTTCTATATTTGTACCTTTCTCCCTCCCCCTAAGAGCGTTAACGACTTTAAACAGGAGGAGTATTTTTTTTAAGGATTTCCAAAAGGAGCGCCCTCGTTGCCCCGAGCGCACGTTCAGACCACGACTCCGACCCGCGGAGCCGCCTCCTGTCACCTGGATGTTCTCCTCCATGGCTCATGAGGGGAAGTAGCCTCCCGGAGTGGGAGATGGCTCTTTACTTGCCCCCAGGTTACAGCCTCGTCCCCCTCCATGTTGTGAAGGCGCAGTGGCAGTGAACCGCTCGGCTCTTCGCTAAAGGTAAGACCTGCTCATTTATTTGACTTCTCGCGACTCTTCAACAGCTTTACAGTCGTATCCTTCATTTTATTTTATATTTCCATCCATATTTAATGGCTTGTTTAATATTTGATGAACAAGGAAGTTTAGCACGAGCTCCAGGCAGTCTGTAAATCCTTCTTTCCACTATCGATTGTTTTTTAATATGATATAAATTACTTTCGCATAATGGATGATCACGTGTTTATTGATCGATTCTATTGGGGAGGGAATATATGATCCGTTCAGTGTGACAGAGTTGATTTAAATACCCTTTCTGTATTATAATTAACTTCCTAACAAGGCAGAATAGACCAATATGCATAGCTTCTAAGCTGGGTCAAAGGTCATCATTAATGACTCAATGCTTATATACAACATATATATTTACTCTTTCTTGGCATGTTTAAAACTATTGATTCCTGCATGTGTTGTGTCTGTTTTTGTGTTTCTGTATGTTCTGTGTACCTGCTGCCCATCTGGATCTGGACTTCTTGGCCCGAAGAGATATTGCATGCACCTCTTTAATGTAAATAACTTTCTCTTTAAGTTACTCTTTTCTTGAAATGTCCCCCGCTCCCTCTCCCTCATTGAAACTGCAAAGGAGTCTCTTAGTTTCTCATGAGATTTGTTCTGTTTTGCTTGCAGCGTTCACTTCAACTTAACACATCCCATATGTTTCATATTTGATTGATATCACAAAACCCTGCTGGTGCACGTGCACTCCCATTTTACGGCGAGCGCACGTGATGAATGTGAAGGAACAGCCTTCGCAGGCTGCACACGCCGTTCTGCAGAGTGAAGTTCAAACATGGAAAGAGTGAAGGAAACAATCAGCAAGTGGAGGGAGGCTTTAACAACAGAGCTCTGGTGCTGGGTTTATCGTCTTTAGTGTGATTTAAGTGTTTGGTGAATTAGGAGTAACTGTGTGAAGAACGAGGGTGACTCATCGAGCCGAATGGCATTCTTTGACAAAGACTTAACCCAGGAATGCGTCTGAGTTTTTAATTTGAGCATCATTAAGAAGTCAGGTGACATACCAGCGAATCCTCCCTCACACATATCCACTAACTGGATAATACGCTTTATATCCCCCTCTGGGGCTTTGCCGCTCCAAACACTCACGATAGCAAAGCTCACACATCCATCACCTGATAATAGATAAGATTTCATCCTAGAAACCCCCCATATCTGATTTAAAACATAATTCATGTCACGGCTGCACGATAAATCAACATTTTTTTTAACCAAAAATCACATTTGTGGCCTATACTGCAGTGTATAAATCACAGGAGGTATGGTATGTCTGTGAAGGGCGAATCACATTCTACAGAATTAACTGAATATTGTTTGGTATCCAAAAATATGATGAAATATGGTCTTTTTAAAATAAAAAATATGCATGTTACATCAACGTGGACACCTCAGCTTTCTGAATCCAACTGTCTAAAAACGGTCATGCACATGAAACCTTTGTAAATGTACACACAGGTTGCCGCTCTACAACATCATACTCGGTATTGCAGCAGAGTAGAAATTCCCAGCTTTCAAATGCACCTGAATGCACTCTGCATCAAGCCGTTAACGAGGCGTTCAAACGTAATGTTTTATCGCCACGCTGACATTAATCGGTGTTCTTGTGGCTGGTTTGGTTTGTTTGTCCGCTCTGGGCTACTGTAGAAACATGGCGGTCGACTGTGAAGAAGGGAAAAGGATAAAAAGGATTTAACTTTTTTTTTTTCGTCTACATTTATTTTGAGATAATATATTTACCTACAATGGATTCATATTCTTTGGCAAAGGAAATTAGAAATATGCATATGGTTGAGGAGCTATTCCTGATACATTTAGTGTTTTCTTCCAAGGGATGGGGGTGAAATGAACCCCCTGTTCATTTCTGTTTGAATGAGAATAAGAATAATGACGTAACAATTCCAATTCCCCCTAAAATCACAAATCGTACCGAGATTGCAATTTCAGTAAAAAGAAAAACTCAATTAAATATATATAAAAATGGTTCGGCCCTAATTCCTGAGAACGTTCTCGAAGACAGATATTAAATAAGAATTTGATAAAGTTTTCTAATTTAATCTTCTAATTTAACTGCATTTTAAAAACTAAATCGTAAAAGAGGCAGAGAGAAACTACATTGTTTCGGGTGCTGTGTAGAGCAGGCCTCTAGAATCCAAACAGTGACCCCACAAAGGTCCCATGACTCCAGTGTGTGTGTGTGTGTGTGTGTGTGTGTGTGTGTGTGTGTGTGTGTGTGTGTGTGTGTGTGTGTGTGGGGGGGGTCAGCTCACGCCTGGCATGAGCATCCGATGCTTCACTTCCAATTCGATTGAGTAGAGCTGAATTCATCACGAACAGGCGATGACACGACTCTGATTCAGTGTGAAGGATGCTAGACTTACACAAAAAATAAAAATAACCACCGAAATAACGAGGAAATATAAAAATAAAACAAACAAGACGGTGACGAGGGCGCCGGATCGGACGCCCGAGCGCTCGCATCGGAAGACGTGCTGCCGAAAGTTCAGCAGGAAAACCCCAAAGTGACGTTCTCTCCAGACGGATGAGTCACCGTGGAGACGGTGGGAGGGAAGCGGCGCGCGAACACACGCTCGCTATCAGTTTATTTTTTGCTCGTTCCCGTTCCTCTGACACACATCCCGCCTTCACCTCTCTCCGGCTCGGCGAGACGGAGGCAGAGAAAGAAAGAAAGGCTTTGGCATTGTGAAGCGACTCGGCGCTGGAGGAGGCGATCGCTGCACGCGCCGCTCTCAGGCTCCATCGCTTAAGCCCTCCACAGGTGTTTTCACTTTTGCCTGATTAGACCTCCTCTCCAAACAGCGCGCGTGCGTGTGTGTGTGCGTGTGTGTGTGTGTGTGTGTGTGTGTGTGTGCGTGTGCTCATGCTACGTTGCACTCGTTGCGTTGTTATATGGTGACATCATATAACTTGTACCGCCCAGCGTAGTTTCACCCACATTCAACTTGAGAAGAAACCTGATGGGATGTCGGTCGAATAACTAAATTCCTACTTTTGTTAATCGTGTTAAAGTCGACGTTCAACCGGGATCGTTGGGATTTATCCGATGCCAGGAAAAGGAAGATAAATACGTCTGGTTGATATCATCCAAAATCTAAGCGTACACGCCGTAATACATCGGAGTAACTGTGTGCAGGGTTTAGGGTTACATTTAGGGTTTAGAGGTGCAGTGTGTGGGAGTTGGCGCCATCTAGTGGTGGAGTTCCAGATTGCGGCAAACAAAACTTCTCCCTCGTGTAAAGTGTGTAGGACGCAACACAACTTGTGTGAATGTGAATGTCCCGGTGTAAAGCTAGTGTTAGGTTTGTCCCTTCTGGGCTCCTGTAGAAACATGGCAGCCGGCTTTGGGTACACGCGACAAAAAACATACTTATTAATATTCCATTCCATTTAAGCCAATAGATCGCCCTAAAAGCTACAACATGTTGCTTATACCCTCCTGTTGTTTTTGTTTCTTGCATACAGCCGTGATGTGAATGTTGAATCATTCAAAAGTGATCAGAAACAAAAAACTAAATTGCTAAAAAGTATAGTTTGTACCTCATAACCAATGTCATTTCTAAAAATTCAATCAGTTTTTAGTGGAATTGAGTTATTCACCCCTCCATAGATTAGAGTTCAATCAGGAGAACTCACTTGTTTTATTGAAAAATACATGTTCAAACTATTTTTTAGGTGCATTAAAAAGATCTAAATCTAAATTGCATTTGTCTACAATAACATGTATTTTCTCCTAAATTTTATTAGCATTTTGTATTTCTTTTTTAAATGAGCACAACATTTAGATATGCTTGTGCCTAAAAAATATTTATCTTTTTCAATATGCAATGATACTTTTAGTTAGTTCTCGTTAGTTAGCAAGATTTCACTTGGCAGCAATAAGAAGTCAAGAGTTTTCCATTTCTTTCAAATAAACATATTAATACTTATACCAAATTAACAAACCACCCGACATATGGATGTGTCTGAAATAACACCTGAGGTTTGTGTTGATCGCTATAATTCGACTTTCTTTTTGTAGTTTAGTCTCAGCTCGTGTCAGAAAACATAGGACCGCTCTCATAGAAAACCTCTTATTTGTGTTGAGGTTGATCTATCTTTATCTAACCATGTGATCGCATCACAGCTTCCATAAACACTGCACAGTGTGTTTATGGAAGCTGTGAAAACATCATTTGTTCAACACTGCTGCCAAAAATATCAGAAGTGTGAGCTGCTATGTTTTGGAAGGTGAAACCCGAAACACTGTGAAAGGGATCGCGTGAACTTCTTCCACCGCAGGTTGATTGTTTATGGGTTTGTGTTTTTGGAAGGCACAAGCTAAAAGCTAAAAGGGTTTATTAATTGTAACCGCTTTTCCACCCGGCACCCATTTGGTAAAGTGATTATGTATAATTATAATATTAAATGTGCACAATTTGCAGTTAATGGGATGAAACATGCAAAACAGTATAATCCCCCAGAGATCTCTCATTAGATGCTCTCCGACCCTTTATCATGCTGTAATTAAACTATAATTATACTATTCTATTGATTATGTTACACTATATTGTTACGCTATTATATTTTACACTATATATTACACTATACACAACTATATCTTGAACGATATTATACTGTCCTCTACGGTACTATGCTTTACAAAGTACTGTTACATTATATTATGCTACAACAATAAGTTAGGTGTGTTTTGCGATTTTATTTATACAACTAGAAAATAACAAAAAAATAACCTAATACTAAATAAATTGTTGTTTAGAGAGAAATCAGTCTGTTAGAAAAAGCTCCACCAAACCGAACGGCGCTGGAATAATGACGCCGCCTGCAAATGAGGTACTCATGTTCTACAGCATCATTATGTCAGTTTTTCAAGAGCAATAACATGTTGAACAAAGATCAGATATTGTTCACTGCATGCGCGCCCGGACCCACGCAGCTAATTTCCATCGTTCTTTGAAAGAAACCAGAAGGTAAACGACCTTGCCAAAACTTAACTTCAGTCCCGATACTTGGGAAACTAAAATATCCCTTTGTTGTGTTTCCCAGGGCAGTCGTACACATCCGACTCCCCGGGCGCCGCGATGTTACGGCGGGTGACCTTAACTGCGCAGCAGGGTTTCTGTCTCTGGCTTTAAATCCGGCTTAATGGATTATAAAAATTAAAAATAAACATTTACGAGAGCAGCTTGGCCCCAGTTCACCTCTCCGGAGCAGTTCATGACCCAGAGACGACACATTGTAATGATGATGGGAGACATAATGGGGGAGCATTATCTACCTGCTGATCGCCTTGCTCATCCCTCCCTCGTTGCCTCTCTCTCCCTGACGCTTTCCCCTCCCCCAGGGTCCACACTGGACTCTCTCCATGGCGCGTTGTCCCTAGCTGAGTCACTTGAGACCAACCGGATCTGGAGTTTGTTCCATGTGGATCTAAACATCTCCTCTGCGCTCCCTCGCTCAGGACTCCCTTATCTGGCTCTCTTCCTCTGGTTTATTTAAAAACATTTTATTGTTACATATTAAAATGTCAATTTTTTTATTTTATTTTTACATCTGTACATTTGTACATTTTAAATTTTTTAAATTTTTACATTATTAATTATTTTTTTATTATTATTTTTTTTTTTCACTGGACATTGTAAATGACAAAAAGAAAAAAGATAAATAAATAGAAAAGAATAAAAAATGTAAAATACAAATAAAGAAAAGAAAGACATAAGTAGAAAATATATAGTAAATTCATAGGGCGTCATTAATCATTCTTAAGAATTTATTAGCAGTTCTTCTCAGGTCAGCTGAGAACACGACTCATCTTCTCCTTGTTCACAGTCCATGGATTCTTCAGGAGTATATTTCCTCCATACTTTTGACCTTTAAAAAAGAAATCACACCTGCCATGTTCTCTTGCCTCTTCCCTCACACTCCCAGACTCCGAGGACCGACTTTACCAGTAGACACACTGGTCCTGGGGCTAATAACTAAAAGATGTCCAACTCACGACTTACAAAAGGCACTTTCAAAATAAAAGAGGGAAACGTGGCTGTTCTACATCCCCAACAGAGACATGTGACTGTAAGCTTGAACGTGATGCTGATGAAGCCTCGGTTTCACTTGCAGTGGACGTTTGAATCCAAGTGCTTTACTTTATTTTAGTTTAGTGAAGGGGTGAAAAATAAAGAGAGACAGCGTTTGCTTCGGGCCCATGGGTGGGTTATCCTCGCGGTAAGATATATGGGTGAAATACACCAGGGGGGTTTATTTTCGTAATATAAGTCGGTTAAAGTCTTCCCGTGGGGACATTCACTCACAGGTTAAAAAAAAAGCACACCCAGTGGTGATGTTAGTAATGGCTGAAAATCTCTTAGCAAAGGTATTCATCCTCCATTGGCATATTTATCACTTGCTTTGGCATAACTACCACGGTTATAATGCAGAGCATGGATTTAATGAGCAAATGTACCATCATTTACATTTAAATAGCAGAGCGGCGCTGCTCCTAGGCTGTCTGCTTGTGCTTGTTGACTCCAGGGAAGTGAGAACCAATAACTGCAGTCAGTGACTTAAACTTCATTTACATCATATACCTGCATGCATGAATTTAAAGTATCGGGATGCCCGTCTCTGTATTCCTCAACTTCACGAGCACACATATATCGGTGGGTTTATACAGTTGTGGTCTGCTTTCAGTAAAAAGACAACATTTAGTTTTAATTTGATTTATTCTTTAAAATTGTTGATTCCTTGTTAAAAAAAACGCTAATTTGTCTTAAAGGTCACGTCTTAAAACATCAGCATGAGCATTGAGCATTGAATTATGAAGATGTTTGCATTAGTTGCATGCCAATTGGATATAAATTGACCGCGTAAAAATACGATTTTGACCTTTTCATGACTTTGACCTTGACCTTTGATCCGATTGATCCCAAAATGGAATCAAATGGTCCCCGGATAATAACCAATCATCCCACCAAATTGTGCGATTCGGTTTAATACTTTTTTACTTATGCGAATAACACGCACGCACGCATACAAATACACAGCGATCAAAACATTACCATCCGCATTTTCAATGTGAAGTTAAAAATGACTTAGATCTAGCCTAGAGTTGTTTGATGAGTTGTTTCTGCAAATGGTAGCTCCCTCCATCCTTTATCCAACGCATGGATACAAAAGCACAGTGTTGGGCTTCAGTGTCTCTTTCCAGGAAACACGCGGACAGACGCACGGGTATCGAAACCGCCAACCTCGTGGTTAAAAAGGAACCCCTCGCTACTCCGCCGAGCTGCGCCGGAGCACCCTAAAGCCCCGCCCCCTTCTCCTTGACGAAGCTCCGAGCGCTCCGTGCTTGTTTATTCAAAGGTTGACTGCGGCTCGTCCAAAGCGCTCCGCGGCGTCCTCGCCGAGCGTGAAGCACATCGGCCGAGCGGGAGTCGAGATCTGAGGGGAGCGGGACGGACAGACGGACGAACAGAGAGCCCTCGCTTTATTGTCACGGATGTGTGGAGAGTCGGAACGCTTCGGCACAAATAATGTAGAAAACGAGATGTAATTAGCGCCCGAAGTGATGAATGTTGAGTGCTAAAAAAAAGAAAAGAAGCAGACTTTCATGCCAACCACTCTCTCTTATTCCTTTGCTGACTCCCTCTCGCCGCCTCCTCTCCTCATCCCTCATTCCTCAGCCCCCTCATCCCCCATGCCTCCATTCCTCCTTCCTTTACGCTCTCCTCCTTTCCTCCCTCTCTCAATCGCGCATCTCTCAAATTGATGGAGCGGCGGAGTGAAATCGTTTCCGAGCCGTGACATAAAAAAAAGATATATTTATAGATTTATTTTTTCGTCGCACAAGATAAAAATGTAAATCAAGACGCCGAGTGACAAATGCACCTTTTGGTGCTCTTAAGATAAATCTGTCATTCCTGCACAGCTGGCAGTTGCTATAGAAACATGCCACCTAGCAGCAGCACATGTAGTTGCTATAGGGACAATACGTCACGTGACGTCTCCTATGGACGATATCGCAGAAGAAGAAGTATTATAATTTAGAGGGGGGGGGGGGTATCTCTGCTTTGTACATGTGTTTTTTTTTATGAAACTTGTGTTCAGAAGATGTTCAACTGTAATATAGCTTCTCTCTGAAGGGGTGAGCTATGGAAAATCATTTCCATATTTCCATTATTTCTTGTTTTACCTTACTGTGAGTGTGCACAACAGCAGGACCATCCTAGTCATTACCACAGGGACGCTAATCCACGGTTAAATAAGCACTACGGGAAACTGCTCATTAAGATATTAAGGTAGTGAGGTGGAAAAAAAATGGAGCGGTGGATTTTTGCATTATTTATAAGTTGTCTGTGATAGGAGGCGGAAACATTAATATTCATACCGTGTGTGATCACCGTGTGATTAATTCACCCAAACAAGATGCAGAAAATAGAGCAAATGTCTCCCACTCAGGCATAACTCACTCAACGGTTTATTTACAGAGAGTAACAGAGGTTCGGGCCCCCGATGGGGCATGAGGTGTTGCGTGAGGTGTTGCACGAGGCTTAACGAGTATTAACTCGGTCCTCGTCATGTGGTCGCTGCCGTTGCTGCCGTTGCGCCCGGCCTAGGGGAGCCTGAGCGTGACATTAAACCGAGTCTCCCCGCCTCCCAAATCAGGACCAATGCGGCGGCTTATCATCAATAAAAAGGTTTTTATTCGTGAACTCACGCGGCATCCATTCTTCAGGGTGAGGCCTGGCCCAAAATAACAAATTAAACAATTTGTGCAAGTCACCGAACGTCTCTAGACCACGAAGGAACAAAGGAAGTAGAGGTGTCTCACCCACCTCCCTAGCAGAGAACAGGGTTAAACTAGAACGGGCACTCGGTAGAGCGCATACCTTCACCGCAGACACTTTATGGTACTTGGCATGTGAACATGTTGGCATTAGTTGCATGCCAATTGGATACAAATTGACCTCGCTACGGTAAAAAGAAGATTTTGACCTTTTCATGACCTTGACCTTTGACCCGATCGATCCCAAAATCTAACCAAATGGTCCCCGGATAATAAACAATCATCTCACAAAATTGCATGCGATTCGGTTTAATATTTTTTGAGTTATGTGAATAACACACACACATACAAATAAATAAATAAATACAAAGCGATCAAAACATAACCTTCCGAAGAATGCGAAGGTAACAAAATGTCCGTTCACCCCTACCGACACGCTAACTAACCCCACCACCCACGAAAATTGGAAGCTGGCAACACGGGTTCCCTCCTAAATAGCCGTCCAATTACCTGAAACAAGAAAAGCACAGAACACAGCGCCCCCCTCAGGCAGGGAGGTGAACAACACTAATAACCCCCGGCCTAACGCCATGTTCCCGGACGCCCGCGTGGTTTCTCCTCAGCCGCTCTCTGGTCCGCTTTGCTCGTTTCTCTCACCTTTCAGCCTCCGTCACATCACCACTGGAAGGAAAAGCACACTCTTTTATTGACGGGCCTTTTTTCTATCCGCCTATCAACCACCTGAAATATATATATATATATATATATATATATATATATATATATATATATATATATATATATATTCTTTAAATCATTGTTCTACTACAGTGTTCAGCTTTTTTTGTCCAGGCTTTCATTTCGTGCTCATGACTCAGTGTCGTCCCCCTCCTCCACCTCCCTCCCCCACTGCACTGATGGAGATAAGTGCTTCCACATCCCTCTCCCTTTTCACATCTCCTCGTGCCGTTTCGTGGTCACCGTATCTCTCTGTTTGTGTTGGCCTCGCCTCCCTGTCTCCTTTCCTCTATCCTTCCCTCCTGCACTCTCGTCCATCCTTTTCATCATCTTTCAATAAACAGAGGGATATCTCCCCATGCTCCCGAAACATTGTGTGGGCTCCTATTGGACACACACCAGGGAGCGAAAGGAGAAATTCAAGGAGAGAGAGAGAGAGAGGGAGGGAGGGGGAGATAGAGAGAGAGAAGTCTGGTTGTGTTTGTCCTTGTGTGATTCACCATCTGTGGTAAGCGAGTAGTACCAAATGGATGATTGACATGAAAAATACATGAAGACGTGAGAAGGAGAAAAGAGGGGGGGGAGGAGGAGGAGGAGGAGGAGGAGGAGGAGGAGGACGTCTGGTTTTCGTGTCCAATTCAAAGTAATTTTGAACACTGAGAGCTTTGTCTGATTCTGAATACTAGAGCATGTTTAGTTGGTTTGAGTCTCGTCAGAAGGCAGAGAGATAGACAAAAGTGACCGAATTAAAGGTTATTAAAATTAGAGACAGATAAAAAATAGATCTATGGGGACATGAGGGGGGGGGGGCGGGGATAGAGAGAAAGAGAGAGAAAGAGAGCAAATGAGAAAGTCAGCTGCGGTGGAAGAAAAGGAGGGAAAGGAGAGAAATAAGTATTCAGGGTAAGGAGAGAGAGAGAGAGAAAGAGAGTGAGAGATTTACAGATGATGTGTTCTTGGAGAGACGGGAAGAAATGTGGGAGCATGTGGTATGAAGAGGAATTAAAAGATAGACAGACGAAGGTCATGAGTGTATTCTTGTTCCAGGCTAAATCTCTTGTATGATGACCAAATAAATACCTCACACACACTCGGCCACGGCTCTGTAGGCCTACACTTCCTTTAGACATTTAACACAGAAAATTAAATTATCTGACACAACAAAAGAATAAGGTTTTGAGAGGCTGTTTTTCACCACCTTTACCTTCTTTGCCTCTCCCCGATTATTTTAGTTTGTTCAGAAAGGGTTGTTTTTTATCCGCAGAGGTCTCAAAAAACAACCCAACTGGTTAAAAAACGAACACGGCTGAGCTTGTTTCTTACTTAAAATCCAGATGTTCACTGACGACTACACGGACAACAAGGGCCAGGGTCTAATCAGTGTAATGGGACTATATTTAATTGACAGACTATTAATGTAACTATTTTCAATATAAAGATAAACGTTGATTCAGATGTATGGCTGAGAACAACTTTATTTTTCAGTCTTATTTTTAATATTTTGTTAAAATAAATGTTTTATTGATTTTTTTGGAGTACGTATGTGTGTTTTATATGTGTATATATGTACATATGGGTATTTGTGTGTATGTATGTATGTGCATGTGTATATATGTATATATAATTGTGTATATATATATATACATATATATATATATATATGTATATATATTTATATGTGTGTATATATATATATGTATATATATATATATATATATATGTATATATATATTTATATATATATATATATTAATCTCTATGTCCGATATATTCTGTATTTATTTAATGTTAATATGTCTAAATTAATTTAAAAAATGTAAGTGAAAAAAAGCCCAAAAAACAAGGGCCAAGATCTGAAGTGTTTTTTTAAAAATGGGGCTACATTTAATATTAATATAGTATTAATGTAACAACTATTTCTAATATAAAGATAAAGTTGATTCATATCTATGGCTGAGAACAACTTTATCCATTCTAGGCACAAGAGCTCTTTCTCATCGCTTTTTCTGAAAAGTTGTTTTGGGTAAAACTTAAATAAAAATCGCAACGAAATAAACCGAAGAGCGACTGACATAGGATTTGCAAACCGCTGCTAACAATTGGCCCTCGATCCTCTTTAATCCCGGCGGGTGCCGGAGGGCCCCGCACCGCGGCATCGACCAGGCGGCAGGGTGGAGGGTGTGATGGAGGATGTTAAAGGCTTTGTGGAGGCAGAGGTGTTGTGGAGCTCCACTCTCAGGTGATTTTGACCTAACGGCTGGGGGTCACATGACACGTGCTTTCAAGTTTAAGCCCATAGCAAAAAAAGAGTCAACGTATCTGCAGCAATGAAGTAACTTCATTGGCTCTTAAGAGGAAACCGTGAATTTGCCTTCTATACCTCGGTTATTTAACATCCCATAATAGTCCATTTAATCCTCCTGGTGGTAAACGGGACGATGCTAATGTTCATGTGAGCCCAGATTAACAGACATGTAAACAAATGAAGGCTGCTGCAAAGAGCCGTGTCTGCTGTGAACCCTCTTTCCTGTAAACACTATTTATAGACCTCTGAGCAGCTGGCGAGAGGAGAGACTGTGATTCATATGAATATTATGTCATAATTGCGACACTGTATTTCCAACTTTATAACCCGCTATAACGAGAAAAAATAAATAAATGGAAAAGAGTTCAAATATACCTCGAATACAGAAAAAACTATCCAGGATGCGTCTGTTTTCTTTTAGTTTTTTCTTCTACTTTTGTCTTGTTTTCCTGAGTTTCTCTGTCACACAGAGGAGGAATGCAGTAAACAAACATTCTGCATGGTTGAATGTATGACTACACACACACACATGCACACACACATGCACACACATTCACACGCCTGCCCATGTTGTCCTGAGGGCCTGAGGACCAACAGCAACAACAACACCAGTGCACAGAGGAGATTGTGTGTATGTGTGTGTGTGTGTGTGTGTGTGTGCTTATATCAGTACCACTGTCACGCTGTAAACAGCATTTCTCGAAAGGATGCTGAAAGTCTGACACACTTTAACAGGAATCTACCTGCGGCTTTTTAAAAGTCACCACCACGCACTGCTCCTAGTGAGAGGCGCTGCGCTCTGAATATGAATGTCTCTATATTCAGAGCATCTGGGAGACTCTGGCTACCCCAAAATACTGAGTTATTTTTTTGCATCTTGTGCAGTGCATCATGGGGCATCAGGACGGGTCTGACTCATTGCTGATTTAGAGCTCTGCGTGTGTGTGTGTGTGTGTGTGTGTGTGTGTGTGTGTGTGTGTGTGTGTGTGTGTGTGTATGTGTGTCTGCAGGTTAAGCATGACCGCAGCAGCAGGTGTGCTGACGGGCTTGGCGAAGCTCAAACGCCAAGACTCCGCCCGCTCTCAGCACCGGTCCTCCTCGGCGGCGCCGGGCCTGGGCGGCGCCCCGGAAGCTGCTCCCAGGTAATCATCTTTTCTTTTTTTTCATGAATTAAAAAAATGAAAACTACTTTGGGCAACAGGTGATTTATCATCAATACTGTTTTTTACTGGTGGCTAGTCAAAAAATGAATATATACAAATAATAGTATGAATAAGTTTATGTACTAATTACAACATTTGCATATTTAAACTCGTTTTATCACATGTGCTTTAAATAAATTCTATTTTCGGGAGTACATTTTGAAAGATACAACAAAATATGTAGATTTAAGTAATTGCACAGAACTTACACTTAAAGTATATTTTACTTATAATATATTTTTTTAAACTACAGTACAATTATTTTAAAGTTGAATTTTGAAAATATTCTTTGATAGTATATTTGAAAAGTACTATTGACATTTGAAGTATATATATATATATTTTAATATATTTATTTTGATTTTACAAATTAACAAGACAGGACTTTAAGTATACAACACAAAGGGAAAGGAGAAATAAAAGGTTAAAGAACAACAAAAAACAGACCAAAAAATAGATTAAAAAATATTAGAAATGTTAAGTATATTTTAAATACATTAAAGTATATATATTTTTCTGGGCTGTTCCCAAAGATATCTGCAGGTGTTATTGTTATGCACATGCAAATTATTCCCGATGTTGTGCACGGGGCTGTGATGATGTCACTGACACGTTTCCTTTTCCACGCGTTTCCTTTAGGAAGCGTAAGCGGCGCTCCGACGTGGTGGTGGTGCGCGGCCGGCTCCGCCTCAACTCCGCCTCCGGGTTCTTCCTCTTCCTGGGACTGATCGTCCTGGTGGTGGGGATCGGCATGGCGACGCTGGGCTACTGGCCGCACGGTGAAACCCCGAGCTCGGCCCGATCGCCGAGCTCGCCTAAAACATCTGGAGATGGAGCCGAGACGGCGGCGAGGGACGGGGACGTGGCGAGGGACGGGGACGCCGCGAACTCCAGCACGAGTCACAACGTGCGAGGTGAGCGAACGAAGGAATACAGAATTCAAGCGAATTCGCTCTGCCTCAAGCCGGTGGTTCACGACCTCCTACGTGCTCCGCGTGTAGGTACCTCCTCCAGGCAGACAGGTGGCGCTCTGACGCGGTTCCTGGAACAGCATCGTCACTCGGAAAGGATGAAGATGTTCGGGCCCTTCACCATGGGCATCGGGATCTTCATCTTCATCTGCGCCAATGCCATCCTCCACGAAAACAGAGACCGAGAAACTAAGGTAGGGCTGAAACCAGAACACACACACACACACACACACACACACACACACACGTACACAACGAGTGGGATGCGTCCACCTGGCACCCTGTAAATGAAATCCAGCTGCCGGTGGACTTTGAGGGTCTGCGTTTGAGCCAATAAGCTGCAAACACAAACAGAACTGATATTAACTTCCGAGACACAGATTTGAGCAGAAATTGCTTCTTCAAAAGGAGAATTTCAAACACACAACGCCGGAGTCAACAGAAAACACATTGATACTCCTCCCCGACTCCGGATGCTCCTTTCTGTTCTTCCTTCTCTATAAAACGAGTTGCATGCTCAGTGCACTCATCCATATTCATCATCTCTTCATAACTCTAGAATTGTTTTGTATTTTTCGTATTAGTATTGTGTTTTGTGTTTTTATTTGTATCTTTTATTTGTATTAATGCTCTATGTACACTCACTGCTGTGATCCTGAATTTTCCCCACTGTGGGATTAATAAATGAATATCTTATCTTAAAGCCCCACTATGTAGTTTTTCCCTTGTAGCGCCCCCTTCAGGTATTTAACGGTTACTTCAGTGTCGTAAATACCCAGTTACGATAGATCAGGTGTGGTGAACCTCTGGCTCTGAGTCATATATGGCTCTTCTGGTGACGCATATGGCTCTTTTGAGTTTGAGTTTAACAAAAAAATCTCCGCCCGCCCCCCTGTAACTTTCTCTCTCCTCCAGATGACAGCAGCAGTAATGTCAGGTCCCTTTCTTAAAGACGTCTTTGTTCTTTTATTAAACTAAAGGTCTGTTATTGATCGTCTCCACAGCAGCATGTCTCTCTGTCTCTACGTCGCGTAGCGGAGACAATAAAAAGTCCCCTGTGAGGTGGACTGGACTATGTGACGCTGGTCATCACTGACAGAAAGCAGGTCAAGGACCGGGCGCTACAACATGTTACATAGTCGGGTATTTAGTAATTGCACAGAACTTACACTTAAAGTATATTTTACTTATAATATATTTCTTGAAAGTATATTACAGTAGAATTATTTTAAAGTTGAATTTTGAAAATATTCTTTGATAGTATATTTGAAAAGTACTATTGACATTTTAAGTATATATATTTTTTTAATATATATTTATTTAGATTTTACAAATTAACAAGACAGGACTTTAACTAACATGCAAATCATATCTCCGCCAACCTCGTTGCATCCTCGTGCATCTCCCTCCCTCCCTCCCTTGATTGGATTTATCGCCTCCTCCTTCCTTCCCTTCCCCCCTTGCTGTATTCCAAGGTCACGTCCGACACACACCGTGTTCTCGGGGCGATCCGCCGTTCCCCATCGTGTATTCTCTCTCTCTTTCCCCCCCGCTCTAGATTATCCACATGCGCGACATGTACTCCACCGTCATCGACATCCACCGCCTCCGCCAGCGGGAGCAGAAGCTCCAGCATCACCGCGACGGCGCCTACGCCAGAGAAGTCGGGGACCGGTTCGCCGGCAACTCCCTCCTGGCGTTCTCCTCGCGGGCCGGCGGCGAGGGCTTCGTCGAGGAGGAGGAGGTGCTGCTGGGCGACGAGGAGTTTCGCCGCCACGCGGGTCGCCAGGCCCGCTTGGACTGCGGCTTCGCGGGGCTGCTGGCGCCGCTCTACAAGGACCGCCCCTTCCGGCTGGCGCGCTCGGACTCGGCGCGGCGCCAGCGGTCGGTGGACGGCGACGGCGAGCGGGGGGGCGGGGGCCACCACGCGCGCTCCATCGTCTCCTCCTCGCTCTCCGCGTTCACCCTCCCCGTCATCAAAATCAACAACTGCGTGATCGACGAGCCCGAGATGGAGGCCATCACCGAGGAGGAGCGCGGCGGGGAGAGGAGGGACGGGGAGAGGTCGCGACCCCTCGCCTCCATGGAGTCGCTGGTGGTCCCCGTGGCGATCGTCGCCAAGGCCTCCAAACCGCCGGGCTTACACCGGAGTAACTCCGCCTCCTCCTCCTCCCACTGCTCCTCCGTCTCCTCCTACTCCCTCTCCCCGGCTCCCTCCTCCACCTCGGGCTGCTGGCTCTCGCCCGGAGCGGCGAGGAGCGACTTCGGCTCCAACTCCTCGCTGCACATGCTGGGCGGCCACTCCAAGTCCCTGGACCTGGAGCGAGGGGCGGGCGCGCTCGGCGGCGGCGGCGGCGGCGGCGGCGGCGCCCGGAGCAGCAGCGGAAGCACCCCAGCTGGCCCCGCCTCGACCGTAGCAACAGCGGCGGCCGTAGCAACAGCGGCATCCTGGGCGGTAAAGGCTACGCGCGGCTGGAGGACGGGGAGGAGCGCGGCGGCGAGCGTGGCGAGCGGCCGGCGGCGGACGCGGCGGCGAGGCGCGACTACAGCCGGCGGGAGAAGCTGCTGATGATCTCGAGGTCGCACAACAATCTGAGCTTCGAGCGCGACGAGTTCAACAGCAGCGCGATGAAGAGGGGCAGCTCCGAGACGCGCTTCTGAAGGGCGGGGAACTCTTAACTGTTCTGTGAATAAAGAGGCGAGGAATAAAATCAAACGGCGAGCGTTTGGAAGACTCTTTCCGTGAGGAGGAGAGCCCTCAGCGATGGACCGACTCGCACAGGTTCGGCCCCGAGAGCCGACTGCAGGTGCATAAATGCTGTGTCTGACCCTGACCCTGACCTGTGACCTCTGCTACAGGGATCAATTACAAATAAATCACATTACAACACGAGTCTGCTCTGAACAGATCGCCAGTCTTTTGGAAATTGCTTTTCTCACAGGTGTCACCGGGTTTCGGCTGCGGGGGAAAATCAAGGACACGCTGAGGAAGTTTGTTCCTCCAGCGTGGGGCGGAGAATTTTTTTCTCATAACAAAATCCAGGCACAGAATGATAAATAACCAGTTTATTATTATTAGAAGAAGAAAAAAAAAAAAAGCTCTGAGACAGTAAAGGTAACTAAACTTATCCAAAATCAGCTCATATATATATATAATAGCAGGGTGTAGATGACGAGGCTCTAGAGCAGTAGCGTCAAACTCATCAGCATCAGCCGCCTCTTAAAGGGCCGGTGTAACTTAATCGCTTAACTTAACTTAACTTAAACTAGTCCTGAACATACTCTCTAGATAACTCTCTTTGCATTTGATTATTGTTTATTCGAGAGTAGAAATATTGTACACACAAACATTTCTCTGACGCTATAACACAAATCCATTTACTTTGAAACCTTCAAAATAAAAGCGCAGGATATAAAGGGGATCATGTGTCTTTCAAGCTGTCAGGGACAGAAAATAACAGATATTAGTGATAAAATATTAGTTTTAAAGACGGTTTATGTTTGTGGGTGTTAGTGTGTGTGTGTGTGTTTTTTATTATCCTCCAATGGTAGCGGATGTGGAGTTAGACAAAACCAGTTCCTATAATGTCAATACGCAACAACAATAACAACCGCTGTTCGCTGTTTGTTGAAATATCACAGCACAAGCGCCCGTTATGTAATTAGCGGGATCCTGTGGTTATCTGGCGCCCACCGGCCGGCGTCGGAGCGGCGGGGCCCACAGAGACGGGGCCGACGCTCAACACACATCATTCAGACCGAGTAAAACTCATGAGCTCTTCAATCCTGTACGGAGATCATTCCACGGTTGTATTGCTGTGAGCGGGGAGAAAAGCAGTTTGAGTGAATTTTGACGAGCGGCGTTTTATATTTACAGCCTACGCCTGTTTCTGATCCGTCTTCTGTCACAATGAGAGGAATAGATTGCTTCACGGGTGGAGGTACTGCACCATGAAGTAAAACAACTATTTGGGTTATGTTGTCATAACCGTATGAGGTCGCTTTTTTTTCTCCAGCTGCTTTAAGAATATTTAAAAAGGTTAAAATCTGGCTGAGCATACTGCAAAAATATATTCCATATATTTAAATTTGATCAGTTTCAAACTGAACACTGCATCTGTCAGTCGTGTGGAGGAGACGTTCACACGCAGCCTGTCAGCTGCTGTCCGTCTACACACACAACGACACGCGGCCATCTGAGACGACGAGACGTGTTTCTGATATGTCCCCGAAGATTTAATTTCCTCCTCGTAAAAAAAACCCAGACTACAGACACAGATGACTGCATTCACTTTCAAATATGAGCCATGCTGTTTTTCTGCTATGCTGTTGCACAACTTTATCCTCTAATGTTTTATTCTTCTTCCTGGATATCTAGGGTGTGATGACGACTGCAGGTCACAAACATGTGTAGTCATTTGGAGACGTTGCTGCTTTCCATCTTCGGTATATATATATATAGATATATATATATATATATCTATATATATATATATATATCTATATATAGATATATATTTATATTTATATATATTGATTTATATTATATATAGATATTTATTTATTTATATTTATTTATTTATATATATAGATATATATTTATTTATATTTATTTATTTATATATATAGATATATATTTATATATATATATCTATATATATATATATATATATATATTTATATCTATATATAGATATATATTTATATTTATATATATTGATTTATATTATATATAGATATTTATTTATTTATATTTATTTATATTTATTTATTTATATATATAGATATATATTTATATATATATATATCTATATATATATATATATATATATATATGTATATATATATATATATATATGTATATATATATATATATATATATATATATATATATATATATATATATATGAGCTGATATGATCGATATCTCGGTTTTGGCCCCTTAAAGACGCTGTCAAACACATTAATCAATGTGGTGAATACATGAACACCCCCTGTGTGTGTGTGTGTGTGTGTGTGTGTGTGTGTGTGTGTGTGGAACAAAGCAGAGTGCAGGAATCCTCCCGGAGAGCTCCATGAACCGGTTCCCACCTGATTTACGGCTCAGTGTCCAAATAAATTGTCTTTTCACTGAAGGGTGTTTTGTCCTGAGTGTGTTTAACCACCGCTGAGACGTACGCAGGGATTCACGCGTAGGAGCTCTTCTCAGGGGTCAATGGGAGGTAACGGCATCCACCTGTGTGTATACACACACACACACACACACACACACACACGCTCACACAAGCGCCAACACACCACCTGACCTCACACCTACGAACACATGATTAATTCCTTTCTCTCCCTTTCTTCCTCCTCTTCTCGCCGTCCCCCGGCACGCAAAAATAATAATACACAGTCTGGATGAACCGTTGTCAATTACCGTACGCTCCACAGCTGTGTGTGACCAACACACACACACACTCTCAAGGAAATGCAAATATAGACGGGCATAAACACTCAGGACTACACACATCCAGCTCATGAGCGGGAGGCTCCTCTGAGGGAGCAGATGCTCCCGATAACTCCTCCTGGAGACATATTGAGGCATCAGAGTCGGAGGATGTCTCTTCTAGTTAACGTTAACCGAGTAAACTCAAGTCACCTCGTCCCACCGAGGCCTCCCTTCGCCGTCTTTGTCGGGATTCGGAGAGACGGTTCGCGCCTCCTTCTCGCCTCCTCGGCCGCGTCGCACCCTTCAGGCTCGCTCGGGGACTTTGAGTCCGTTTCGTTCTTGTAATGTTCTGTTAAAATGACGCGATGTGTGCGAGGCGACAGATATCACCTTCACATGGGGTATTGATGCACGACTCCTCAGGGGAACGGGGAGATCTGGACTAGAGCGCTTAGAAATCCGTTGACTTGTCGTCGAACGATGTCACACGCTGGACCAAAAGTCAGGAGGACGTTAAAGCGTCCGGGAGGAGGAGGCCTCGTCCGGGGGCCTTGAACTCCTGAGAGAGAAACGGCGTGTCAGAGCACGCCATAGTTAGGTTATTAAGATCATGCTCGTGGCACAACAGTAAATATCAGGGAGTCATTAAGATCCATCCTCAGGGCCACCGGGGTCAAACAGGGGTCAAACCGGGGTCAAACCGGGGTCAACCCACCTGGCATCGCTCCTCCCTCAGAGGTGTACTCATACCTGCAAACATGTCACCTTTCGAGGGAATTCACCGTTTTGAAATCAAAATGAGTCGTCCACGTGAATTGTGTAGATCCAAAGAGTTTTTATTTTGGGGTGGGTGGGGTGGGGTGGGGGGGTAGTTTCATTAATATCTGGCTGTGGGCTAATACTAATATGACTGCCATTTGTTAAATGTTGAAAAAGTTGGAACCATACAGATGTTTTATTTATTATTATTATTATTATTATTATTATTATTATTATTATAGATAAATATACCAGTATCGTATTTATGGTATCATATTGTTTTATGGTATATTGTATTGAATTCTGGTATCATGATATTTATGGCAGGTATGGTATAGAAGTTATAACGTTAGTATCGTGACAGCCAGGTAGAGGCAGAACAGACTCAAGGAAAAGTCCTTCAGTCCTTTAACCTTATTATATATAATGACAATGTATATTTATTATTACTATTATTATAGGGCTTAGTCAGAGAGGAATACCTTTTGTTCTTAAACTGTTTATTATCATTATTTAGATTTGTGGTCAGAACAATAAGATGACCGTAGTTGTGGTTCTAACTCTTCGGCTGGAAGTGAAACTGTATATCTGTGTGTAGTTTGAATAGATTAAAGTCAATTCGTAAAGATGAAAGTCTTCCGTGTGGGACGACCGAGGATAGAGTCACACGTTGTTGATTTGAGAAGGTTAAAGGTCACGGTGAACAACACATGGACGCCAGCGTTCTCCTTTCATGTGCAGAGCTCGACTCTTTCCACCTGCGCTCACGCCACGGATGTTTGAGAGCGAGGCTTTGAAGACCCGGGTTCAGCTCTTCCTCTTCACAGGAAGCAGATAGAGAGAATATTTCATCCGTCCTTCTCTCTTGACGACGGCGGTTTCTCCGACGCTCGTGCGTTTGTGTGTGTTCTGCCCTCGTGATTTTGCCATTAACGCCAGCTGGTCTGTGGTCAGATCCCTGATTAATCCGCTAATAAACAGACTAATAAACTGTGTGGCACATCTGGAGGGTTTAATGGCTGCCAGGAGAGAGAGAGAGAGAGAGAGAGAGAGAGAGAGAGAGAGAGAGAGAGAGCTGCATCCGCACAGCTGCCGTGGATGATAGCAGCGCATCGCGGCTTGGTGCTGAATTAGTAACGGAAGTGAGTCATCCGGTGGGTAACATGTAGGTTTCTAGAGCGATGAGCGCTCCATTATTCATATTTTCTGATAAGAAAGGGAAGAGTAGATGTATATTTCATCACACAGGATTTTTCTTTTTCTTCTTCTTTACTATCCAGAATGTTGAGAATCACTTTCCGACGACTTCAGCCCGCGTCCGTCACCACCTCGCCTCACGCTGTCTTCACGCCCGTGTTGACCACCCCCCCCCTCCACCTCCACCCCCACCTCCACATCTCCCTCCACCCTGCACTGAATCTGGCGTAATGAAGCAGACAACTGAGTCTCCCTGCAGTGTGTGTGTCACTAAAGGAGCCTCATGGGGAGAGTGTGTGTGTGTGTGTGTGTGTGTGTGTGTGTGTGTGTTTGTGTGTGTGTGTGTGTCCGTGCAGCTATCTGTGTGTTTGTTCTCTTGCCACGAGGCAGCCCGGTTGCCATAGCAGCCCGAGATGTTCTCTGGACCGCTGCCTGAAGAGTAAACTCACTCACACGCATCGACGGAGATTTAAAAATAAAAAAAATTATACATACATACATACATGTATATAGCCCGCACTGCAACAGCCGGGCACTTAATGCATATTAAAACTGTTAGAAACAGAGCTGTAATCCTGGAGCTCATCCAATCGGAGATAATGGACCGATCAGGTGAGGTCGGCAAGATTTATCTGATGCACTTGACCTGGATTTGTCCAGTCATGGTTTAAAACATTTATGAATATGTTCCTCTCAAGATGAGGCCTCCTGACTCCCATGATGCTTTGCCTATGTCATCATTCTCCAGAGGAATCTCCGTAGTAATGTAATGTTATAGTCTGGGCACAAATACGCCTGAAGACTCTCAACTGAGCCTGTTGCTCTCAAGTCCTAAAAATGGCTTTGAAGCTTTGGGAATCATCGAGACGCTGGATAACAACGTCAACCGTAGGTTTCTGAAGAGCCATTTCAGAGCTTTGAGTGTGTGACAATCATTTATACTTATCCTCTGAGGTGGCCACGGATGCTCGGAGCAGTTGGGAAACTGGAAAATAAGGCGCCGATGTTTAATTTGAGAAAGTAAATTATAACTACCTGCCAATAATCAAAGCACGTCGACTGTTTATTGGCTTTTGAATAACTTGAATAACCCAAAAATGATTGAAAATTGAGAAGGACGTGTATCGAATTTCATCGTTTCTTCTTTTTTCTTTTTTTTTTATCAACTGAGTCGCTTCACGTTAAAAAAACAGGAACAAGGCCGCTCAGCACGTAGCGCAACGAAGCCCAAACTTTTTAGAGTTGTCGGAACGAGAAGGAGTGATACAAATCATCTTCCTTTCATCAGGGCTTAAATATATATATAATAGCCGTGGACTGTGACCGCCGACTGTCTGACAGTCATCACTTCTACAGCCGGCGCCATCAAACGAATCCCACCAGGATATAAAGATGTCTCCAAATGCTTTAATGGTGCTTAGTAAAATAAATAATTAAAAAGCAGCGATGCTCATTAGAGTCACCGCTGGGCTTTGCATCTGCTCCACATTCTAAATGCAGTCTCTGTATTTCTACTTCTTCCTCCACCCTTCGGCGTCTTCGCCCCCCGCGGTCCCTTCTCGCCTCCCCCCCACGCTCTGTCGCCACCTTCGTTATCCCGTCGCCTCTCCTCCTCCTCCTCCTCTCAATTAGTCTGTCTGTCCACCTTTACTCTCTTCTCACCCGGCTGTACGTGTCGGATCCCCTCCTTCTCTCCCTCCCTCCTTCTCGCCCTCCTTTGAGAGTGCAGGAACTGGCAGAGAGCTCCCCGAAGACGGACTGTGAGCTAAGAGGCCGACTGCGTTAATATTTCACGCGCTGCTCGTCGGTCGCTCTGAAATATCTTCTAATGAGCGAAGCGGTGCAAATGATGAGAGGATTAAACTGCCGAGAGCGGCGCCGTCTGAGTTATTGATGATGCCCCTCCGCCTCGGTGCTATCTTTCGTCTCCGTTTTCTCCGGAAAACGATATCAATCTCGGTGGATCTTCGCCGATTCGGACACGTGGATATCTGATCCGGATATTTAAAAAATGGCCGATGAAGGGGTGTTTATTCATAGTGTGTAGCGTCGAGTACGCACTCATGTGGCTCGTGTCACAGACCGACGTGGCAAAACCAGCGAGAGCGAGAGCGAGCGCGCGCGAGCGAGCGAGAGAGCGCGAGGGAGAGAGAGAGTGAGGGAGCGCGAACGAGAGAGAGACACACAGCGACACAGAGCGAGAAAGATACGGAGTGACAGAGAAAGATAAAGATAAGAGAAGGAAGTATGTACAAAGATGGACAGATTTGTGACTGGTCTAAATGAACTGAGAGTAGCTATCTCCAACCAGCAACCCCGCTTTGACAACATCTGTAAAGCAATGCAAGCCCACACCAGTCACTGATTGATATGAACAGGAATATACATAGGAATATGATCACAAAATAAAATGTACCATGTAGACCTGCACACCTTGTTCATAATTGTGTTATTTTATTGTTTGAGAAAACCTGCTGTTCAATGTGAGGAAATACAGTATATGTTGTTTGCACTTTGTTTGAAATTAAGTTAATTGTATTTACAAATTATTTTATATATTTTTTATTTTATATATATTTTATTATTGCTATTTTTTTCTTTCAGTGGACCAATGGCTGAGCAGCTTTCAGTGGACCAATGGCTGAGCAGCTTTAAGTGGACCAATGGCTGAGCAGCTTATCTTCTAATGAGCGAAGCGGTGCAAATGATGAGAGGATTAAACTGCCGAGAGCGGCGCCGTCTGAGTTATTGATGATGCCCCTCCGCCTCGGTGCTATCTTTCGTCTCCGTTTTCTCCGGAAAACGATATCAATCTCGTGGATCTTCGCCGATTCGACACGTGGATATCTGATCCGGATATTTAAAAATGGCCGATGAAGGGTGTTTATTCATAGTGTCGCACTCATGTGGCTCGTGTCACAGACCGAGCAAAACCAGCAGAGAGAGTGAGGAGCGGAGAGAGACACACAGCGACACAGAGCGAGAAAGATACGGAGGACAGAGAAAGATAAAGATAAGAGAAGGAAGTATGTACAAAGATGGACAGATTTGTGACTGGTCTAAATGAACTGAGAGTAGCTATCTCCAACCAGCAACCCTTGACAACATCTGTAAAGCAATGCAAGCCCACACCAGTCACTGATTGATATGAACAGGAATATACATAGGAATATGATCACAAAATAAAATGTACCATGTAGACCTGCACACCTTGTTCATAATTGTGTTATTTTATTGTTTGAGAAAACCTGCTGTTCAATGTGAGGAAATACAGTATATGTTGTTTGCACTTTGTTTGAAATTAAGTTAATTGTATTTACAAATTATTTTATATATTTTTTATTTTATATATATTTTATTATTGCTATTTTTTTCTTTCAGAGGACCAATGGCTGAGCAGCTTTCAATGAACCAATGGCTGAGCAGTTTTCAGAGGACCAATGGCTGAGCAGCTTTCAGTGGACCAATGGCTGAGCAGCTTTCAGTGGACCAATGGCTGAGCAGCTTTCAATGAACCAATGGCTGAGCAGCTTTCAATGAACCAATGGCTGAGCAGTTTTCAGAGGACCAATGGCTGAGCAGCTTTCAGTGGACCAATGGCTGAGCAGCTTTCAATGAACCAATGGCTGAGCAGCTTTCAATGAACCAATGGCTGAGCAGCTTTCAGAGGACCAATGGCTGAGCAGCTTTCAGTGGACCAATGGCTGAGCAGCTTTCAGTGGACCAATGGCTGAGCAGCTTTCAGTGGACCAATGGCTGAGCAGCTTTCAATGAACCAATGGCTGAGCAGCTTTCAGTGGACCAATGGCTGAGCAGCTTTCAATGAACCAATGGCTGAGCAGCTTTCAGTGGACCAATGGCTGAGCAGCTTTCAATGAACCAATGGCTGAGCAGCTTTCAGTGGACCAATGGCTGAGCAGCTTTCAGTGGACCAATGGCTGAGCAGCTTTAAGTGGACCAATGGCTGAGCAGCTTTCAATGAACCAATGGCTGAGCAGCTTTCAGTGGACCAATGGCTGAGCAGCTTTCAGTGGACCAATGGCGGAGCAGCTTTCAGTGGACCAATGGCTGAGCAGCTTTCAATGAACCAATGGCTGAGCAGCTTTCAGTGGACCAATGGCTGAGCAGCTTTCAGTGGACCAATGGCGGAGCAGCTTTCAGTGGACCAATGGCGGAGCAGCTTTCAGTGGACCAATGGCTGAGCAGCTTTCAATGAACCAATGGCTGAGCAGCTTTCAGTGGACCAATGGCTGAGCAGCTTTCAATGAACCAATGGCTGAGCAGCTTTCAGTGGACCAATGGCGGAGCAGCTTTCAGTGAACCAATGGCTGAGCAGCTTTCAGTGGACCAATGGCTGAACAGCTTTTTTTTTTTTTTTTTTTTGTATTCTATTAGTGTTCAAAATCTCACATACACATATTTCAATTTTTCAGATTCTTTGCACATAGAGAAGTACAGGCCAAAAAGAGAAAAAAAGCATGGAAATAGAGAAACAATACCATGGTAATAAAACTAATAATAATAATAAATAAAGCAGGGAGAAATCATTTTCCATAGAGTAAAGAAATACAGTCAGGCCATTTATCTGTGACATAGTTACACCACTTTTGCCAGTGTTTAAGAAATGTTTCTGTTCTTTGATTGACATGAGCTGTGATCTGCTCCATTCTGTAGATATCCGTTACGATGTCTCTCCAAGATGTAATTGTAGGACACTCTGGTAGTAACCATTTTCTAGTAACAGACTTTTTGCTGGCCACCAGCAATGCATTAATCAAGAGTCTGTCCCCTTTCGGCCATCTCTGAGGTAAATTTCAAGGTACAGAATCTTAAAGTCCAAAGGGATGTCCTCGCGAAAGATGTCCTGTAAAGTATTGTGTACCGCCTTCCAGAAGTGTTTAATGATGGGACAGTCCCAGAAGATGTGATAATGGTTTGCGCTTTGGTGTCCACATTTTCTCCAGCATTCAGGAGTGGTATCGCTATAGTGAGATGTCTGAGATGGTGTAATGAAATATCTTATGTAATTTTTCCAGTTAAAATCTCGCCAGCTCATTGAACTGGTACATTTCCATTGGTACCCCCATATTAATGTCCATTCTTCCTCAGAAATATCTATCCCAGATTCCTTTTCCCATTTTGCTTTAATGGGTCGCACATTAGGCAAACTTCACTCGTTGTAACAGTTCAGCTCCATACTTTCTTTTTTTATTAGTTGTTTTCATCATGTCATTCCAGATCCTGCTTCCCATCTCGTCAGTCCAACTCCCTTCACCTGCCTCTGATCACCTCGTTAGTCCCTCATTACCTTCACCTGGTCCTCACGCCCTTCACCTGCCTCTGGTCACCTCGTTAGTCCCTCATTCCCTTCACCTGGTCCTCACACCCTTCTCACCTGCAGCCCATTCCCTCATTAGTCCCTCACTATTTAGCTCCCTCACTTCCACTTGTCCTCCGCCAGATTGTTTTGTGTTCTCCATGAACAAGCTCTCCAGCGTTGTACTTAGTGTTCCTTTGTTCCAGTTTGTTTTGTTTCTACTGTAACTCTCAGTAAAGTAAATTACTTTCCAGTCCGTCTCCCGAGTCGTGCATTTGGGTCCATCCTAATTCCAGCCGTGACACTCGTGTTTTGTTTTTAAACGATCTTACGGTTTTGTACTTTTGGTAGAAAACAAAAATTGATACAATGTAAAAAGAAATTAATGTAGGCACTGTGGCTTAGTTGGTAGAGGCGCCCCGTCAGTGACAATTTTTTTTTTTATTATTCTTTACATTTTTAGCGCCCCCCTCTGAATGGCGGCCACCTATACCGCCTGTAGGAAAAACTGCCCCTGTGTATTGCCCTCTTACGTCATTTTCAAAATGAGCGATATTGATAGACATCAACAGCCAAGAGCGGTGGTCCTCAAACTAAGGCCCGCGGGCTGGATACGGCCCACCTCCACATTTGGCCCTCTGAACAATACCAGAGAGGCATTAGGATTTTTTTCAGTCTGGCCACGCAAATCCAAGACTAGCCCCTGTTAAATAGAACAAAATAAGAATTCATTCTCTCTCTCCTCTCCCTCTCCCTCTGCCTCTCTCTCTCTCTCTTTTCCCTCTATTCTCTCTCTCCTCTCTTCTCTCCCTCTCTCTCTCCATTCTCTAAACATAACTAACATCAGTAAACAGCTGCAAAGCTTTGAAATCACGGATTTCGTGAGTTTTAGTTTGTTTATTTTTTTAGGAAACGTCGGACCAGTTGTGACGTCATGGTTTCAGCAGCGCTGATGTTGTGGTTGATTTATCACAAAACAACGTCAGGGGACAAACACGTCATGACCTGTGTGTCTGATGCTGCGGATCAGAGGAGACGGAGGTGCACCCGTTTGGTGGCGCGAGGAGCACTGCGCGAGCACGACGTGGAGGAGGAGGAGGGAGAGAGAGAGAGAGAGAGAGAAAGGGGGGGACTCGTGAGAGTCGAGGAGCACGTCGGGGCGAAAGTCTCACAAGAACTCAAATAAAAGCCCCGTCGGATATTAAAACACATTTGGAGGACTTGATGACAGAAAGAGAAACTTTTATTCTTAAACACTGATGAACGAAGAAAAAAAAAAAGTGCCTCCTGAAAAAAGCACTTTTCTCAGCCAGGGCAAAGGGGATGGTGCTTGAGCACCACTAGGGCTCTATCTGTGCACGTGCCTGTATATATATATATATATATATATATATATATATATATATATATATATATATATATATATATATATATATATATGTATGTATGTATGTATGTATATATATATATATATATATATATATATATATATATATATATATATATATGTATGTATGTATGTATATATAATATAGAATATATATATATATCATTAATTATAAATATTATTTATATATAATATATATATATATATATATAATATTATTATTTATGTATTATTTATTATTTTTTAAGTTTATTTTTTAATCAAACCATGCATCACCATAAGTCATGGTTTGTAAAACAAACGGGTTATGCAGGTAAGTGATTTTTTCAGAGGCTAAACTGCTCATTACTGCAGCTGCTGATGGGGGCGTGTGCGTCACAGCCTCCCTGGTTAAAAGGTCAAGCTGTGCACCGAGTCCGCCCGGTGACAGCGATCCCCGGGTAATAAGCCCCGAGTCATCGGACGAGGCGCGTACATACGGGCGTGTAGCGGCGGCTTCTGTAGTCATTTCAACTTCATGTAGAAAACGTCCGTGCAGTGTTTCTTTACCACCATATTATTTTTATTTTTTTCCCAGAGGATTCTTTTGTTGAAATTTCGCCAAGTGAAATAGAGGCATAGACAGCAAGCATGTAAAGAGAGAAGAGTCTGAGCTTATTATAATATTATTATATTATGATGTTAAGTTTTTTTATCAACTTCATGATCATTCTTAAAGGAACAATTTTGGTTATAACTGTTAAGTTAAAAAAGTGCTGGAAAAAGTTCAGGATTCTGAAAGTTCTAATATAAAGTATTTAATAAAAGAATAAGGATCCAAAAGCATATACATCTGTCATGCCATAGTTATAATAAGCATAAAACATATTACAGTCAGTACAGTTGCAAGGATAATATGATAATCATATTTTCAGTGACAGTGACTTTCTTCTGTTTTCATAACATTTCTTTTGAATATCCTTCATAATATCCTTTATTGATTATCCTAGCTTTCTTATGTATTCATTTAAAATCATAGACTTTCTTATTTTCATGTGCAAGTATGTATAAAAAGCATTACAACTCTACAATAACCAACTAACTTAGTTTACCACATGGACAGCCAGCCTGTATAAATATAAGACTCAATAAATAACACGTTATAGCTCGTAAAGACAACAATTCACCATTCTAGAGGAATTTATGTACAGCGTACAACTTGTTTTGAGTTTTTAAATGTCAAATCATTCCCGGCCAGCAGATTGAATGGTCACTAACATCCGCCTCCTCCCATTATTCTGATCATATAATATCCACTCGTCTCTCTTTCCATAGCATATAAAAACACGTCTACTGTACTCAACCGGAGACTCACGATCAAGCACCGCCTACCTAATTTGCATCATCTACACAAAAAAACGTATTTATAATAACTATAAGTGTAAATGTTAATGCAAAGTCCCATGATTACATGTTGGCATTGATCCTTTAACCTGCACAGATACATTATTGCATTTATTAATATCTCAAATCTTCTTCCTCGGCTTTTGTGTACAACGAGGTGACCTACAAATATAATTTATCCTGGAAGTAGTTTGTCTACAAACTTCTATTTTAATCAGGCAAACAAAGGGACAACTATTAAATTACTAAGAAGGGAAACAGAGATTCATTTAATTGGACGTGACATCCAGTATACGAGGAGGAGGAGCAGGGAGACGGAGAGGGAGAGAGACTCGTGGGAAATTAAGACATTCTGGAGGTGCGTGGACAGATGCATCCATGAGACCAGTGTGTGTGTGTGTGTGTTTGTGTAGGTGTGTGTGTGTGTGTTTTGCTTTGCTTTGTGTGCATGTCTGTCGTCTCCGAGTGGGACTTATCCGACTCTTAACGAGTCAGCAAACTAAAAGCTTTTTCACACACACACACACACACACACACACTCATACACACACACACACACACACACGCACACACACACACAGTTGATGTTGTAGTCCTTGCAGGAAGATGTTTGGTCTCTGTCGTCATTAATAAACTACAGCGCATGCATGAATGAGCTAATATCTCTCTCTCTCTCTGTATGTGTGTGTGTGTGTGTGTGTGTGTGTGTGTGTGCAGGTGTGTGTGTAAAAGAGTTACAAATAAAACGTCAACCTGTCTAATTCACACACACATGTGAATATGGACATGCGTGTGTGCAAATGTATGTCTATCATGGAAAACTAAAAAGTGCATGTTCACGTGTGTGTGTGTGCATGCGTGTGTGTGTGTGTGTGTGTATGTGCGTGTGCGTGTGTGCATCTGGCTAAAGATTTAAACGCCCCCTCCTGTATTTCCTGTCTCTGCAGGCATCATTTGCCTACTCAACCAATCAGGAGGAAGCATCCCACATCCCTCTTAACGAGCCAATTAAATTAGTGCTGCTGACAGGAACGACCTCAGGGCCTCCTTCAGCTCCTCTCTTCTTCTCTCTCTCTTTAATTGTTATTCCCTCTGTCTCTCTATCTCTTCCCGTCTGTAGCTCCTAGCTGTGTGTCTCTCCCTTTCATCCTTCAGTCTGTCTTTGTTCTCTCTCTCTCTCTCTCTCTCTCTCTCTCTCTCTCTCTATCTCCATACCTTTCTCTCTTTCCCCGCTGTCTATTCATCCATTGTGTCCTTCATCCTTGACGGGGCTCGTCGGTCATCCATCTGGTCGTCGAGCTGTATGACACATATAGATCGTCAGTGAGACACACAAACATGTTTTTTTCTGGCTTTAACTCTACTTTAAAAAATATTCTAAAAACAATGTTTAAATGTTTAACGTGAAAGGAATCGTTCGTGATGACGACGCCACGCAGAATTATACTTAATACGATTTCATGTACATGCGATTTTTTCTATTTAATGCGATTTTCTATTCGGAAGACACTATGATGTTTTTAGTTGATTAGTTACGAGTGATTTATTTCTGATTATTAATGGAAAATCAAAATCAACTCGTGAATAATAATGCATTATAACGGATAAAGCTAGTTGAAATTATCTCCATTGCTGATGGAATCTAACACAAGGACTTTTATTTGTCACAGTATTTGGCACATTCATAATTGAGATGTTGGGCGATATAAAATGAACTGAATTGAATTGAATTAAAAGATTTGAGTACTTTCTTCCACCATAGCATTTCTTGCAGAGACAAATAATAAATAATCAGCAATTTGTTTGTGGTTAAATCTGTGGTTATCTTCCGATGAAAATATTACAAGTACATTACTACAGTATGTTACTAATATACACCCTGCTTCATAGGTCAAGAAGTTATTTTACTTTTCAGATCATTAAACAAAAAGGAAAGGCAGATTTACGTCAACATATATACAGTGGGTACGGAAAGTATTCAGACACTTTTAAATTGTTCACTCTTTGTTTCATTGCATTTGCTCAAATAAAAAAAGTTCATTTTATTTCTGGTTAATGTTCACTCAGCGACCCATCTTGACAGAAAAAAACATGTAGAAATTTGTGCACATTTATTAAAAAAAGAAAAACTGAAATATCACATGGTCAGAAGTATTCAGACCCTTTGCTCAGTATTCTTTCAACCGAATTACCCGGATGATAGTTTTGGAGAGAGCCATTCATCCCATTTGGGAATCCATATTATTTTTGTATGACTCAAAGCATTCAGACACCCGTTTCTCCTTTGATATAGGTACAATGTGTGTCACGCTGGGAGAAACATCAAGCCTCACCGACTAAAAGTCCTGGTGTTCACCGATAACCGTGCAAAGAGCCAGTAAACATCCAGTAAACATCCAGTAAACATCCAGTGATGCCGCCATGAGGGTGAACTGTGATAATGAGGCAGATTAGAAGACGATGGGAAGATATTTTCCACCCAACAGGTGGGGAACCAATCTGCAAACAACATCTCTCCGTAGAAAATCCGAACAAACAAGTATTCACAGATGGACCAGAGGACCACGCCAGAGAAGCTAAGAAGAAGATAATGAGACAACAACAACAACAAGCTGGCGTCACAACGCTGGTTCCAGCTCTAACATGCCGATAGTGGGTTGACTAATTGGCATAAATAACAAATCCATGAGTCCACCGTGACTTGTGTAAATAGAACAAGCTGCCGGACACGGTGAATTGGTGTCAAAGGAGGTTTTACTGACACATAATGGGAATGACAGAAATGTAATTTATATGTAAATGTGAAGCAACAATGACAGCGACTTCAACTGTGACCTTTAATAGTTAAATGTCAACAGAACACTTTAAGGGGAGCAACGAGGACGGGATCTTAGAAACATGTGCCACCTGTAGGGCCACTAAATATATATACAAAATATGTATGCACAAATAAATATATATATATATATATATATATATATATATATATCATATATATACACATTTATATTTAAATATATATATATATATATATAGATGTATAAATATATATACATTTAAAGATATATATAAACAAATAAATATATATATATTTAAACAGATTTTCTTGCCCCCCCACTTATCCACTATATATATTTAAAGATATATATATATATATATATATATATATATATATATATAATTTAAAAAAATGAAAGCTATATATGTATAAATATATATATATTTAAACACACATATATTTTCTTTTTTCTCCCCCATGTAGACACTATATATATATATACACATACATGTTTATATATTAACACATATTCATTGTATATAGAGCATTAAAGAGAAATATCATGCCTAGTTATGATAGGATAAACGCAATATTTAAATGTATTACCAAATTAAAATAAAATCTGCATTTCATTATTTCAAACGGTGAAAAACATTATCTATCGTCTTAAATCAACCCAAAACCGGTTACTTGAGGTAAGTGTCTGCCTGCCTGCCATGTTGCTGGAGTTTGCACGTTTAGCAACGTTAGCTGCGAGGGGCCGCCTCCATGTTGAGAGCCATGTGGAGACAATGGATATGCTCTGAATTTAAAACACGAGGCTCTCATAAATCTACTCGATCATATACTAAACGTGGGACGTGAGATGCATATTGTCCCATCTCTGGATCTGGATTTGTTCCCACTTAAATCATCTTATAATCTTCAGGATTTATCTTTTTGTTTTCACAAAGATCAGGATGTTAAACATGTGCATTTTTTATTTAGATATAATGGAATTGGAACGCTTTGGCTTTTTGCTCTGCTGTTTGTCTCAAAAGGAAAGTAATGATACCGCTTTAAATATTTGATCCCCCGAATATACAGGATCGTTCTGCTCTGACAGAGATCAGGGGGAAGTTCAATATAACCTGATTACAGCGTGATGATAATGACTCTATTCCGTGTGGAAATGTAAATAATGAATATTTGATTTGATTTCACAGCGGGGTCGAGATACACACACACACACACACACACACACACACACACGCACACGCACACGCACACGCACACACACAGTACTGATAACCATAAATGCAATTCAATATCCATAGAGTTGTCGTTAGGTTGAGAGACACAATTATGACAGCTTTCAAAGAGAGAGACAGAGAGAGAGAGAGAAAGAGAGAGAGAGGGAGAGAGAGAGAGAGTTTAAGAACAGTCATTTAGTCACATTAGTTGCCACAGTTACCAGATTATCTAGGGGGGAAACGTCTGTTCATCTGAAGTGTTTACAATGCCATGCAATCAGGATAATGACACAAACACATAATAATATGTGGAGCAAAAACTAAATGAGGACATTTCTCAAAAGCCCGTTATTGCATTATAAAGCACGACTGAAAACAACCTTTTATGTGTTTTTTCTATGATTATCCCTAAAAAGCACAACATAATCTCCATGTTCATACAATGCAACGTGTACTTGTTGTAATTGTGACACAGCTTTATGCTTTATATAACGGTTGGATGACAAACTTAGAAACAGAGCAGTTATGTTCGCCCTTTACACACAAACATATCCAAGGGATCAAAAGACCTTTAAAGCAAATTAAGTTCAATAAGCTTTCCTCATTTAAATATGTGAATCCTCCCGTTAGTTGCACTCTGCTTCCTTCCCGCCTCTTCTGGCCCTTCAGTGTGAAGCAATAACTAGAAACAAGCAATATGATGATGACGGAGCTCTCTGACGAAGCGGCCATCGACCCTCAATAAAACATCTAATGCGAGACGACACTGAAAGCTCTTCATGCACACAGAAAAACAGACTTTCATTAACCATGGCGGGGAAACCGGAGCAAGTTTGAGCAATAAAGGCAGAGGGCAGTAAAAAATAGATTTATTTCCTTCTGGATGGCAAAATTAATGAACTAATGAATCGCAGACTGTTTACACACAGGTCGTCATTAATCTGTAAAAGTAACATGTCGGTATTTATTACAGTCAGGGGCGCTTGTAGGATTATATTTTTGGGGGCCCCGGATAGCCAGCGCAGCAGCCTCCCCAAGGTCCTAGTGCCCCGGGATTATGTCGTTAAGTGTGATGGGAGGCAACTGGATTGTAATTTGAAGGGGGAGAAAACATACAAACCAGAACCCACGCACATATCTAGAGTTATAAATAATGCGTCCATGTGAGAAACAATAGTTTAAATTAATGATAGTACAAAAACGGTTATGTTTACATTATATTTATTTTTTATTTATAACTTAAGCCCACTGCGAGATGCTCCAACCCACGCTTCGCCCACGCTTTGCACGCAGGTGTTACTAACGATGTTAACGAGGCCTGCTTCCTGTTGTCCGCAGCAGATGTTTGTGTTAGGTTTTAGTGAATGAGTTAGACATCTGGTATGAGAAAATATCTCACTGGGTGAATTTGGAGGACTTTTTATTTGGAGGCTTATTTAAAAAAATTAAGCGAACAATCGTGATTTTGTTCTGTTGAATACAGTAAAAAAAGAAGAAGAACAACAACAACATCTATAGGTGGAGGAACTAAAGAGGCGTGGCCTATTCTCTCCGAGAGGTGTGAACTAAGCAGATTTAAAGACACAGTGACCCTTTGTTTCTCAAGAAGAAGAAGAAGAAGAAGAAGAAGAAGAAGAAGAAGAAGAAGAAGAAGAAGAAGAAGAAGAAGAAGAAGAAGAAGAAGAAGAAGAAGAAGAAGAAGAAGAAGAAGAAGAAGAAGAAGAAGAAGAAGAAGAAGGTTTTACATCCCGGTTGATGCACACAGAAGGATTTCCTGGGATACCTACGAATTACGGCGCGTTATTTTTGCCAGTGTGCTTCATTACATCACATGTCATTTAGCAGACGCTTTTATCCAAAGCTGTCACGGTGCTATTAGAGTGGACCCAAAAGCACGACTCAGACAGGAGTAGGAAAGATGAATGTCTGGTTGAAAACAGGCCGGGTCAAAACCAGGAGATCAGTCCAAGAAGCAAACAAGTCCAAAAAGGGGCGGGGCAGAGAATCAGAGGTCAGGGCAGGCAGGTCAGGAATATACAGTAATAACACTGGAGAACTTGGCACAAAAACACAAGACAACCTGGTAGAGGACAAGAGCAAGTGAGGGACCCTCAGACCCCGTTTACACGATGGGAAAACGCATATATTTTCCTGCGTTTTGGCCTTTCATTGACACAATAACGGAGATTTTATGACGGAAAACGATAATTTCTAAAAATTCCGGCCAAAGTGGAGATTTTTGAAAACTCTGTTTTAGTGTTTGCGTGTGAACGAGGTCAAACAGAGTTTTAGGTTGTCAAACGTCACAGTATGCGACTAAAGATGCTTCACGTCGAGTGAGCGTCCTATGGGACGTGTGCGGACGCCGTATTTATGCCGGTTCATATAAACAGAAACTTTTTTGAAAACGACCTTGTGTGTACAACGTTATTTTTGAAAACGGAGGGGCAGAAATATTTGTTTCTGTAAATACCGGCTATGTGTAAATGTGGCCTCAGTAGACGGGGACTAACGAGGGAATGGGCAACAGGTGAGACGGGCATGAGGACCAGGTGAAGGTAATGAGGGACTAACGAGGTGATCAGAGGCAGGTGAAGGGAGCTGGACTGAGAGATGGGAAGCAGGATCTGGAACGACGTGATAGTTAGAGAGACGGGATGAAAACAACTAATACAAAAAGGAAGCTGTGGAGCTAAACTGTTACACAAAGTGACTTACAATAAGTGCATCAACCTAGAGGAAAAACTAAAAACAAGAATACAGAAAGTAACATTTCCTCAACATAGTCGAACTACAAAAGTACCATAATAAGAGCTATTTAAGTGCCACTGAAGTGCTAATCTGTGTTTTAATCCAGATGTAGCCGGACACAGCTGGTTCGGTGTAGCGTCTGCAGCTGAGCGGGGAGGAACACTTGTTCACCACAATGCAGGACGGCCGTAGATTATTGCTTATGAGGCAGAATGATCCTTTTAGTGCGCTGACCTTTGCATGCAGCTCAGAGCTCCTCCCAGAGACGCTCATGCTCTCTCTCTCTCTCCTCATGCTAGTCTCTCTCTCTCTCCTCATGCTACAGTCTCTCTCTCTCCTCATGCTACAGTCTCTCTCTCTCCTCATGCTACAGTCTCTCTCTCTCTCTCTCCTCATGCTACAGTCTCTCTCTCTCCTCATGCTACAGTCTCTCTCTCCTCATCCTACAGTCTCTCTCTCTCTCTCCTCATGCTACAGTCTCTCTCTCTCTCTCTCCTCATGCTACAGTCTCTCTCTCCTCATGCTACAGTCTCTCTCTCTCATGCTACAGTCTCTCTCTCCTCATGCTACAGTCTCTCTCTCCTCATGCTACAGTCTCTCTCTCCTCATCCTACAGTCTCTCTCTCTCTCCTCATGCTACAGTCTCTCTCTCTCCTCATCCTACAGTCTCTTTCTCTCTCTCCTCATGCTACAGTCTCTCTCTCTCTCTCTCTCTCCTCATGCTACAGTCTCTCTCTCCTCATGCTACAGTCTCTCTCTCTCCTCATGCTACAGTCTCTCTCTCCTCATGCTACAGTCTCTCTCTCTCTCTCCTCATGCTACAGTCTCTCTCTCCTCATGCTACAGTCTCTCTCTCCTCATCCTACAGTCTCTCTCTCTCTCCTCATGCTACAGTCTCTCTCTCTCCTCATGCTACAGTCTCTCTCTCTCTCCTCATGCTACAGTCTCTCTCTCTCCTCATGCTACAGTCTCTCTCTCTCCTCATCCTACAGTCTCTCTCTCCTCGTCGGGCGGAGCGGTTCGTCTTCAGCTCCCTGAACGACACGAGAGGCTCATCTCTCTCGCTCAACAATAAGGACGAGTGCAACTGAGACGGGCGAGAGTTAATCCCCTTATCCATCTTCCTCATTCTCGTTATATCTCCTCTCTTTCACTGTAACCTCCTCCACCTCCCCATTTTCTCCCCCTCCCTCCTCCTCTTTTGTCTGACCCCACTCAGGAAAGAGCATCATAGGGGGATAAATAACCTTTGGGTCCATCCTTTTAATCCCTGTCTTCTCTCTCTCTCCTTCTCCCTCTCTCTCTCTATATTCCCCTCTCTCTCTCCCTCTCTTTCCATTTATCCCTCTCTCTCCTTCTATCCCTCTCTCGCATGCACACGGACACATCCTTTCTTCCTTTGTTAATCCCTCCATCCCTCTCTCTTTTCCATCAGTCTCTCCAGTATTAGTCTTTCCATTCCCCGCTTGCCTGTGTGCGAATGTGTGACTCAAATTTACAACTTAATAGTAGACTTCAATTACAAGCCCCTCCCCTTTTATTCAATTAATGTTTATGAATATTACATTAAACTTGTGAGTGAACTTGTATCCGGTTGACACACACACACACACACACGCACACACACTCTCATTCATGTTCCACTGGTGCTGCCACTGCTCCCCTCGTGGAGACACTGGAGGAAGGGATGCCGTGTACCATGTGACCCCGCGACGCTGTGCATGTCTCTCTCTCTTTCTCCACTCTATCCACCCCCCTCTCTCTCTCCATATATACCCATCTTTTTCTCCCCCCCGCGATGCTGTGCATGTCTTCACGGATGGATAACAACAGAAATGAATTCTCAGTTTCTCGACACCGGTGGAGCGACATGTTAAAGGTCAGGCCGGAGGGTGGAGCGCCCGGGAGGGCAGCGCTTATGCTGCCACATCTGGTCACATCTGGCTTCTCTTCTAACAGCCAAAGCTCATTTTCTGAGCCTAACCCTATATTTTCTTTTAAAATGAGGATTTACAATAGTTAGAAATGTAAAAAAAATTTAAAATCCAACTGAAATGACTTTTTGTGATTTATTTTATCGTCTTTTTAGAGATTTTTAAAATCTTTTTTTGCAGTTTTTTACCGTCAAAAGGGAAATTATTTGGGAACATATCAGAATATAGTTGTTAAACATACTGATGTTAGGAGAGTGCATGATACTCAGTGACAGACTATAACAGCCCGGCCATTTGTGAGAATAATAACAAATATTCTGATCACTTAAAAGATTTTAAACTCACGGGTGGGGTACTTACTGATGTATTGTATATGAATAACGATATCCAAATATCTTGCTTGTGTTAACTGTAGACCTTATTTCAAGCATTTAACCAAAAACACATTGAAAAATTATGTTATGTTTTTGCATTTTAATATTTCATGTATTGTTTTTCGTTAATTTATTTTTTTACTTTGGTTCATAGTGTTTTTTTAAAGTCCTTTTTCGTCACTGTATTGTAGATATAAGACGTGAGGGGGTTGAGGGCACACGTTTAAAGCTCTGTCATACTTCTACTATAACCTCTGCAAAAACACCACGTTTTGATGAAATATGCAGAACAAGATAAGATAAGATTAGATATTCCTTTATTTGTCCCACAGTGGAGAAATTTCAGGATCACAGCAGCAGCACATTAGAGCATTAATACAAATAAAAGAACAACACAAAAAACAATAACAATACTAAATACTAATACTAAAATACTAAATACTAAATACTAATACTAAAATACTAAATACAGTGGACACTAAATATATACAGAAGGCAGTGAGCAAAGTGAATTTCCAGCATGTTAAAGTGTGCAGGAAAATAAAGTGATGGATGGGTCAGCAGTAGGATTTATACCGCGTCTTCCCTTTTAATATCTTTTTATTTTTTATTGCAACATTAGATTTATCGGCTCGTTGCAACGATGTGATGAGGTCGGGTATTTTACACACAACTATCCATCTGGATATTGTGTTGAATTAAAAAGAAAATGGACTCATAATCAATAACGTGATCAACTGGAGTCACCAGACAGTCAAGTCATCCTGCATTTTTTTGTGTGAAATTGTCATGAACAGAAATAGCTAATAGATTATTGAGGAATCATCAAAAAGGTGTTTTTTGAGGTCAAAGTGACCTTTGACCTTGACCTTTGACCACCAACATCTAGTCAGTTTTTCCTCAAGTAAAAATAAGCATTTTTGCCAAATGTGAAGAATTTGATGAAGAACCCCACAACAAATCGCTGACTCAGCACAAAAAAGAAATTCACTGATTCTATTCAAACCTCCTAATATTTATATATATATATATATATATATATATATATATATATATATATATATATATATATATATATGTATATACATATAGATGTATGTATGTATATATATACATATATATGTATGTATATATATATATATGGTTCTTTGAAATACGTTTTTTTATTTATTTATATATATACATACATACATCTATATGTATATATATATATATATATATATATATATATATATATATATATATTGATTAGGAAGTGTTCCCCTACCTATTAGATATTAAAATACATTAATATCATACATACACAATAGGCCATATTTATATATATATATATATGTGTATATATATATATATATATATATATATATGTATATACATATAGATGTATGTATGTATATATATACATATATATATATGTATATATATATATGGTTCTTTGAAATACGTTTTTTTATTTATTTATATATATACATACATACATCTATATGTATATACATATATATATATATATATTGATTAGGAAGTGTTCCCCTACCTATTAGATATTAAAATACATTAATATCATACATACACAATAGGCCAATTCAGCCAATGATTATATGATGTCGACCGTCAGACCTCATGGGGCAACGTGAATAAAGCCCCTGTTGCCGGGTAGATACTCGTGTGATAACCAGGCTTTGACACAACAGCACTTTTTAATCAAATTTCGCGTCCATTTAAGACTCCGGCTGCTCGCCGTGTGGCGGCGGGCGGTGACGTCCAGAACCTCAAATGTTTTCCCAGCTGCAGTATGGAGGCTGTTCATCTAAAGCACGGTGTAATTAATCACAGAGATTACAGCATCTGTGACCAGGAGCTGGAGATTAAAGGATGAAACCTGGGTTGTGATATTTCAACTTGTGAGAGAGTGTGTGTGTGTGTGTGTGTTTGGTTGTGTGTATGTGTATGTGTGTGTGTGTGTGTGTGTGTGTGTGTGTGTGTGTGTGTGTGTGTGTGTGTCTGGCTGATGAGGACTCTCGCTGTTTACACGTTCACAGATGCTACCGACCGATCTTATGTAACAGCCCCGCCGGCCCATGATGCTAAACCGTTGCCATAGTAACAGAATCCCTCTCTCCCTCCCCTCTGTGTCTCGCTCTCTCTCTGCTTCCTCCCCTTGCTTTCTGTCTCTCTTAAGTTTAATTAAATATAAATCGGATATTAAATAAATAAATAAATAAATATGCACGGCTCTTCTTTCTCCACCTGTTCACTTTGCTGACTTCCAGCTGCTCTCTCGCCCTCTCTCTCTCCCTCCTTCCCCATGTCTCTCTCTCCCTCTCCCCATGTGTCACTCTCTCTCCCTCTCCCCATGTGTGTGTCTCTCTCTCTCCCCATGTGTCCTTATCTCTCTCTCTCTCCCCATGTGTCTTTATCTCTCTCCCTCTCCCCATGTATCTCTCTCTCTCTCCCCATGTATCTCTCTCTCTCTCCCCATGTATCTCTATCTCTCTCCCCATGTATCTCTCTCTCTGCCTCTCCCTCTCCACATGGGTCTCCCTCTCTCCCTCCCTCTCTTTATCTATATATCTCCCTCTCTCCCTCCTTCCCTGCCTCCCTCTCTCCCTCCCTCCCTCCCTCCCTCTCTCCTCCGTCACATCCGCCCACCAGGTCCCTCTGCTGCTTATGTTTCCCCGTCATCTCTTTCCCGATATTCCTCAGCTGCTCGCCCCCGTCTCTCCATCTCTTTGAACAACCTCTTAATTAACGGTTAATTAGACTGTTAACAGTCTCTCCCCCTCCCCCTCTTCCCCCTCTTCCCCCTCTCCCACCCCCTCCACCTCTGTCCCTGTCAGTTTCTCTCAATCTCCCCGACTGACAATGTGATGAATCTAATTAACATGCGATACAATGCCAAATATGTATCTGCCTGTTTGCCTCTCTCTCTCTCTCGCTCTCTTCACTTTCATCACTTCTTCCTCTCCCTCTGTCTCACACTCCCACCCACCATCTCGTTTATTTTGTTAGTTTTTGTGTCTCTCTATTAGTCTCTCAGCAGCTCTTCTCTCACTGAACACACTCTCTCTCTCATTCTTCTTCTTTAACATCACCAATTATGCCCAGATTCATGCAGAGGACATTTCTTCTTCTCCTCTTTTCTCTGCTCTGCTCTTTCATATTCATGCTCTGCAGAAAAAAGAAAAAGAAAAGGCAGAACCAGACCAAGAGACGCTGCACCGACCATGAAGACAAATGGTCCTCATAGTTGTGTTCATTATGACCACTAAAAGGTGATTTAGAGGTATTTAGAGGTCATATATTTGAAGCGTCTTTTTGGAAATTTGGGATGAAAAGAAATCCTTTGATCAAAGCCGAATACAAAAAAAAAAGAAGCGCAAAGCCACGATGAAAAGCAGGAGATCAAAGAAGTCTGACTCTCTCCAGAGGACCTCAGTTAGCTGCCGTTGCCTTTGAGCAAACAGAAGCGTCTTTTTACCGCGTGGATCAACAGAATGAACCATCTGGTGATGAGAGGACATTTGACCTTGAGCTTCACTGACAACGGCGCCGCTTTACATCGGAGGTCAAGGTCACACCCACCCGGTGCCAGGAGCGCCACATCTCATTAACGGCAAAGCGAGAAAAAAAGAAGCCCCCGGTAACTATGGCGACAAGCATCGTTCGGCGACCCCTCGCGGACCCCTCGCGATGTACCTCATGTGCTAAAAAGGCCTGGGGGTTGCCATGACAACTGGGAGGAAAACAAGGAGAGGAAGAGAGAGAGAGAGAGAGAGAGAAAAGTTGGAGCTGGTTTCTTGAACGTACACCAACCCAAACGTAAACAAACAAACAAATAAACAAATGGATTCAAGAGAAAAGTGGACATGGAGGTCACACAGAGGTTACATAAAGGTCACGTGGAGGTCACATGGAGGTCACGTGGAGGTCACATGGAGATCATGTGGAGGTCACGTGGAGGTCATGTGGAGGTCACGTCGTTCAGCAAAACAGAATTCAAACTTTTTGAGTACTTTTTTAAATGTTGTGCTCAGTGGCTCATTCCGTTTATATCATCATCATCTGCACACACAGACACACACAGACACGTGCACACACAGACACGTGCGCACACACACACACACACACACACACACACGGGAAGCTCGGGAGAGGCTGGATGACATTAAGTTAGGAGATGACAATTAGGGAACTGGAAATGAGAAATTAATTGATTCACTCTCAAATACAACGAATAGATACAGAGAGAGAAAAGAGATCTGTTGAGTCAACATATAATTAAAGTGTATATTTAGACCCGTTTCCATGTGTTATTTATACTGTCTTTTGTCTGTTGTGTAGTTTACACACATACACACACACACACACACTCACACACACACACATACACACACACATATATATATATATATATATATATATATATATATATATATATATATATATATATATATATATATATATATATATGTTTGCATAAGGGTACATATACAATCATATATATATATACTATATATATATATATATATATATATATATATATATATATATATATATATATATATATATATATATACTATATAAGCACATGCATGTAGGGAAAAGCATGATATAGTTTTGAAATAAATATAATTAAAACAGTTACAGACTAATCAGTATCAACTATGTTTCAGGTCAACAGTTCAATAGTTAATTAGATTATTAGATAAAACAAGCACACTTTTAACCAACATATTTAACTAATGACGAAAAATGCACAATCCATTAAAGGAAAACTAAATAACTATTTATTAAAACAAGAGCTGAGGGCATGACAATAAATGACGTAAGACTCATTTACGCTTTAAAGCTCAAACACATAACTTCCCCTGCAGCGTATCGTCAGACTCTGCAAGTCAATGATGGGGGGGGGGGGGGGGGGGGGATAAAACAACGTATGCATAATCTGTGTGGGAGAAAGGACACTCATCCATCCCCACACATGTGCTGGGTCCGAAACTGTAAACAATGTTCCTTTATGAGGACGAGAGCAGCATTTTGAGTCGACCGCACAGAGAATGAAGCAACGTGTGAATTCCTCTGCGTGAAAAGCCTCATAAGTGACTCTGCAGACGGGAGCTGGACGTGTTTATTTACAGTGTCGGTCCCAGGAGACATTCCTCTCATGATTAAACAGCTTTCTAGAAATAACTGCTGAACAGATTGCGTTCGGAACATAACGAATAAAAACGAGTGCGACTCTCTACAGCCGTGAGCACCGTGAAAGGACTTTTCTCTTCGCTCCCCAGACTTCTGTTTCCCGTCCATCAGACCTCACCTCACGGGGCTCAATCAATGCAGCGCAGGGCCCGTTCCCACAGTCCTGAGGATGGACACAGGCCCCTCCCCCCCTCCACCAGGAGGGTTACGTCCAGATATGTGATCTCCATCCCTCTGACGCCAACCCGGTGCGTCAGCTTCCTACCTGCTGCAGCTCTGAGTCATTATGTTCTGCAGTCGGGGCGTAGGGGTGTGAGAGTGAGAGACGAGACCAAAAGAGAGCTGGGGTCGGGTCGGGTCAATGGGATCCATGCAGCGGGACAGAGGCTCCTCCATCAGTGCTTTGGCAGCAACACATACACACACACACACACACGAGGAAATGAGCGATAACGAGATGGAGATTAAACAACCCGAACACTGGTGTGCAGAGAACCAGAAACAAGCCCACTTTTCTTATTTTTTGTTCTCCTTTTTCAAAGAAAAATAATAATTGGTCCCAGATAACTTTGTTAAATGATCCAGAATTCCTCCCAGGCCTCTAATCTGCTCTGGAGGAAACATCCAGAGTTAATCAGCTGCTCAGACCAGATTGTATCTTCTCTCTTCCCACGCACACTATTTCGCCATATAAGTAATCAACATTTGCACAGTTTGTCTATAATATAGTGTGCTTTTTATTATTTTCTCTTTAAATATATTTATATAAATATATATTTTTTACTTTGCCATTATATTGATTTCATTAAACATGCCATTTTGGAACATTAATTAAATTAAATTATAAAATCTCATCAAACCAATACTGAACAACACCACTGTCTGCTTCTCACACGCCTCCACACATGGATCAATAAGAGAGCGGAAACACACACACACACACACACACACACACACACACACACACATGAATCAAAGCAACAACAAAGCAGATCAATTCTATTGATGACAGCACCAATCAATTTGCAGCACTTCTCACCTACCAGATAAATGGAGCCTGTGATGTCATCACCTGCAGCCTGCACTGGCTTCAGGTGAAAGAAGCTATAAAACACATTTTACAGATCATTTATGTCCAGCACCAAACTGTGTACAGTGTGTCTATCTGTGTGTGTGTGTGTGTGTGTGTGTGTGTGAGTGTCCTTCCACACTGCAGCTGGATGTAAGCTCTCCTGTCTACCTGACTGGTCTCTCTCCATCGTGTTGTAACAGTGAAGTCGAGGTTGATGCCATCAGTTCCTGTTTTACAGTAATCAATATGCCGCTGGTCAGAAAGGTGTAAAGACAAGATGGAGGAAGAAAAGAGAAACCTCCAATCAGAGAGGAAACGTGCGCCCGTGTGTGTGTGTGTGTGTGTGCGTGTGTGTGTGTGTTACGACACGGTGAGCTCAAAGGTCGAATGCTCAATGAAACATTACTCGAGGCCCCAATGCACACAGTTAGAAAGAAAGTGTTTATTTATTTTTTCCTGTTCTGAGGACACACACACACACACACACACACTCTACACACTACACACACAGACCTGGCCGGTATTGATAATCTTCTTAGCAATCACAAGGTTTGACCGTTGGAACCGAGCAAAGTTCATATCGTCGTGGACAACAACAGAGGGGGTAGATCTGAGAGGGAGACGGGAGCGAAAGAAACTTAGAGAGACAAATAAAGAAAAAGAAAGAGGGACATAAAAGAGGAGACGGAGAAGGAATCACAACTGTTTTTACCTCTGGACTGAAGCGACTATCTCGTCTCCCTGAGGAATGAATCTTTGGATTATCTCCATAACTTCAAAGCGGGTGCGACACACAGACACTGGCTGAGTGACCTTTGACCTCCACTCAACGTCTGACTACGGAAGAGAACTCTACACCCACAAGACGACATGCATTATGAGCTCACTGGGGAGATTTGGCAGCCATCTGCAGGTCGTTCCCACCGACATCCATTCAACCCTCCTTTTTGGGCAACCTGACAACTGTAAGTAGATGTGTTTTATCTATTTATATATATATATATATATATATATATATATATATATATATATATATATATATATATATATATATTCCAACGGGCCCTTCTTGGCCTGATGCATGGTACATTTTTACTTTATTTTATTATTTTGTATTATTATTATTATTATGCATTCTTACTTTTGAAGGTTGTATTTCTGTAAAAAATACCTAAATAAAATATCAAGTATAAAATAAAAAAAAAAAATTAACGGCTGCTGTGCCTTTAATAACGATGATAATGATAATAAAGATGGCGTACCTGACGCTCCACCATATGAAGGTATGTTTGATCCCTTTGATCATGAAGGAAATGACACAAAGGATTTCAAACTAGAACAACAGCTGCATTGCTTTGTTCTCCAATGTTGTTTTGATTAGAGTTAAACTAATTAAATAGCACAATACACACATTTAGCCAAAAATAAATGTCACAATGAGTTCCATGTCTGGAGAACCACAGTTACATCAAACTGAACGGTGACTTAAAGAAAATGGAAATGTGGTCTATAAGATATCATTTCATCACCACTGATGATCAATAACCTGATGATTGGTTTTACTGCCTCCTGGATTCAACATAAATTATTCACTAAACTTCTACAACTACATTATTATCACATCTCAGTCTCGGCTTGAATGGTATACAATCCTATTTCCTTATTTAACAACCTTTTTGTTTCAATAGAAAAGTAAACACTCAAAGTATTTGCTCTTATAAATACTTTTGTAACTTTATTTTACTGAAACAGATTTAAAAGATGTACTTCCAGGAAACGTACCTATTTTTTAAGGGGGCAATTTTTTCCCCCACTGAGTGAAATCCAGGGGCATTAAAAAAGAAATTGAGGGCACCTTTTAAACTTGTGAAATAACATTTAACCTTTGTTCAAAAATAATAAATACACTTATTTAGGCTTACAGTATATGAGCAACTGTCATAACAATTGCAATAATACAACTATTAGGCAATAATAAGACTATTAGACAAGAATAAGACTATTAGGCAGTAGTCTACAGATTCAAAGAACAAAAAACAAACAGAAAACTTAAATGAGACAATCATATTCAATTTCTTTCTTATTTATTTGTGGTTTGTTATTGTTATTATTTTTTTAAATAATTTGTTCTTTTTTTATATTTAAAAATGAAATGTATTGATTTTTGTGTACCTATAACTAGTACAATACAGATATGACACACACAACAAAGAACACATTATAAAGGCTAATACATTTTTTGAATTATTTTTATTTTTATTATTAATATTACTATTCAAAGCTAATAACATTTGTAAAGCCCAGTGAGGAGCTGGGTGTCCAGACGTCTTTCGACCTTCACGGCCCGAGTACTTCTGGATTCCTCTGACCGTGCCTCGGGTCTCACATCCCAAAGTGACTCCCCCTCTCCTCCCGTGCAGGAGGCGCATGGAGGTGCTGAGCGGCCCCTGGGCGGACCTGGCTCTGCTCCTCCGACAGACAGACAGGCAGACGGACGGCTTCCTTCCTCTCTGGCTCTTCGCCCTGCTGCTGTTCCTGAGCGTCTGCCTGCTGCTGCTGCAGCTCCTCGTCTTCCTCAGCTGGAAGCTCGGGCAGGGTAGGAAACGGGCCTGTCCACCACCCCACATGCCCCGCCCACTCGCTAGGTTACCCTCATGGTGCTGAGCAGCCGAGTTGATACCACAAAGGGGGAGAATATAAAGACATACACCACATTGAAGGGAGTTATATTAATATATCCTCAAAAAATGGAAGTTAATATTGCAATAAGACACTAAAACACCAAGAAAATGTCAAGAACATCTTCTCATGCCTTGCCATGTCTCATGGAAGTCTTCACATTGTCTTTTGAACATCCTGACAGCTCATGCTGCTCTCAGCTAGAACAAATGTCCTAGAAACTAAGAGACACTCTGAATTATGGGAAAAAAAACTCGAAAAATATGCTGCAAAAACCATCGACCTGGTGTGTGTGTGTGTATAAATGTGTGTGTGTGTGTGTGTGTGTGTGTTTTTAGAGGGGTTACTGCAGGTCAGTGCCCTCAAAGTACTGACACACATTAGTCCTCTCACGCTGGATACATGAAAGGGGATGATTACTTTTACGCAGACTTCCTTTTGCCCCAATTTGTGATTGAAGATGAAAAGAAGTCGTGGGGACAATATTGATTTGGCGATGAGGTCATCGATAAGATCCCAACCCGGTCATTATTGTGTGACCTTTCGAAAAAGATAAACTTCATCTGCAGGAATCGATGGACAAAGGCAGTGGAGCTATAAAGTGTTTCTGCGTCAGTGTTTCCGTGAATTAAAATATAATATAATGACTATAATCTTACACCTGAATCTGACAGGTTGTCACAGTCGAGAACAGAAACGTTCCACCGGAGCCCAAAATTCTCCCATTTAAAGGCTCCATAAAAGGTTTTGGCTCACTGACGATGACACAATTTAATTTGAATGCATATAATTTTATTTTTAAATTTTGGAAAAATGCCAGCTTGGTTTATTTGTCTAGTATTATCTGTAATGCATGTTGCGTGAGGTCTCTTCTCCTAAATGATGGCATTTCCTAAGCCGGTTTTAACTGGGTAACATATTTTTTAAATAAGAGTATTGATAGAAGTATAACTATAATCCACTTTGTTTATATTTTGTGAGCCATATCTCATCACCAAATAATATTTTCCCCCTTTTTGCTCCACAGCTGAGGCTGATCTATCAGAGTTACCGCAAGACCGAAGCGCCCTCTACAGGCAGATATACGGAAGTACACACCAGAGGATGAGGAGCGCTGGATAGACACACACACACACACACACACACACTCACACACTCACAGCTGACAGAAGACACACACTTCCCCAGGAGACCAGACACTTAAAACCTGCGGACGTGAAGTCCTGGAGTGTCTCCACGGAGAAGTGTGACTAATGTAAACAGCAGCAGGGACGTGTAACCCTCTCAGGGCGGCGCTTTGAGAAGAAAAGGAAGATGGATGCCGACACCTGGGAGGAAAATCATTACCTGTCGAGGATCTGTGAACGGTATGCGTCTGTAAAACCCCTCTGGTGAATCTGGAAGTTGTCAAGACGACCGTCTCTGACATCCCTGAGGCTGAAGGCATTTATAGAGCTCTATTTATTAATAAAGTGTCTGGACGCGGGTTAGCTTTATGAAAGTGAACATGGAGGGTTGAACTTTCTATCAATAAATGAGCGAATCAGTTGGTTTCAGAGTATAACAATCCTTTATTTAAACAGTGTTACACAGGGGAGGAGTGGCTGTGAGGGGGGGGGGAGAGAGAGAGAGAGAGAGAGAGAGAGAGAGAGAGAGAGAGAGAGAGAGAGAGACAAGACATGTAAGCTGCTATAGACACGCCCCACCGGTGATCATTGGCTAGAGAGGAAACGCTGAGGCGGCTGTGGGTGGTTTTCCAAAAAGGTGTTTCTTGTATAAAGTTTACTTTTTTAAGTTTGAAGTCTCTGAAATACAAAACGTTGCTGGTATTAACTTCATCGGTGGTCCGGAGCCTGAGGATATATTATTAATTGAATTTAAGGTAATAGCAATAAATGTATCTTTTTTTTAAGTTTTTTTACCCATAATGACGAGACCCCTGACGGTTTCATCATCGGACGTTGTCGAGTTGCCACGGTAACCGCTCAGTGCCGTCTTTCTTATTGGAATTAAAATGACGTTTGCGACGGGATTTTTTTTCTTTTTCTTCTTCTTCTTTTTTTCCTATCTCAAATAAAAGTCAACATTTTGGAAAACCGCCCCCCCCCTCCGGCCCAGCGCCGCTCTCAGAGCTCCTGTGATTGGTTGAAACGGACGCCTCAACAGCTGATGGTACCCAACAAATGAAATGGTGATACAAGTAGTGTTTATACATTAAGTGGAAAATAAAATGAAATAAAATGAAATGACCGAGCGGGCGCACAGGTAATCCCAACTTTCCGCAACAAGATCACAGAGAAAAGACAACAAGTTATCAGAAAATCTACAAATATAACCATATGTGATGTAACCGATGCTATTTTTAAAAGTGTTGCTTCGTTTTCTTGGAACTGCCTCCCGCTGCACGCCGGGTTTAAAATGTTTCTCTGCCGCCTCGTCTCTCTTCGCAGGAGGCCAAAGCCCCCCCCCCCCCCCCCCCTTTCTGGAATGTGATTTCAATGCATAGTCGAGGTCAGATCAGGGCGGCCATGACGACCCCCGTCCAGAAGGAAAGCCTCGATCCGGTCCGAGACGTTTTTTTTATTTAGTTTTTTGGGGGGGTTTAATACGTCAGGCCAAGCGCCTCGTCGTGACTCGCTTAACGCCACCGATATTTACAGAGTCGCATCTGGATGTGGAACGTTTGGGTAGAAAGGACACGGAAAGTGAATGAAAACGTAGATTCCATTAGATCTCATGTAGACGCGCCGGATCTAGCTACAGGGTTCTTACACATGTTGACCGGTGGATTTCCAGGACTTTAAACCAAATTTCCATGATGAAACTGAAATCTCGGTATAAACATGAACATTTTTAGAACATTTTGCGTATTTAGAGCGTACGCCGGCTTATATTTTGAGCGTCTTTCTTTAAAAAAAAAAACACATTCATTATTTTAAACTCTGCATGAATGAACATGTGATGATAACACATTTCCATGACTTTTCCCAAACTTTTATGATTTACGTTTTTTTTCCAGGCCTGGAAATGACCATTTTAAAATTCCATGACTTTTCCAGGTTTTCCATGACCGTGCAAACCCTGCAGCTACACTCGCTCAGGATACGAGACGCGTGAAGAGGTGTGAAGACGTGCTGAACGGTTAATCCCGGTTGTCGTGGTGACCAGGAGGTGTTTGTGGTGTGTAAAGAAACTTGGAGTGTTATGCGCTGAAGCGTGACGACAAACCGTAAAGAAACCTCGCCTAAAACTCAGGATGCAAAAATAAGCTAACGAGTGACATGCGACATGCATTTAAATGTTCTTCACTCCCGAGTTGGCTCCGCCTCCATCTCCCAATTATGCTTCAGGTCCCATAACCTCTCTCCCAATCAGGAACCAGGTTTACTGCTCCCTTGCCTCCCTGTGGCCCAATGGGAGTGGCTCGTGTGGTAAAGTGGGCGGGCCCAGGGAGAGCGTTTCGCTACCGCTCCCATCAGGCTCATTTTCAGATCGTTTAGTGAATTTTAACTCTAAAAATACAGTAAAACGTACAGATATATCACACGGAATTAATTCCACCTGCAACATTTGGCCTCTGGAGCATTCAGCCTGTTAACGGCCAAATGTCTTCTCTCCGTGGAGTAAAAAGTGAACAGATCTGAAAATGAACCACCGAGCCGCTAGTCCACACACCGAAGGTGGACGAATAATAACTAAACTTACAGAAATCATAAAAGTCATAACAAGAAAAAAAAACGGGTTGATTTTTTCTTTTAATGCCGTATTTGAAGTCACAGATTCACGTTTCCTGTAACTGTTAGTAATAAAATGTGAGAATGTTCATCTGACTGCGAACGTGCTTCAATTAGTTTGAATTTGTTACGCTTGGAAAAAGTTAAAAAAATAAATAAAATCAAGGTTGTGTCTTTTTGTTTCCTGCCGTCCCGACAATTTAGAAATTACCGTTTTTATAATAAGTTCCTCTCCATTTACACCGTAGTTAAAAGTGAGGGAGGGAGCTGTAATTTAATAATAACGTAATAAAGTCATTTTGGGAATATACCGATAACACTAGCACAAAACCTTCAGCTGCTAATTCATTACATTTTGACGATGATAATGTTTATTAAAATGCTTTCAGTTCAACTGCATCTTGTTAATTGATGAAGGAAAAGTTAAATTTGCTTAAACAGTTGAGTTCCTGACACAATAATCCCGTTGGGCCTGTGTCTCATCGGGGTCGCTCACCATCTTTAAAGTTAGAAAAGACACGACGGAAACACTAGAGCTCATTTTGTAAAAAAAAAAAAAACACTATTAAAAAATAGAAACACGCTAAAAGTATTACGCTAACGAAGTGGTTTTGTTTGGTTCCCTCGGAGAGAGAGAGGGGACGTTACTTTTTTTTTTCTTTCTTAGTTTTTTGGGAGTGAGGGTTTTTAGACGCGCCGCAAACATGTAAGAAAAACCCGCTGGGAAGAGATTGGCAACTTCTCTCCCATTTGTCTTCTCCTTCTTCTCCTCCTCCTTCTTCTCCTTGTTTTCGATCAGTCGAGGTCGGTTGTCGTGAAGTTGATGGAGGTCGTTCAACGTCAACGGAGAAAGATGTCACCATGGGCTCTTCAACTCTGGGAAAACGACAAGGGGAAGGCAGTCAGCCGCGGGTGGCGTGATGATTGGCTCTCAACACTTAGTGGTCCCACTTGAAATACTTCCTTTTCCCCCCCCCACACACACATAAAGAAACACAAAGACACACACACACTGCCTACCTTCCTAAAGTCAAGACTCCTTTCTCTTTCTTCAACTCTCCCCACTGTGTGATGGAGGCTGAAGGCTTTTAGCAGCTTTATGTAAATAAACCACTCTATCCACCCCCCTGCTGTTAATAAAACCTTCCAATATTACAGTTGCCCTGAATAATAATAATAATAAAGGAGTCACTATTATTATTATTACCTGAGTTCAGTCAATCCTCCTCCTCGGCCAGCTCAGTTTCTTTATGAACCACCACCCTGGTGACAGACATGTCAGGGTGCTGCTCTTTGGCCTCCTTAATGGCCTGGGCCAGAGCCTGCAGTACCGGGGGCAACCACACAACGGCAGCAACGAGCACGGCGGGCAGTGGAAGGAGGTGGAGGGGAAGGGAGGGAAAATGGTGGAGTTAAATGAAAAATTAAATAAGAAGCATAAAAGAAAATGACAAATGCTGCTGGATTTACAGTAGATGTGACGTGGGCTATTTTACTTCTTTGGGCGAGGGAGGGGTGTAAACCCGGAGAAGTAAAATACCCTCAGACACATCAAGCGGAACAATAATGAACGGTTAACAATTCAAAATAAATGTAAATCCAGCAAAACAAACACACCAGTGGACGAGGAGGCTTCATGCGTAACGATGCAGACGGGAGTGGATTTACGTCTTCGGCACATATTTGTAAGTTTGAGGGCGCTACATGCAGTTTCCTCTGGAGGGAAAGCCACCCGTAAGAAGGTATCAGCAGAGTCCTCCGACCTTTTTATTATTAAACTAGAGCACCGTCTCTCCCAATGTGGGTGCAGACGTGTCAATGTGTGTCTAAGTTAACTCTACAACAGAGACAAATCAGTAACATCTTTTAAATCACTTCTTAAAACACATAAGTGATATAGTCTTTTTATGCAGAACGTCGGTTCCCCTAATTTAGTTTGTCTGTTTTTAATACATTTTTAATACATTGCTTTTTACATTTACTTTTTATTTAAATTGAATTGTAATATATATTTTTAAATGTAATATTGGTTTCTTGCTATTCCATTTGTTTTGCTTCGACTCTCTGTGGAGCACTTTGTAAACATTGTTTTTAAAGGTGCTATATAAATAAAGTTATTATTATTACTATTACTAGTATGGTTTGATATTTGGGGAACTCATCAGGATGTAAAGATCCTCAAAGTAAAGCAGACATCTTTAAACTCATGGTTATTTTTTCCCCATTTAAAATCCAATATGCTTTAGCATGTAGCGTAGCTTTAGCATGTAGCATAGCTTTCGCATGTAGCGTAGCTTTAGCATGGAGTTCATCAAATCTGGGAAAACATGTAGAAATCTGACAATCAAAGACAAAGACGAGCGGCAAAAATCAGACAGGATGTTGCAAAACAAAATAGAGGTAAAGACATTTCTATATGCGTGGATGAATAAGTGAAGAGACGGAAGTAGCAGCTCGCAGCCGATGAGCGGCCTCCGAGCGGGACTTGATTAACAACCCCGACATGATGGACACGTCACTAGACGACCGGAGAGCAACCAGAGAGGGTTCGATACCCAGAGAGCCTCGTCGGGACACTGACCTGGTCGTGGTCGATGTCACAGTCGCCAGTGATGACGATGCGTTTCTCGATCCTCGTCTCTGATAGGCCGCCCTTTAACGTCTGCAACGAGACGCACCACAACTATGCTTTGGGGCCCGGTATGATGGATGATGGGATATGAACCCATCACACCATCATATATATATATATATATATATATATATATATATATATATATATATATATATATATATATATATATATATATATATAAATAAAAATAAATATATACATAGATAAATAAATATATATATACACAACAATATATAAATATATGAATATATATATATATATATATATATATATATATACACACACATATAAATATATATATAAATAAACATATATATAAATATATATATATACACAAACACATATATATATACACACACACACAAACATATATATATATATATATATATATATATATATATATATATATATGTCACAATGCATCATGGCACAAGAAGACAGTGGTTGGTGTGTGTGTGTGTGTGTACCTTGGTAATGTGTGTCGTTGTGGTAGTGCACAGAGATTCAGAGGTGATTGTCTGAGCAGTCATCAACACTCCCGGCTCGCCATCGCCGTTCCCATCCAGCTGATGACAGAGGAGACACGGGGACATCGTTAGCAGGAACATCAGCACGAGGTCATCCAAAATAAACTTTCTTTACGAGCTACCGTAATAATAAATGGTTTCCCTCGAGGAGGAAGGAATGAAGTACCGGCAGCATGCATAGTTTATAGGAAAAGACGTTTTTCGACATGCTTTCAAAACAGAACATAAACAAGCCTTAAAATAACGCCGACACTGTGAATTCTGACACACACACACACAGGAAAAAAATAAATAAAGAACAACGGCTGCCCGAGGCTCCAGTGCACCTGTGCGGCTTCGTATGTGATGGTCTTTGTTTCCGTGTGTACGATGGGCACTTCTTTTGTCGCTATCTCGGTTTTCTGGGCGGCAAACGTGTCTGATATAGTCACCATTTCTGTCTTTACCACGGGTGGCTGGGGAGGGGCGAGAGGGGGGGGGGGGGGGGTACAGAGAGGGTTAATACATCACACCAGAGACAGTTAAGGACACAGAGAAAACACGCTGGTGTGGCGGCCGTGAAATTCACGTCAGAGTCAATTTCGACAGGTTTTGTTGTGCGTGTCTGTGTTGAGGAGAAATGTAAACGTGTGTTTTCATGATCATCAACAGTGAGCGGCACACGTGTGACACACAACATGAAAGAGTAAACGCAACAGAATTCATGCAAAAGAAACTCAAAAAGCAAAACTCATGCCGGCAAACACCACGAAACGTAGGAACACCACGACGACGACTACTTCCAGCGATGCACAAGCGACAACACGACGACCCCCACAACAGGCTCCGTTCTGGGCATGACAACGGCCTGAAGGACCCCCCTGCCTCTGGAGGAACCAGGGTCCACTCAGACCGCCATCACCCTGACCCCCCCCCCCCCCCGTCTTTGGTGTCATCCATCGACTCAAAGTACGAAACAGCACACAGATGCGGAACACGAACACACACACACACACACACACACACACACACACACACACACACACACACACACACACACACACACACACACACGTCACTTGATGTGCAAACAGGCGTGCAGAGAGATGACGGTCAGAGTGCTTGGCAATGATGATTTCACGCAATACCGTTACCGTGGTGACCGTGACGGGCCAATTAAAGAACGCGAAACATCACTGCCAAACATGTGGAGGACACACTAATAACATGAACACACACACACACACACACACACACACACACCAAGGCTGCCATGCGGCATGCAGAGCGAAGGAGCGGCATGCATTCCCCACTGAGGCCCCGTCTACGTCACAACACTGAAACACAGCAGGAGGCGGAGCAGGAGGCGGAGCAACACGCCACGCGGGGCGGGAGAGAACTAGGCATGTCGGTCACGGTGTGAAGGATCATGATGATGATGAAGATGAAGATAACAGAAATCAAAACGGTGTCGGGGGATGGTAGCTTGACACAAACAAGAACTGCGCTTCTGTCATTTTAGGCGTAGAGTTGTTCCCACAGAACACACGCTAGTGTGAGGAAGGAGGCGGGGCTTAAATATTCACGTAAGCAGGGAGGAAAATGTGCACTGTGGAAAAGCAGGAAGGAGGAGAACATAATGTGGGTGTGTCTACAGCTGGAGGAGGGGTCACAGCCCTGAGGGGGCGGGGTCACAGCCCTGAGGGGGCGGGGCGGCGGCGGGCGGGGGGGGCGGGGCTCTGCACTCGGCCCAGTGGAGACTTTACCTCAGAGCAACAAATAACCTGTGGCCGGTGCTCCACTTCAAACAGAGAGGCTTCTCCATTCACTTTGGGCTCCTCCTCTTCCTCCTCCTCTTCCTCCTCGGGGGCGCCCGTCTCAGCCTCGCTCTCCTCCGGCTCGGCGTGACCGTTCGGGGTTTCGGCGGGCGCCATCGACAGACCGCTCTCCTTCGCCTCCCGCTCAGCTTCTCCCTCCCCCTTTGCATTCTTCTCGGCCTCCTGCTCCTCCTCTTCTTCCTCCTTCTCCCCCTTGGCGACCTCGTTCCTGGACTCCTCTTCCTCTCGACTGGTCGCTTCTACGGGTTGGCTGACTTCAGCTGGGAGGGAAGGAGCGTCCGGAGCCGTCGCGTCCTGCTCCGTCACCTTGACCTCTTCCTCCTTCTGCCGCTCTTCCTCCTCCTCTTCCTCCTCCTCTGGTATTTGAGTGTGGCAGATGGAAACATTGGGAAGGTACTCCGCTTCTTCCTCACTCTCGCTCTCGGATGAAACGCTCTCCCGCTTTGCCGCTTTCACTTCCTCCTCTACCACTACTTCCTTTCCGACCGTCACTTCCTGCTCCGGTGTTTCCTGCTCGGCGGGCGGCTCGGCGGGGGGGGGGACCGTAACCGTGACAAGTCCAGGTTTGGTCGCTATGGAAACCTCTTGGACGACAACGGTTTCTTCGATTTCAACTTCGGTTGTCTATACACACACACACACACACACACACACACATACGCAAATTGCATGGACACACGCAATGATTTCCACACACACACACACACACACACACAGACAACGCATGGGTGGGGGAGAAAAAAAAAAAAGCATAACATGATCATTGAACATAGATAAATTAAATACAATACACAACAAAAATCAGAACTTAAAATGAAGATGAAGATGCTCAACTGTGGACAAAGGTGTGAGACAGGTGAAAGGTCAAAGGTCAAAGAGTGGAGACAAAAGGTCAGTATGGAGGAAACGGTGGAAGCGTCACGAATGGATCACTAGAGGCGCGTGAGATCCACCTTCGCAGGTTCTTTGGTATCGGAGGTCGCGTCGTTACCAGCCGCCGCCGCCGCCGCCGCCGCTGCTCGGGGCGCACTCTCCTGCGTGACAGAGAAGTTACCATGACAACCAATCGCATCATCAGGGTTAGCGGTTACCGTCACTCGCTCGCCGTGACGGCACAACGCGCTACCCCATCCTCGTATCGCCCCTCTCACGCACCATGCAGGCGATTTGGAGTTGAAAGAGAGAAAGAGGCGAAGAGGCGGGATGAAAGGAAGATCCACGGAGGATAGATGAAAGAAAATATCGCAACACTGAAGGCAGATGCTCATCTTAGAAGATGAAACGATAAAAGAGGCGAGAACTAACTTTGGGCGTTGAAATCTCTCGTGTGCCACTTTAAAGGCTTTAAAGGCTTGTGTTATTCAATAATTCAGAAATCAACTTATTACGCTTTTTTTGTGTGTGAGAAAAACAAACTGCAGCTTCAATACCGGCTGCTTTTTAGAGAAGCGGTAAAGAACATCCACACTAACGAGAGCCCGTCTGACACCGGGCCCCCCCGCTGTCCTCTAAAGGAGAGGAGTCACGCCCGTTACTCAGGATGAATGTCGCGGTCCTAAAGACGACTATTCGTCCAGCTCATCTCTTTAGCCTCTTTTATTCACCGATGGCATTGCAGGGCGTCTGAATTCGACTTTCGGCAAATGAATGTGAAAGTGAACCGACTCCTAAAATGCTCGAGAGCAGCACCTCGGGGTCAGAGGGCGCGGCGGCCGGCGAGATAAGAAGAGTCGGGTCGGCCACGCTGCAGGAAAACGGAGCTGAGCGAAAGCCGGAGTGTCGACTGAAAAGGACAGACGCTATCTCCTCTTCAAGGCTCTACCACACACACACACACACACACACACACACACACACACACACACACACACACACACACACACACACACACACACACACACACACACACACACACACACACACACACACACACACACACACACACACACACACACACACACACACACACACACACACACACACACACACACACAAGACAGGAAGAAAGCAACGAAGAGAGGAAGGCACGAAAGAATCCAGAGAAAGAGCGTTTGAGAGCCGAGCGGAAAAGACTTTAGCCAAACTTTACGGCACAAGGCACGAACGAATCTTATCCAGCTTAGAAAACTTTAGGCCGAGCTTTAGACCAAACTTTAGGCCGAGCTTCAGGCTGAGCTTCAGGCCGAGCTTTAGACCGAACTTTAGGCCGAGCTTTAGACCGAACTTTAGGCCGAGCTTTAGACCGAACTTTAGGCCGAGCTTTAGACCGAACTTTAGGCCGAGCTTTAGACCGAACTTTAGGCCGAGCTTTAGACCGAACTTTAGGCCGAGCTTTAGACCGAACTTTAGGCCGAGCTTTAGACCGAACTTTAGGCCGAGCTTCAGGCCGAGCTTCAGGCCGAGCTTCAGGCCGAGCTTTAGGCCGAGCTTTAGGCCGAGCTTCAGGCCGAGCTTCAGGCCGAGCTTCAGGCCGAGCTTCAGGCCGAGCTTCAGGCCGACCTTCAGGCCGAGCTTCAGGCCGACCTTTAGGCCGAGCTTCAGAACCCTGTGAATATCAAAACAGAAAGAAAAAGAAAAAACTCGTACAGCAGAGGGAAAGAATTATGATGTAAAGTGTGAAGAAAGTCCAGCTGAAAATTGAAGCAGCGTAACGGCGAAAGAAAATAAGAAAAAAACCATCAAGCGATGAACCCCCATGGAAACATCAAAAGAAAACACCCACAAGTTTGAGTTTTAAAACCCCGAGGTGAGAACTTCACGATCGTCCACAAAGACAAACATTTCCCCCGGAAGTAAAATGCCTCTCGCGTTTCGTTTTTTGGGACACAAGACACATGGAGACGGACGTACCACTTGCTGTTGCTGTTGGATACGTATCGTTGTGGCGGGGGAGGAGGTGATGCGGTTCTCCCACTGGTTGCGCTGCGGAGGAGAGGGGGGCGGAGCCTCCATAAAGGAGCGCTTTAGCTGGCTAATGCTAGCTTGGTGTTTCAGAACGTCTTCCTGGGTCTTATCGTGGTCCTGATGAGGGAGGGGAGGGGGAGGGAAGAAGGGGGGGGGGGTAAATGAGATGAGTACGGATAAATGAGGGATGGCGGGTTTTTGTGTGTGGGGTAGAAGGTGGAGGAGCATGGATGAGGGGAGAGGAAAGATAAAGAAACGGAGGAGGAATAACACAATGGATAGAGGGACGATGGCCAGATGAAGAAATGGAGACGTGTCATGGGAGAAGGAAGGAGGAAAAGAAGAGGGATGAAGGAAAGGAGGGAGGGAGGGAGGAGGATAAAAAAGAGAGAGAGGGAGATGTGGGGAGTGGAAAAAATTGGGTTCAAAACAGGAACATTAGTCTGTCAATCAGGAGGAAGACAAGATGGAGGCCATGCCTCACTGGAGCCTCGCTGAGTCTGAAGGGTACACGTGTTCATCGTTGTAACGTGTAAAATAACATTTAACTTTGGTTCAAAAATTATAAATATACTTATTTAGGCCTACAGGCTATGAGCAAATGTCATAACAATATCAAAAATAAGACTATTAGGCAGAAGTCTACAGATTCAATGTGTTTTCTTCGAGTTTTTTAAACAAATAAAACATAAATCAGACGATCTTATTACATTTTACTCTAGTTTCTTTATGGTTATTTATTGTTATTACATTTCTTTAACAACTATTTAAAATTACAAATTATTTCTTTTGTTTTTTTCTAATAAAATGTTTTATTTATTATTATTTGTTGTGTACCTCGTAAAGCCAATACAGAGAGGACACACACAACAAATAAAACACTATTAAATTATCGAAATGATGGGGCATATGTTGCCCCTTTCCTAGTGATGTCAGGGGCACAATTATATTTCTTAGGGCCAGTTTTGCCCCTGTATATTTCCAACGCTGTGTCCGTGTGTGTGTGTGTGCGTGTGTGTAATCAGGCTGCAGTGAAACAGGGTCTCTCCATCTTGTTCTTTAGAACCAGGCGAGGAACAGCGGTGCAGGACGTGGAGCTGATGGTGGTCTCTTCCTCCTTCATTATTCATCATTTAATCAGAGGGTCGAGTTCATAATTTAGTCTCATCCTCTTCCATTTCCTGTCCCTCCAGTCGGACCGCATCTATCTTCCCTCTTCCCTTTCACTCACGTAGAATACCAATTCAATCTGATACGGTTATTAGAACATTATTAGAGATGGGGCGACACGTTGGACCTCAGATGAAAACTTGTTTTCCTCTTGAGACGTGCGACGTTAAGTAAATATCGTCGTCAGCTATATAACACTACGCGCTACAGATCCTCACTATCAGTCCCACGCTGCATAAAGGGTTGTTGTTGTTGTTGTTGTTGTTGTTGTTTTAGTGTGTTATAAATCGCATCGCTCGCCGCCGCCAGCCACCAGAGACCCGGAGGGAAGCTCCCCGTGTGAGTTAGTGGGGTCAGTCGGGTTAGACGCAGCTCTTCCTGCCAATAATCAAATCTCTTGACATTTTTGAAGCTCACAAAAAAACAGCATTCAACATGCACAAAGCATGCGTCAGAGGCCCGGCGACACGCCGCTGACCCCGTGCACAAAGCAGCTGTTGTGAACACGGCGCTTGGGAAAGTTCTGGGGAGGAGAACGTCTGGACTGCACGTAAATATTTAGCATTTCAGAGACTCGGCACTGAAAACGTCTTGGCTCCCTCAACGCGGTGACTTTGGGGATGTTTGTTTCCTCCCGTGGGAGCGGCGGTTACGTGGATCGCCTCCAGCTAAACGGCCCGGATCCGATCGGATCGAGCAGGATTGCTGCCGATCTAATAATAACCTTCTAATCGGGCCATGAAACCAAAACGACGAGCTAAAAGATGCCAAAACGCCTCGTAGAGCTCATAAGAAGGTGCAGAATTGAGTCTCGTTTCCAAGCGCGTGTTCAAAATGTCTGCGATGTGAAACGGGGCAGTTAGCTCTGAAACCAAAAACATGTTCATACGGTATATAGGATATCGTTTTTTAAAAGGAAAGGGCTCGGAGTCGAGCGTGAACTCTCGAGACGCAGACAGCCACACGCCGGCATGCAGCAGAGCCTGAGAGTGCGAGAGGGCAGCGGCCGTGTACAGTGGAGTACACGTCAGAGGGAGTTGTAGTTCTGATGGCGTCAGAGGACACAGAAACATGTAGTTCTCTTATTCAGCCATCAGACGACGCTAGTACCAACCTCCAACATTAAATTACTGTGCCTCACATAAATATTGTCCCCATGCACTCTCATTGGACTCTGGAAGGCAGACATACAGTGAACAATAAAATGGAGAACATTAATAAAAAAAGAAATTAAAAAAATGTGTTGCAGTCTATAAAATGTTATTCCATTTGGAACAATAAATAAATAAATAATAATTAAATTAATAGGTACAGAGAACATAAATATTGTCCCCATGCACCCTATATACAGGGAGAAAAAAATGGAGAAAATTAATAAAAAAAGAAATTTAAAATGGTTGTAGTCTATAAAATGTAATTCCATTTGGAACAATAAATAAATAAATAAATAAAATGAATAGGTACAGAGAACATAAATATTGTCCCTATGCACTCTATATACAGGGAGGAAAAAAAGTATAAAATTAATTTTTATAAATGTGTTGTACTCTACAAAATGTAATTCCATTTGGAACGATAAATAAATAAATAATAAAATTAATAGGTACAGAGTAAACAGAAACAATATTTAAATAATTAAATCGAGGTGGTGACGCGGCCAAAGTGCCTCAAACTGTGATGACGGCTGGAAGATGGGTACAAGCACAAATTAACAACATGTTGGTTTCATTCATTGAATGTGATGACGAGAGCACTGATACCCATGTTGACACATACAGAGAAAACAACAACACCGACAGACATGTACACAAACCCAAAAGTGCGTTCAGCAAAACCCCAGAGATCACGATGAAAGACAGAGAACCCGTAAGCCACAGCAGAGCAACCGAAAAGCGAGGCTGTTTGGGGGAAAGTGCCCGGGCAGGATCAGTTTTTATACTCAATTTACCGATGTAAATATTCAGATTTCTTTGGGTGGAGGAGGATTTCTCAAATGATAAAAAAACTGATTCTGTGTGGTCGTGTACGGGCAACTTCACCCGAAAAGAAAAAACAAACCCACTCGCACCGAGCAAATGATTGACAGACCAAATAAAACCAATCAAATAGTAGTGAGAGAACCTGAGAGAGGGCGAGCTCACTGGCTGCCAGTGACTGTTGCCGGGCAGAAATCAGGGAGAGAGTGAGGACAGGTTAGGTTTACTGCATGAGTGCACCGCTCCACCATTAAAACCAATTCCCTTAAATATGTATGAAAAAGAACATAACAAAAAAACACCTTTACACTATCTCTCAGCAAGAGAATTTGCAAAGCATGCTGGGTAAAGACGGACCCTACAGACCTGGGTGGGCGTGGCTTCCGCAGGGCTCAAGTCCACCTCCATAACCTTCAACGTCGTTGTCATGACAAAAATGAGGAGGATAGGGGCGCGAAGACAAAAAAAAAAAAAAGTGTGAAATGGATGATGGGGACAGAGCTGGTTTCTCCCCCCCCCCCCCCCCCCCCCCACCTCGGTGTCAGGGAGCACACCTGGTCATGTGACCACAGGGGCAGTAACATGAGGGGGTCTGGGATGGTCAATAACTCTACAGTTAGTTACGTTTCTCCAAAACAGCGAGTCTCTGAGAACGGATCTGAAAAAGTCTCTCACGACTAGAGTTCCCATGTAGTTTTTTCTTTTCTTTAAAGCACACAGACGCGACGTTGTGTTCAAACGGGACGTCGACTGAACCAGAGGCCGGCGGTCACTGCAGGAGACTTTCAGTTAGAATAGTTTCTTCTGGCAATGAGCAGAATATTTTCAGTCGGTTCAATCGGCTTCATTCAGACATGACATCACCGAGAACATCGCTGGGGGAACACTGTTTACGCTCAACATTCATCCTCAATAATACAGACCAATAAGCGTTCTGTGCCGCATCCGTCAGCGTGTACAGGTCTAACAGCTAGTAAAGTGAACTAATCCCTCTGCACTGCAAAGGGTTCAAAGACTCAAACTGACAATTTTAGGCAAAAATAAAATGAGTTTCTCGTCCGAGAGCTTATTTATCTTACATGTTATCGATTTACACCTCTACGTCACGAGTGACTCTAATCAGCCGGGTGCCTTGTTCAGCATGGCAACTAATCACGACTCGTTATAAAATATTTTAAACACACCAGGTGGTTGAAGCGGATAAATCTCGTCTCTGTACAGTATTTTAAATCTCTTAATATACTTTTCGTTTCTCTACATTAAAAGCATAGTAAAATGTCCTCTATTTCAACACGGTTTATCCCAAACTCTGAGTCTTAATAGTTTATTTAAATCATACTTTTTCTTATATTTGTTCGTTATTATATTACAGTGGGGGTTGCCAGGAGGGGGGGGGGGGGTGCAAGGGATCAGAGGCAAGCTAGAAATTAGTAGTTAAAGAAGGTGGAGGAGGCAGAGGGGCTTAATGTATACACAGTTTACACACTCAAACATGGAGGAGGAGGAGGAGGAGGAGGAGGAGGAGGAGGAGGAGGAGGAGGAGGGTTTGTTCGGCGTATTTATGCGGCGGGATCGCACATCTCTTGCGTCCAGGTGGCGCCGGTGTGCGCGTGGTGCCTGATGCGCGGCGGCGTGTGCGTCGGCGTGAGCGGAAAGCCCGACTGATCCTCGGACCGGGCGCCCGGCGCCGTTTCGGGGACGAGCGTCGGCGAAACGGCCCGCCGGTGACCGGACACCGCGTTCTCTAGGTAACACAGGGTCAGGCCGAGGGGCGTGGCCAAAACCAGCGCCAGGACCAGGGACTGGCTCGCCGTCAGCATCACGGCCGACAGGAAGACGACCAAGAGGCCGGGCAGGAACAGAGGGGGCGGGTCCAGGAGGTAGCGGTGCACGGACGGGGTCAGGGAGGAGAGGGAGGGGCGAGAGGGGAGAGGAAAGATATACCAGGGCAGAGAGGAGAGGGAGGAAAAGGAAGAGACGATGGGGGGAACGGCGAGAGAAGACAGTCGTAGCCGGAGTCGCGTCGGGGGCCAAAGATCAGCGGGTAGCGAACTCGTGAGTTTGGTCGGCAGGCGGCTCGAGACGAGAGAGACCAAGAGAGTCCGTCTCAGCGCCAGGCGGCTGAGCATCTGACGGAACCGGGGCGCGGCGATGCCTTCGGGGGCCGAGGCCGCCGCCGCCGCCGCCGCCGCCGACTTGAACGTGAGCTTCAGAGTGAGAAGCCTCAGCTTCTGCGTGAATCCAGAAAGCAGCTTCGCGGGCAGACACCTGTTACCGATCGTCCCCCAGAGGGAGAGGAAGCACAGGACGAAAGACACGTATTTGGCCACGCCCCTCAGGGGGAACCGGCTCCACCAAGTTGGCGCGTCGGCCCGGCGGGCGTCCTCGACTTCGGAGAGCTCGGCGGTCGGAGGGGTCGGAGGAGGGGGGGGCCCGGGGGGTTTTGCCCGAGGGGTTCGAGGCGAGCCGACTCGTGGTCGGAGAACAGGGAGACGGCGTTGGAGCGGAGCGCCCAGAGGGCGTGCGAGGAGGAGGCGGCGGCGGCGGCGGCGGCGGCGGCGCCGTCTACGGGGTTGTCGTCTTCGGAGATGTCGGAGAGGCCGCGGTCGAACTCGGAGATGGTGTCGAGGGACGGGGGGAGGGAGGAGAGGGAGGAGGAGGAGGAGAAGGAGAGGGGGAACATGAAGATTGACTGATGGAGGTGGATTTCAGGGAGGGACAAATGCACACAGGGAGAGAGGAAGAGGGGAAAGGGAGGACGCAACAACAACAACAACAACAACGACGACAACGACAACAACAAGCGAGAGACCCGTTGCACGTCGGCGACAAGCAGTCAAATAAAACCAAACCACCGACACAATGTGCATTAAAAACATCATTTCATCATTTTACCATGAAATGATGACGGCACGCAAGAGGGAAGTGATATCAAAAAAAAACGAAGGACGTGTGTGAGTGAAAAAAAAAGAGAGAGAGGGGGGAAAGAGACATACCATTAGTCAGTGAACAACACGGCACACACAGGTTAAGAGTGAACAGAGCGGGCGGGCAGTGTGCCGCCGCCGCCGCCGCCGCCGCCGCCGGCCTCGGGAGGTCAGATCCACAGCGCCGGGGTGTGTGAGCGAGGAGAGGGAGGGGGGGGGGAGTGGGGGGGTGAAACAGGAAGCGTGCACATAACACAGTAATATACGAGGTATGTATTTATACAGTGTAGTGTCCCACCGGCGGACATAGATCTCTGCTTTAGGACACAACTGTCACACCGCGTCCGCCCGTCTGGCAGCTCTGAATACGAGAGGATCCAAAGGAAACCATGAAAATGAAGATATTCATATTTATCCGTCGGTCTTGTCGGCCTGCGTGCTCTTTTTTAACCGCAGGTATTCACGACTTAAGGGGATTAAAGTGAGGATGCCCCCTGGTCCTAGAGGAGGTTAGGTTAAGCGGAATCTTTTAAGATAAGATATTCATTCATTAGTCCCACAGTGGGGACATTTCAGGGTCACAGCAGTGGATGATCAGTGGATTAGAGCATTAATAAAAATAAAAGATACAAATAAAAAACACAAAGCTAAATACTAATACTAATACTAAAATACAAAAAAATACTAAATACTAAAATACAAAAAAATACTAAATACTGAAATACTAAATTACTAAATACTAATACTGAAATACTAAATAATACTAAATACAAAAAATACTAAAATACAAGAAAATACTAAATACCAATACTAAAATACAAAAAAATACTAAATACTCATACTAAAATACAAATACTAAAATACTAAAAAAATACTAAATACAAATACTAAAAAATACTAATATACTAAACACTAATACTAAAAGGGGAAAATGCTGTACGTCATGGTGGAAACCAGATAAAAAGTCGATTAATACCCACAACAATATGTGTTTTTGTACCGTTATTTGAATATTACACAGGAAAAATAATCGAGGCGTCAATTAACCAACCGTGTTGTGTGGAACAGACGTATTCCAGATCCACTCATTCTGTCCTTTCAAAGTAAAAGCCCTAAATATTTAGACTGCGTATCCGTTTTCCGGAGGGAACTCAAATTCACTCTTGCGCATTCTGCTAAAAAGGGAAACTCATTAAAACAGCTACCAGGAGGCCGGGCCGCCCAGTAACTGACCTCAGACGGACTCTGGTGCTCCGGGTGACATTCGCAGGCCGGGTTCTCACATGTCCGTGTCATTTATTCGCCTTCAGGCCTCCCAAAAACCCCGTAGCCCCGGTCCCATCGCGGTCTGTTGCCAGTTCTCGTTATCGTTTCATTGTTCCATTGCTACAAAGCCTCATCTTTGTCTTCATAACTTCAGATGTGAGACCCAGGAATACCGCTGCATAGTCCCTCACATGTTCACAACATGTTACAGTCTCAGCGCACCAACCAGGAAACGTGCAGCGTGTTATGTAACCGTATTATGAATAACATGTTGACTAGGAGATGCTTGTATTCACTAAAACGTGACGAAAACACGTCGATTTTTCCATCAACCAGAAGCATCATGTCTCTCCCTGTGATCCACAGACACTTAATCAGTTCCTGTGGGACAGTAGGGACCCTCGGCAGTAATATGATACAGCAAAGAAACTGCTGTCGAAGTACAATATATATATATACGATTTTCTTCTCTTTCTGAGCACACATAATGCATGTATCCACGCATGATGAAAACATCACACACACACACACACACACACACACACACACACACACACACCTTAGAGTCAGAGTGGAGATCCAGGTGCGACTCCCGTCCGTTCTCAGACGTAGCTTCAGTGATGCTGATCCTTGGTGCTGAGGAGAGAAACACACACAATACACTTCTTTACAATTCTACATATAATAATGTGTCATTCTTCCGCCTGCAGATTGTTACTCTATTTACTTGTTCAGTTCAAATCTTTGTATTTCTCAAAAGACAAAAAACAAAACAATTTAACGGGATAGTCCAGAGTATTTAAAGTTGGTTTGTAAGAGGCACTGATCCGTCGCCGGTGTATTCCCTACAGAAGATGGAGAAACAGACAGGAGTAGTAGCACAGGAGCATGCGGAGTGCTGCTGTGGATTAGGAGCTTTATTTAAGTTAAAAGACTGTTTTTGTCTGTATGTCCTGCTGCCTCATTGCTTTGCTCCCGTCTGTCTTTACTATCTGGATGGATAAGAACCTCACACTTAAAAGACTCCAAAATATCCTATAACAAAGGTTGTTGGCTTGCAGTGGAATAACGTGTCCAGCAGGGGGCACTGTCACACCGTGGACTATCCCGACACTGAAACAGCTGCGCACAGCTGCATGAACTGGGATCTGTGAGCTGAAAACCAGAAAACCACAAAAAGAAACGCTATGTGCCGTTTTCCCCCAAACAATAAGTATTTAAAGTGACAATAGCTCATTTAAACCGTCTTTAGACGTGAGCGACATCACACTGACTGCTCTGTATTTACAGTAGTTTCCTTCATTGTGGAGGCCTTTTCTCTATCTAGTTACACATGACATTCTTTCTCTCCATCCCCTTCTCCATCTCTCACTGTGTGACAGGAAACACATGCTGTAGCTATTTCCTGTATCTGGTCAGACACTAGCAGTTCACATCCCAACACACACACACACACACACACACACACACACACACACACACACACACACGTAAACCCTCAGCCCACGACCCCTCTTCCATCAGTCCGTCATTCCTTCCATTCGTCTTTTTGTCCGTCGTTTTGTACATTAAATATTGTTGAAGGAGATGATGGAACGCCATCTTTCTGTGTGTGTTTGTGTGTGTGTGTGTGTGTGTGTGTGTGTGTGTGTTACCTCCATCCAGACTGCGGCTGATCCGTTTGGACGAGGTGCGTTCGAAGTTGGGCGCGGGGCGGTCGATGAGGGAGCTGGCCGTGCGGGTCTGGGCCTGGGTTCGTCCGCTGTAGCGGAACTTGGAGCCCAGAGTCAAGAAGCGGGCTTTGGCGGGTTGTTCCGGTACCGTCAACCTGACGGACAAGAGGCCGGGGATAGAGGGAGAGGGGGGGGACGTTGAAATGGGCGAGTGAATCTTAAAACCTTTTACTTTGCGCCGTTTATTTTAACGCTCACAACGACGACATGCACTTGTGCAAGAGAGACAACTTTCTTTTTTCCAGGCAGCTCTTCCCTCAACAGGATATTGAAGCTTATTCTTCTCTTTTACACACACACACACACACACACACACAATGATGAGCACCTGGTTTATCTTTTGTGTGTATGCATTGCTCCGGGCATCGTGCTGGTAAAACAACCACAAGATACACTCTCACTCTCTTTCAACTCTCTGAGCCTTTTGTTGAGCGCCATGAAGCACACATTCCTCCATTGAACATTACTTAACAAGCTGGACTGGATCCCCCCCCCCCCCCCCCCTCCAGACTGTAAATCTCCGATATGTGTGATGTTTACCTAAAGAAACTGTGATTCTCCACAGAGGTTTTCCACAGCCTCTTGGCAGTTCGATGGTTCTGGAGTTTGAATCCCACCGTGCTCTCAAACTGCTCCGTCTGACAAAGAAACAGAAGGCAGGGCGTTACATGTTGTGAGTGCTGTAGTGTGTGTGTGTGTGTGTCTGGGTACACACCTCTCCTGGTCTGATCTTAATGTAGAAGTTGTTCCTCTTGTACGAAATCTTGAGGATCTTGGGCCAGGCGAAGCGGTTGATCCGGAGCCGGTCTTTGTAAACCAGGAGCCCGTTGGCGCACACGCCCAGCATGATGTCCACGCCCTCAGAGTCCTGTGATGGGTCAATACATTTATTTTTATTTTTTATATTTAACCCTCCTGTTATCTTCAAATTTACCCGTGGAAATTTGACCCCAGCAATAAAAACCTCCAAAAGATTATTAGAAATAATATTGTATTCCAAGTTTAAGTGTGAGGTACTTTATGTGTGTTTGTTGACTACCTAAACAGCCTTTTAAATAAATAAAAAAGTTGATATTTCTTATATGTTTTACACAGTGAGAAACAGCCTGGGGGGAAATGTACAAGTTCAGGAAATAAAAAACATATCATCATGTGAATTTGATGTTTTCCCAGTTGTCCCCAATAAATTAGGAAAAGTCATGAAATATGAAGCAAAGAAAATGATGTTTAGAGACGTTAAACATTGAATGGAGTCAAATTGACCCCAAAGGTAACAGAAGGGCTAAAAACACATTTTGACAATAATCATGAGTCGCTGTGTTTGCTGCTCATACTGTACGTACAGCAATTGATTTTGTTTTAAAGTCGTCTGTTCAAAGTTAAGAAAAACTCAATTACCTCGCTCTCACTCTCACACACACACACACACACACAGAAAGTATTTCCGTACAACTTTAACATGGTTAGCTGACGGACTAACTCACTGACGAAGCTTTTACGTCCGAGGCCATCTGGAAACGGCCGGGCCGGTATTGATTACACTCGTACATCTAACCGGGGAAAGATCTGCAGGACTAATGGGCGGATGCACTATGTTGATAATGGGCAGTTTGACCGGGACATGCAACACGCAAACACGGCACACGGCCTCGACATGCCATCGATCGGGTCTGGGAACACGTCGGCACTTTGGCTCGGACGGAGCGGACGCGGCCGAAGAACAACTTTTAGTGATTTCTGTGAGGAAACGAGGAAGAATAAGTGACTCGAGTGTTTGAGACCGAGATAAAAAACGTAAACCGGGACGCTGAAAATGAATCTGCTCGATGGAGCGATCCCCAATTTGATGATGTAAACATGTCTTCAGTGAGAAAGGTTTAGTAACATTAAACAAGGTAAAAAAAACAACAAATACATAACCACACGTATTGTGATTCTATTCATTGTATTTATAAATTGGGTTTGTACAATGTGTTTTGGTATGTATGCCATACAGTATTTGCAAAGAGTTCCTTTTGAAAAGGGGGTCATGAAACTTGCAGGACAAATTAATGGACACAGGACAGAAATAGATCTGCCTTGAATTCCCACAACATTGGTCTGCCAGAAGAAGAAGAAGAAGAAGAAGAAGAAGAAGAAGAAGATGTGCACCGTTTGAAACTCTTGCCCGGTTTCTTCCCTCTGTCGTGAACAAGTGGAGCACGCTCTTAAAGAGGACTCTGCTCCTTCTGCGTCGGGGATCCGTCCCCGTCTCGCTCTAACCTCAACTCTGACTGTCGGCCATTTCTTCCTCCTCGGTATTCTCAAGCCCACGTATCCTCTCCGTCTATTTTCAGACCCTCGATGCCCCCCTGCCCCTTCTCTGTCTCTCTCGTGCATATTTCCCCCATTTTGACTCCCTGCATTGCACAAAGACAGAAGAATCACCCGTGATGACCTGCTATCCCAGCGAGGGAGACCGACTGTTCCCATGGTTACGGCCTCACAGAGTGTTTGTACAGCTGACACGGACACACACTCCCAGATGCATTGACACAAACATGCGGACACACACTTTTCACATCAAAAGGAACTGTGCGGACCCCCTGACACAAAATGAGAGGAGCGGACAGGAAGAGGAGAGGAAGAGGAGAGGATTCATTCATGTATTCATACCTTGGCATGGTGCAAGTCCACCCCGTACATGGACAGCTTCTTGGCATTTTCGAGAAACTGGACGTCGGCCTGTGCTGGTGTCATTCCCCTGAATGAGTAATCATACAGGATATGAAAAAGACATCGTCATGGTCCCTTTACTTCCCGTAAACATATCTAAAGGCTATTAATGACGAAGAAAGAGACTACGTGACCCCCGTCCTCTCTGACCTGTGAGACTTGTGGAGCTCAAGAATCTTCTCCTCCATCTCTTTGTTCTGATTGGGCGCAAAGGTCAGCTGACCGACGTTGTCCAGAGGCCGAGGCTGGTCGGGTTCGTGGTCACCAAATTCCGCCTGCAAACCAAAAAGAGAGCACCAACGCGTAAAAGAAGAGCGGGAATAGTCGCGTGTGGAAATGAACACGCCACACACACACACACACACACACACACACACACACACACACACACACACACACACACCTGCAATGTGTACGAGCCCAGCAGGGCGTGCGTGACAAAGGAGCACGGCAGTCGTCCAGAAGCCACATCTTCACGGAGCTGCAGACACAACAGGTACCTTACAGGGCAGAGAAAGGGAAACGGGTTTTTATTATTATTATTATTCTGAAAACAGAGTCTACCTCCAACAATAACCAAAACCGTGAACCTCGAAAAACTCGTTCTCAGGCTTTCTTTGAGCTGAAACCGGCTCCATTGTTCGCGGTAACAATAAAGCGATGCACCTGAGCACAGGGTCAGCTGGTGCGGATTAGACGTCTTTGTGTTGGTTTTATAGTTCCGTGTGATGTGCCGGTAAACTGTTGGGAGGACCTCCGACTCACCACGACGAACCCAAACTCGGAAGCATAAAGTCTGTGTGTACTCTGTGTGTACTCTGTGTGTACTCCGTGTGTACTCCGTGTGTGTGTGTGTTAGTCATCCAGGGCCAGTGAGTAATAACAGCACACTAATTTGTCCCCCTGCTGCAAACCTTTGTACAAATCTTACATTTCCTGAATGGAGCTTCTGTGTGAACGACTAATTCAGGCACCCCAGGGTGCCGCCCGCTGAGAGAAAAGGCTCCATGAAAGTCCCTTTTTGGTGGGACGTGACGCCGTGGAGGCTGGAGCCCAGCCATCCAGCGACCGCGCTTCTCTTCCCCGCCTCAGGACAATAACGTGTTTACGTGGTAAAAAGCACTACTTTCTATTTATACATGAGATTCAGGTGTTGCTATTGAAATACATGACACACCTGCAACAAACTGTTACTGGAGGCCCCACAATGCAATGCCGTTTACTACGCGTTAGTGAGCGTGTCCTCGGTTAGCCTTCAGCTACAAGAAGCTGTTCGCCCCATTAGACATACGCTCCAGCTTCAATGCAGTGTGCTCGGAGCACGCCTGTGTGTGTGTGTGTGTGTGTGTGTGTGTGTGTGTGTGCGTGTGCATGCATATGTAAACGTATAAATTAATGAGCAATGTGCACAAAGCCAACCTGTGTTGATGTTTTACTTTTGTTTTGTGGTGTAGGCCCGAAGACACGCACATACATTTCCAGAGTGAACTTTTTTAAGCTGCACCAAGCAATATTTGTCATATGAGTGGGTTAATATCGGTTAATAATCCCAACAGATAATCATCCCCCCGTTATACAGTTCACCACACGTCTACAGAGCTTCTTTTAGCCTCTTTAAGCTCCTTGTTTTGGTTTCAAAGCCTGACACTTTTTCAGTTCACCAGCGCTGCTCTCCTCAACCCATGGTTTAAGTAAACATTGGTAGATCTCTAACGTGTGTGTGTGTGTGTGTGTACCTTGTAATGTCTTCAGTGAGCAGTGAGGGGTCAGGAGGGTAGAACTTGACGTTGAATGCAAACTGCCAGTTGTTATCTGGAGAGAAAGAGAGATCATTGTTCAGAGACACATGGAATAAATACAGGGGAATAAGAATGTATGAAAACTGGACAAGTTTTATGATCAGGGTTGTTTGTATTTCGCAATGCGATCCATCCCTCTGCCCGTGTGTGTGTGTGTGTGTGTGTGCGTGTGTGTGTGTGCACAGACAAAGAGAGAAGTAGTTGTGAGTAATTGCAACTAATGCAGAACAGATTTTAGACAAAACTAAGCCTGTAGTATATCTCACACACACACACACACACACACAAACTCAGAAAACCAAAATCTTGTTTTAATGAACTAGCAATAATATATATATATATATATATATATATATATATATATATATATATATATATATATATATATATATATATATATGTTTACCATTTTAATTTCCTTTTACACCGAGGGACAATATTTGCCCTTAAAGTATCCAGGGTTCCACTTATGTATATATGTACTTGTGTGTGCATATATATGTATGTGTGAACGTATATATATATATATATATATATATATATATATATATATATATATAGATATCTTTTTGTATATATATATACATATATATTATACATATATGTGTATATACATATATATATATATATACACATATATATATATGTTTTTTAAATCATAGGTTAGGGCACTTATAAGCTAGATAGCTTCAGGCTCGACCCTTTCGGTCAGCCACGTTCTTCTTTTGTTGAATTCTGATTGTTATATTGTACCCACAGTCTGCTGTGGATACATTTTGCTGATCATAATTTGTGAATCTCACAGATCCAAAGCCACACCGGGATGGGGTGCAGGAGTAATCCCACAAGGTGACTCTCACGAAACCGCCCCATCCCGATGGGGAGGTAGTCGCTTCATCACATCGCTCCTCCCTTGTAGGCGACTCGGAGTCGTCTACTCCCGCCGATCGGTCCCACCTGCTCGGTGTAGGCGACTCGGAATTACCCAGCGCTCCTGTGGGATTCACTAAAGATCACTCCTATTTATAGTCGCTGGTTCGGGGCTCGGTGACATCACTAGTGTCGTCACTAGTGAATCAAAGCGCTTACATGTCACGTGACAATGTTTCCATGGTGACAGACAAGGTCACGGAGATCGAAGGCGCTGACAAGAAGCCACTTCCACCAGGAAACCTGTTTGTATGTACTGTGTACGTGTATTTATATAAGTACTTATGCTTATTTCCTTTTCACGCGCACGCACACACACACTCACACACACACACACACACACACACACACACACACACACACACACACACACACACACACACACACACACACACACACACACACACACACACACACACACACACACACACACACACACACACACACACACACACACACACACACACACACACACACACACACACACCTGGTGTTGCATAACCTCACTCGTGCTTCATCAAATAGAAAACAGTAATCAGAAACATTGACACGCGACATCCCACAATATCTTCATCATTTCGTCATCATGTGGATTTCCTCCAAATCTCCATTTGGCTCCAGCGTTCCTCCTCCTCTCATTTCACCTCACCGTGCCCGCCACCATCGCCTTTTCCTCATTGCCTGGAGCTACACAACGACACACACACACATACACACACACACACGCACACACACACACACACACACGCACGCACGCCTCCACAGCTGCGTCCCAGAGGAGCAGGAAGGACGGGGCACGCCGTGGCGGGCTCTCTCGCTGCGAGCCGAAAAGCAAACATGTCGTGCAGATGTGGAGTTTGTGGAGTTTCTTTCCACAGATTTGTACTTTTCTCGCTCAACGCACAGAGACGGAGGATCCGGCGTGCTGACGGTCGCGTTTCCATACCGGCCTGCGTTGTACGGGTGTGTGTTAGCGCCAAGTGCAGCGGGAGTCTCTGGCGACCGCTCCACCGCGCCACATGGCCACGAATCCGCCTCATGATAGAGACAGGGTTCTAACACATGTTAACCGATGCTTTTCCAGGACTTTGAACCAAATGTCCATGACCAAACTGAAATCTCGGTATAACCATGAAACAATTTGAACATTTTCCATATTGAGAGCGTACGCCGGCTGATATTTTGAGCGTCTTTCTTTAAAAACGTATTAATTACTTAAAACTCGGCATAAATAAACACGTGATTATAACAAATTTCCATGACTTTTCCAAAACGTTTATGCTTTAAGTTTTTTCCATGACTTTTCCAGGCTTGGAAATGACCATTTTAAAATTCCATGACCGTACGAACCCCTGTATAGAATATACACACGCGCACAGACACTGATACATACACACACCCTATTCTTTACCTCCCTTCATCCACTTCTCTTCCTCACATGCAACGATTCACTCGTCTTTCCCACGCAGCCGTTCATATTCCTCGAAAGGTTCTTTTTCCATACGATAATAAACATCTGCATGTTTAATGAAATTGAAGACGTGATGATCCGATACTGGAGCACAGGCAGCTGCTGACACCACGACAGGGACACCCAACCCCATAAAGGGTTGTTTGACCGCTGTTAAACATTAACAACGGCCGCGTGCTCGTGAGGGGTGGACTGCCGGGATCCAGACCCCCAACCCCTGAGAAACCCTGAGAAGATTCAAATGCGACTCGGCAGAATTTTGGATTTGGACGACCGACACGTATCGGAGGAAAGTTCATCTTTCTGCTGTTGCGCTTTCTTCGCCTTCGCCGCCTCCCGTGTGGCTCATCCTTTTTTCTTTTTTTTTTACTCCGATCGGCCTCACCCACCGCACTATGACATTGTCCGTTCTCTCTTCTAGCAAAGCCACGACGATGATACCGCGGAGAGAGAGCGCGGACACACCCACGCGGCTTTGCTGCGCTGTGGGCAGCAGTCTGGACACAACCTTCACTCCACCGACACCACGACACAACCTCGTGGGAATGTTGCTTAGAGCCACCGTTTGCCCGAGTCAGCGTCTTGCAGGTGACCGTAGCGGTGAACCTTTAGTGACACATTTACAGCGAGCCGTCACGTCGAGGTGCGGCGGCCGAGAGCAGAAGGGTTTCCGACGCGCCATTCGTGTGCGGCCAAAATATCCAACGCACGTGACAGGGCCTCGCTCTGCCCTGTAGACATTCACACACACACACACACACACACACACACACACACAAAAATGCACACATGCGGCTAGTTGTGTACGGCTCATCCATAAACCACACACACGCACATAGCCACAAACACACAGGCATGCATCACACACACCCAGCTAACTCACAAACACTCATTCTAAAATAACCCTTTATGAGCCAAAATGATGTGGTTTCTTATAAAAAAGTGAAACTTGGACGTTTTGGGCTGCGAGCTGAAGCCTCTTTCACAGATAAGAGAGAAAGAAACGGCGGAAAGAAATAAGTGAAGCTTTTCTAGAAGATGAAAAAAACAGTCAAACCACTAAAACCTCAACTTCTAATTCGATACTGAACAGTCGACATGACAAACTGGAGGCGCAGTAAGCGGATTCCTCTTTATGAGGGGTAAACGATAAGTTAATATACCATCAAATCTAATTATTTTAGCTGTATTAAGCTTGATTGAATAATAAAACACTTAGTACTTTTCATTTGTAACGTCAAGAGTATAGCAAAAAAAGCGTGTGGTTATTTAATACAGACTTGATAATATATTAATAGATTTGTTTTAATGTATTGTATTTATTGAATTACCAGAAAAGATACGAAATTCTGCATTATGAAATTATCTTAACCTCCTGTTATTTTCACATTCACTCACATCTTTTACCCTCGGGGTCAATTTGACCCCAGCAATTAAAACCTCCAGAAAATTATTAGAATTAATATCGTTTCCCACGTTTAAGTGTGAGGTACTTTATGTGTGTTTGTTGACGACCTAAATAGTCCTTTAAATATATAATAAAGTTGATATTTCTTATATGTTTGACAGTGAAAAACAGCCTGGGGTCAAATTGACCCCAAAGAACTCCGACGTTAAACATTGAATGGGGTCAGACTGACCCTAAAGGTCACAGGAGGGTTAAATGGCAACAGAAGATTGAGGCCATATCTCAGTCCTAATCTACAGTCTTCCGATTTGCCGCCGCTCTCGGTCCTGACGTCAAACACGTGCCTCACAGACGCCGTCGCACGCGGAGGATCTCTTTTGGCTCGTTTAGACACATGCGTGTATTCAAAGGTTAAACAAAGCCGAGGCGACGCTCGGCTGCTCCGCACGCTCGCCGGTGGTCACACTTTGGTTTAACGTCTTCTCCGCCGCGAGACGGCTGCCGTCTGGTTTCTAGCGTCTCTGGTTTTGTTTGACTTTTGTTTGTTTTTCCTTCAATATCAGGACACTTGATCCCTCTCGTTTATTCCCTGTTCGTATTTAATTCATTGCCTTTTAGCGGAGAAGTCGGGGCCCCCGTGTCGTGTGAAATGAGTTGTTGAGGCAGGCAGGGAGGGGAGGTTGAAGGAGGTGATTCTGAAAAACAAAAACTTACTGCGGATCTGTCTCTTGATTTCCTTAGTGGGATCCAACCAACACTGGAGAGAGAGAGAGAGAGAGAGAGAGAGAGAGAGAGAGACGCAGAGCAGGAAGACGGTTAACCTCCAGCGTGATGTCACAGGACTCTGAACAGACGGCCGTGTCAAGAGTTCCTACATGTTTACATTGCCGACATATTTGTCATACAGTCCATCCTGTGTGTGTGTGTGTGTGTGTGTGTGTGTGTGTGTGTGTGCGTGCATACCGTCTGCTCATGGCTGTCCGTGTACGAGAGTCCAAAGTAGTCCTTCTCCATGAGGTTGAGGTGCTCACACACCTTGAAGAACAGGAACTGGCCCTTGGCGCGTTTCTGCAGCGAAAAGAGGGATTCGAAACGCAAAAGATTAAAGTTTGATGACATTGTTTATCAAACTCTGTGCATTGCCGGGCAGCCGCACGGCATGGGGATGAAGGAATGAGGTTCCTGTTCGATGGCGTCTATCAATGCATCTCTGTTTCACTACATCTGTCCCATTATTCTGTCCTTCTTTCTCTCCGTCCCGACATCCGTCTCCGGGCAACGCATTCCTTCATCGGCCCGTTGGGGGCCTTCGCCATAAAATCCTCCACACTCAACTATGATAATGACGTTTAGCACAAATACACACAGAGACACACACACACACACACACACACACACTCAAGGCGCCCTTTAAAAAGCAGACAGAAGGTCAGACAGAGAAGCGGGTGGAAAGATGTGAAATAATGTGCATTGCTTCTCAGTTAGTCAGCCCAGCCCCAGTCTAACATTGTGCAGACAGACAGACACACACACACACACACACACACACACACACACACACACACACACACACACACACACACACACACACACACACACACACACACACACACACACACACACACACACACACACACACACACACACACACACACACACACACACACACACACACACACACGGGCCAGGGAGCGTGGTGAAAGTGGAGGGAAAGAGGATGAAAGAGTGCATTTTTCTTCTCGTCCTGGGACAGTCGAAAACATCCGCGGTATTTTCCGACACTCGGTCCAAAAAATGCGCCACATTCACAGACCCGCGGCGCAGTCTGCCATCGGAACGCCCGAGGAATGCGACCTTTCAGGGCGACCTTTCAGGGGTGCCCTGCGTGCCTCCGAGCAAGGCAGCACCTAAGAACAACCGGCCGGGCGGTCGCACGCGAGCATGGCTCACGACGTCAGGACTATTTGCATATTGACAAATTAACCGTCGATCTATCCTGGACTGCACGGCTTGTCTTTGCCATCCTGTTGCTAGGGCAACGGCCGTGGTCAAAGTGAGCTGCTGCATTAATAAACAATGGAACAGGAAGTGGAAATGCAAAAATGCTAAAGAACGTTGACGCCGTCAAATGGCTTGTTCCCACGGCAACCGAAGTGACTGCATGACATCATTAAGCACTCAAGTGTTTGAAGTGAAAGATTGAGACGAACTGAATCATATACATTTAAAATCTTGAGGAAAAGCGTGAAACCATATAAGACCATATGAGAGGCTCACACGTGTAAACACTACTTGACTCATGGCTGAAACTCTATGGGAGGTTCTTAAACCGCGTGGCACTCAAATCCCGCTGACACCAATACTAATGACATTTTTAGAAGCAGCATTAAGACCATGTGACACTAAGAAACTCTGAAACTCTCCGTGAAAGAGAGGCAGAAAAGGTCTGGGCGAGGTTTCAACTCGGGGAACGAGAACGTGCACCGAGATATTACGCTGGAATAAAATGGATGGCATCCATTCAACAAACAGGACGCGACAGAAGGATCGACGTGGCGAGGCGAAGTGGAAACTGGTGTGTGTGTGTGTGTGTGTGTGTGTGTGTGTGTGTGTGTGTGTGTGTGTGTGTGTGTTGGAGTCCTGCTGGGCAAAACAGAAAATGTAATCTCTGGAATGCATTGTGAATCTCTCCCTCTCGCGACCAACTATGCCAATGTGTGGAGGGTGGGATAGATAGGTGTGTGTGTGTGTGTGTGTGTGTGTGTGTGTGTGTGTGTACACAATAGTAGTTAATCGCACCATCAGCATTTTCGGCTGCGAGACAAAGCAGCTACTGTTCAAAGGACCGTGGACACTCAGAGGCGCTGGTGGGCGTTGGCGCGCCGAGGACAGGGGGCTTCACCGTGATGAAGTGAACAGTTTAAAAACAAACAAAAAAGATCCAAACGGGAATCATCTCGACACGGCAAAGTGTCGAGATGATTCCCGTTTGTGCCGAGTAAAGATGTGTGTGCTGCTGTGACTAACTGTGTCAACGCCTGTTCAAATCATGGGCTCTGACCTTCTGACCTCTACATTTCTAGTAAACACCAAATGTAAACACGTGTGGGTTTAAAGGGAGCGGGAGGAGGATGAGTTTGAATCACTTTTGGTAATAAATGGTTACAACGGAGCCTGTTGTAAGGACCTGTGTGCATGTGTGTGTGTGCGTGTGTGTGCGTGTGTGTGTGTGTGTGTGTGTGTGTGTGTGTGTGTGTGTGTGTGTGTGTGTGTGCAGAGGGCTCTGGGGCACATGCATGTTAGAGGAGTAGCAGATGCAGAGCACTAATCTGGTGGGACCCCCATAATCTCCCAGGTTTCTGTGTGTGTGTGTGTGTGTGTGTGTGTGTGTGTGTGTGTGTGTGTGTGTGTGTGTGTGTGTGTGTGTGTGTGTAAATCCATCCCTCCCCCCTTTTCCATCCTCTTCCGTCATTCCTTCCACTCCTCTTTTGGTCCGTTTGTCCACTTGGTAAATATAGTTTCGAGTGATTCTGGAATGCCATCTTTCGGTGCATCTGTGTGAGAAAAGTGTGTGTGCGAGTGTGTGCGTGTGTGTGTGTGTATGTGTGTGTGTGGGTGTGTGGGGGGGGTTCTGGTCACCAGACAAGCCCCTGCATTTATCCCCTTAACCACGCCCCAAATAATGTGAGCGGGTGCTTCTGCGATAACTGCACTTTGAGTCAGAAAGTTAAATACACACACACACACACACACACACAAACACACACACACGTGATCCTATTAGCAATTACATCATTGACACAACGGCCCTCACGTGTGTCCTACATGGCCAGCGAGGGAACATGCGTCCGTCTAAAGGAACCCCCCCCCCTCCCCAGCCTCGCCTCGCCTCACCTCCACCTCGCAGGAGAAGTCGGTCCCCTCCAGGAGGGTCACGTGACACGCCATCAGCTTCATCTTGGTCTTCCTCACAAGGCGAAGAGGGGACTGGAAAATAGAGGTCTTGCTTTCGCTTTCGCCTTCTCCTTCTCCTTCTTTTTCTCCTCCGCCCTCCTCTTCACCTCCCAGCTCCTCCTTCTGCTCCTCCTCGGCTCCCTCTCCCTCTGCGGTCAGCCGGGTCTCCTCTGGACTTTTCTCCGCGCTCTCGTCCACTTTCTCCTGCTTGGCCGGCTGGCGGAGTTCACGGGTTGCAAGAAGAAGAAGAAGAAAAAAAGAGGACAAAGGATGTCAAACCACCGTCGCCCAGCGTTACCGTCGGGCAAAACACGTTCACTCTTCTTCAGAGAGCGAGAGGGACGGCGATGTTCTCTCCATCTTTCTCCGTCTCGTCCCAACTTGCAGGCGTTCCTTTTGGCCCGATAACTGAGATGCTGATGTCACTGGGAGGGCCTGGGAGTCCTAATGTGATCACTGCATGGAACAGTTTATGTGTGTGTGCGTGTGCATGAGGGAGAATGGCCTGTGTGTGTGTGTGTGTGTGTGTTGTTCTCTCGCTCAGCTGAACAACAATAGGCGTGTTCTGCTGTGAATATTCTTGTGTCCCGTTACTCGTGAAAAAAAAGCTACCTGACTATTTATCTGACCGCATCTCATCCCCGGATTTAACATTAAAAAAAAATTGATATTTAGAAAGAATAAGGTAAATCATGACGCCTTATTAAAATTAGAGTAGAACCTGGATGGTCCAGCTATTCCTTGTACATTTATTAAATAGGACACAGTTCCTGTTGATTATAAACGATCAGACTCCTGAAGTGATGCTGCTCTTCTCATTTAAATGAGCCTGTTAAAGAAACAGTCAGGCGTCCAGTGTTTTTGTTGTTGTCACATTTAGACAGGGCTAGCTGTTGCCCCCGCTTTCAGTCATTATGCTAAGCTAAGCTAAGCGTACCCTCTGCGGGCCGCAGCTTCATATCTAGTTGACATACGAGAATACATCATCAGAAAAGTAGTGAGACAGACAGCGAATGAGTTCAGAGATTACCAAACCCTGGTCCGCGGGCCAGAACCAGGTCTCAGAAAATCTCAGGGTTCTTACACATTTTGACCGATGGATTTCCAGGACTTTAAACCAAATGTCCATGACCAAACTGAAATTTCTGTAAAAACATGAACAATTTAGAACATTGTGCGTATTGAGAGCGTACGCCGGCTTATATTTTGAGCGCCTTTCTTTAAAAAAAACATATGAATTATTTCAAACTCGGTGTAAATGAACATGTGATCATAACAAATTTCCAGGACTTTTCCAAAACTTTTATGATTTAAGTTTTTTCCATGACTTTTCCTGGCCTGGAAATGACCATTTTAAAATTCCATGACTTTTCCAGCTTTTCCATGAGCGTACGAACCCTGACATCTGCTACTCGGCCGCAAAGGAAACCATAACATGTCATATGAGCTGAGCACTTTAGTAGCACTTAAATATCTCTTATTACGGTACTTTTGTAGTTTGACTACGTTGAGGAAATGTTACTTTCTCTATTCTTGTTGTTCTTAGTTTGCACTCTAGGTTGAAATGCACTTATTGTAAGTCTCTTTGGATAAAAGCGTCTGCTAAATGACGTGTAATAATGTAATGTAATATTAAATCCATGACTTTAAGCACGATTACGGGCTGTTTGCCTCCTGTAAATAACTTAAAACTGGGTGTGTCCCGTGTCGGCCTTCCTCATCCCTCCGTGGTTGCGTCGGTGTATTGCTGTCGACCCACGACCTTTGACCCGTACCTCGGTGTCTGCGCTGCCGGTGCGACGCGGCTCTGCTTCTGGCTCCTCGGCCTTCACCGACTCCTTCTCGTCTTCCTCCGCGTGACCGTTCACCGCTGGGGCGGAGTCCTTCTGGGCTTCCTCCGTGGGGGGCGCCTCCTTGGTCGGTGACGTCTTATTGGGTCGGGTTAAAAAACAAACGGACATTAGTAACCCAACCAAAATATTCATTCATAAAAGGTATGATTAGAACATAGAACTATGTCTATGATTAGACTCTCACCTGGCTCTGAGACTTCTGCTTCTTAAGCCATGTTGGCAGGTATCGAGTTATTCCTTTCCCCTCCTTCTCTCTCTCCTTCTCCTCTCCCTCGGCGTCGGCTGCTTCCTGGGTCTCTCCCGGGGCCTTCTCCGATTGGTCGGGCTGAGCGGCTGACTCCTCGGCTTTCTCCTTCACCTCCGTCTCAGAGCCCACTTCTGTCGTCATGGTGACGCGTCAACCTGCAGCGCGAGGACGGGGAGCGATGGAGGATTTCGGTAGATTTTTAGTTTATGACTAAATTATTAACGAGTTTCCTTATCTCTCTCTCTCTCTCACACACACACACACACACACACACACACACATAGAACAAATCTGACTGCCGCACTGAATTTTGCAGGTGTATAAATCTTTCATGGATCGCAACTTGAATTTTTTCGTCTGGAGTATTTTTTATAAATGAGCCACATGGTCCGATGTTACGTTTCCCGAATGGTAGAGGAAACATCTCTGGAAACGCAAAATAGTTCAGGCCTTTACTCGTATCATCGGGGTATGCAAACTCAAATATTACATAACTAGTGTTAACTTATAAGTTATGAGATTCTAACTATTTGTCGTGCAGCTCACGGCTGTTTGAAACTGTAGCTATGTGGTTGACGTTGAAAGTCTCACCACAAGTACACAAAACAACAAACGTACAAGTTTAGGACGTCATTATGTCACACAACGCGGTTCATCTGGGTCAACGTCTCTCTCTCTCTCTCTCTCTCTCTCTCTCTCTCTCTCTCTCTCTCTCTCTCTCTCTCTCTCTCTCTCTCTCTCTCTCTCTCTCTCTCTCTCTCTCTCTCTCTCTCTCTCTCTCTCTCTCTCTCTCTCTCTCTCTCTCTCTCTCTCTCTCTCTCTCTCTCTCTCTCTCTCTGAAAGAGGGGAAATTACTCGATTCTTATGATCTGAGTCATTGGTTTTACCCCACAGCTGTGGTCAACAAACACACACACACACACACACACACACACACACACACAGACAGACACACACACACACAAATATCTTTGGCAGCGGTGTCCACACATCCCATCACGCCAACAAACCCATGACCATCACATTGGTCTTGGGGTGAAGCCGAGGTCAGGATAGCGGACCTGTCCGACCCACACACAGTCGGCTGTGTGTGTGTGTGTGTGTGTGTGTGTGTGTTTCTCCATAAGCAGCTTCAGGCGGCGGGTTAAGCATGACTCATACACTATTAAGTCATTGTCATCCACGCTCCTAATCTTCCTCGGCCCGTTCCTCCCCCCACAGCTCTACTGTTCATCATCGTCTTTCATTTACTTCCGGACCGTCTCACCACTTCTGACTCTCTTGTTTGCCCTGCCACCTTCAATAAGAGGACACACACACACACACACACACACACACACACACACACACACACACACACACACACACACACACACACACACAGACACAGACACAGACGCAGTGGGGTGTAGGGCGGGAGTAAAAATAGAACAGGTCTCTTACGCATGATCGGCTAATGAGGAGAGGAGGGGGGAGGGGCGATGGATGGAGAGAGGTGTGTGTGGAGGTGGCTGTCAGAGAGGCCGTGTAGTGCCGTGTGCAGATGAGGAGACAAACGTTGGAGATCCATCAGTATTCAGGTCAAGGATTCGCGTGTCGGTCGGCCGGTCGGAAATATCCAAACCACTATGGGATGGATCACTTAAATGTGAGTCATTTATCCCGAGAGGATCAATTCTATCGACTTTGGTGATCCTCTTCCTTTTAAACCCGTGGCCCACCAGCAGGGGTTTGTTTTGTTACAAAGAGGATGAACCTTAATGAGTGAATCTGATCCACCCCTCACCACCTGACTGTGTGTAAGCGGGCGCGATGACATCGCCAACCAGTTTAAAGCCAGCGATCATTTGGGAAATGTCCGCAGTGCGCAGGGAATACGGATGTAATTGGTTAATCGACACGAGCGTGTGTTTGTTTCCGCGTACGAGACAATGGATTAGTTTTCCTCCTCACTAATAAAAAACAGGTCTGTGACGGCCTAGTGCCTACACTGCGCTTCTCAATGGACTAGCAGTGTGTGTGTGTGTGTGTGTGTGTGTGTGTTGGCATCAGAGTGCAGCTTTTTTTTGCGAGATGTTTCGTCACGGCCTCTTAGGTCTGCTTACACACACACGCGCGCGCGCACACGCACACACACACACACACACACACACACACACACACACACACACACACACACACACCCACACACACACACTCTCACAACCTTCTAACTCACCCTCTCTCTCTCGCTCTCTCTCTCCGTGTCTTTCTACCCTGCAACCTGGGGTGGCTTTCTTTTTCTCTCTCTTTCTCTCTCCTCTCTCGATCCCTTTCTTTCCGGGCCTCCCCGCTCAATCCCCCTCCAATCGTCCCTCTAAAACCCCTCTTCTTCCCACAGTCCGTATAAACAATACCAGACTCTCTTCATCTATACATACCCATCTGCACACGGCACTAGAATCCCCAGACCGTCCTCTGAATGCACTCGACATGCTTTCTGCAGACCAGCGTCAACTTGTCTCCGGTGTCAAGTTATCATGTCAAGTTATCAGATGTTGTGAGTTTTTCTCTAGAAAAGGAGTGTGTGTTCTTCATATATTTCACAGTCAAATAGCGGCGTTCATGTGACCCAGTAGTCCAGAAACAAACCTGCAGACTCGAGATTAAAACACAAATTGGAGACACACAGCTGGTCAGTTGATTTAAATAAGGCATTCCTGTATTTGTTTACACACTTCTTTTCCTCTACACTTCAACCTCAACCCTTTCCCTCCAGATTGCATACCTCACACTTCTTCCTTCATCTGATCATGACCTGTAATCTTTACGTATTTGCTGGCGTCTTTTGAAAGCAGCTTATCTGCATTTATGTTAGTTTAAGATGGTATGCTTAGCCATTACTCCTTCTCTTTTTTACACGCAACATCTCACTTTCATACCTGCAAACTCATGAGGGGTGAAAAAGGTGACAACGGGGGGGACGTTTGTTGTCGTTGTCTCCACACCACATCCACGTTGTTTGATTTCGCCGAAAGGTGAGAAGTTTGCAGGTATGCACTTTGTTAATTTTCATTTCCAAATTGCTTTACATTACCCGGTGGATTGATGTAATTATTTGACTCTGTTTACATTTCCGTCTACCTGAATGTACCTGACATTACCTGAATGTATTGTATAAGTTCCGTAGCCCGTAACCCTACAATGGTGGTGGGGTGGGGTCGGGAATGAGCTTTTAAATTTCAATCTGTAATTGCCTTGGGATCAAAACTGTGAAAATCAATTACAATTTTTTTTTATTTATTTAAAGATGGTATTCTTAATAATCTGATTATCAGATGATGATGATGATGATGATGATGATGATATTTTCTTGCCCTGCTGAGTACTCGCCGAACACCTGTTGCACATGACCGTCGGAGCGAAGATGGAAAACGAACGCGTGTGATGACAACGACCGGAGCGTTTATCGACCTTCAGGCTTCACCGACACGACACAAAATACAGCTTTTCAACATCCGTGACTATTTTATCAAATGAACGGTTGAATGAAGAGAACCGAGAGACGCCGCCAACGGGCTTACCTATCGCTGCCTCCGTTGCTCTCTCTCTCCCTCTCTCTCAACTGCTCTCCTTTCGTCTCCTCTTCCTCTATCTGCCTGTTCCTTCCCTTCCCCACCTCTCAGTAGACCCTCATTGCCATTTTCTCTCTTCCGTCCTCGCTCGGAGCTCTGCGTCTGCCCCCCTCGGGACGACCGCTCGGAGAAACAAGGGCAGGCAAACGGGGAGGAGGAGGAGGAGGAGGAGGAGGAGGAGGAGGAAGGGGGGCGGAGATGGTGAAGAAAAGTGTGCGAAAGAGGAGCAGAGCGGAGGGGAAAAGGGAGAGTGCTGGAGGGAGAAGAGGTGGAAGATGGACAGATGAAGGAGGAAGGAGAGAGAGAGAGAGAGAGAGAGAGACCACACCCACTGAGCCATGTTACCAGATGATGACGAGCCACCCCACCGAGCCGTGAGCTCACTGTCACGGCCCGCCATATTCTGCAATTTACATTCTTTTGAGGAAAGAAAAACACGACTGAAGAAATTCAAATCAAACACAGACCTCCCCGCCCGTCTATTTAAAGTAAAAGAATCCCGGCGCTGACTTTTATAAACACTTTTACTGACCATGTGAGGCCGTTTAAAACCCCTCAAACTGTCACAAACACCGCATTCCACACGAATACCGACACTTGCTCTCTTCCCGCTTACAACTCTATCCCCATCTGGGTTTCACGGGTTGGTGTCACAACAACAACAACAACAACAACCACAACAACAACAACAAGGTCCCGGCCGTCTGTGGCTGAGGGATGCAATTATACGGAGAGGGCGGACATGGGAGCGAGAGCAAAAGTCAAGAAATTAAGCGAAAAGAATAACGTAAATGGACTGGCCTTGATGGTTTTGACATTTGTATTCTGTGACTGTCCGATGAATATGACGAATAAAACCGACCCGCCCACCCCTCTTCCTGCCACTCGCAGCGAGGTGGGAGCAACCGTTTCCCTGGCAACGACATGCATGGCCTACAACAATAAATCCCCACGGAGACAAGAGATTACCGCGGCAAGAATACAGATTAGCGGACGAGCGTGGAAGTGACAATGGAGATTATGCCGTGACTAAACCCGTTTTGGACCACGGCACAGATTTACAGCAGATATATTTTGTGCTGGACCTACAGGAATTGCAGCCAATCCTTCCTTCCTCTCCTCCCTCCTTCCTCTCATCCTTGCTGATGCGCCAGAAACGGGGTCCATGGTCTACAACCCTTTAGGGATAGTCTGTGATCCTCGTATCCATCTGCTGCATCGCCATTAACTCCCTCCTCTTCATCAAGACCATCAAAGGAGGACAAACTGTAATCCCTTCATCCCTGCAGACCACTTCACAAAGTACCACAGCAGCAAAACATCCCACATTGCTTAGATCAGAACTGTTGTCATTGGCAACCTCACTCCCACTTACAAAATATTGGTTGGTTGTTTTTCCCCATTCATTTAACTTTATTTCATTACATCACATGTCATTTAGCAGACGCTTTTATCCAAAGCGACTTACAATAAGTGCATTTCAACCTAGTACAAACTAAGAACAACAAGAATACAGAAAGTAACATTTCCTCAACATAGTCGAGCTACAAAAGTACCATAATAAGAGATATTTAAGAGCCACTGAAGTGCTAATCTGTGTTTTAATCCAGATATGGTCGGAGAAGATGCGTTTTTAGTTTCCGGCGGAAGCTGTGGAGACTTCCTGCTGTCCTGATGTCAGCGGGGAGCTGGTTCCACTCAACACAGACCTCCCCATCATCTGAGATAAATATGAGATGTGGGCAGTGATTCAGACATCTGGAAACCGACCTGCCTGCCACGTGTGAATGTATTAAAGTATATTTTTATACCACATTACAAATCTTTACAACGGATGTGTTTTTTTACAGTGTGCAGATCCTGTGAATTAGCTCTACTTTCAACCACACACACACACACACACACACGCATGAATACGGCCGACATTATAAGACTCCCGAAAACTGCAAACTCTATCAAACTTAACCATCAGCGTCACTACTTCCTGTACAACTTTAGTAAAACAGATGCTAAACATTCACTTCTCCTGTGGATGGTATTAGTTGCCGTTTGTTTGCGTCACTCTACGGGTCACTTGATAAAACATTAACTGTTTAATTGAGCCACACTCGGTTGTTTCTGGCAGCTGGTGTCCGCTGAGCTCCAATGAATTAAGGATCCTGAAGGAAAACAAAATCAATCGGCCTTCGTTTAGGTGGGATTAATTCATTAAAGATCCAACCCTGGCTGAACCAGCTCGGTGACGAACATTGGTTAGTGGTGGTAACCGTGAGGAGATGACCTGAGCACGCAGGTGTCGAGGAGTACAACTCAAATACTGTCGTATAGTTTTGCAGCGGATAACAGCTGTTTTGAGCGGACAGTAATAACACGGTAACAACCGACATCCCAAATTGGCCAAAACACATATTTACCTTTGCATTGAAAATGTGGACGGTTACGTTTTGATCGCGGTGGATTTATTTATTTATTTGTATGGGAGTTACTCGCATAAGTCAAAAGGAATTAAACCGAATCGCATGACATTTGGTGGGATGATTGGTTATCATCCGGGGATCATTTGATTAAATTTTGGGATCGATCGGGTCAAAGGTCAAGGCCATGAAAAGGTCAGAATCTTCTTTTTACTATAGCGCGGTCAATTTCTACCCAATTGGCAACTAATGCCAAAATGTTCATAATTGAATGCCCAATCTTGTGATATGTGAAGGTATGCACTCTACCGAGGGCCCGTTCTAGTTTTCAGTTTGGTTTTGAAATAACCAGAAGAGTTCACGCTGGGCGCAGAGACCTAATCTGTGCTGTTCTCTTCTACGATCTGTCCAGCTGTCATGCGATGCACATACGCACACCCAGATATACCAAACACACACACACACACACACACACACACATAATCAGAGAATCACTTCTAAGCACGCCGGCCCTGGGATCACGCTGTCGAGCGCGCGCTCACACGCAAACACGTGTGTGAAAATGGCTGCTGGTGTGAACATGTTGCCCATGCCTCCGTCTGACCCTCACACTGAGGATTACACAGAGGATAATCCCAGTGTCTGTTTGTCCATCCATCCATCTCTTCATCTTCCTCGCTGATATCAACGCTTCCAAAAGGAGACACGCGATGACACAACCCCGTGTCTCTTTGCTGCCTCCAGTTTGAGCTCATCTTAAATGGCTGGTCAGCCCATGAGGGATGCTTAAATGACCAATACTATGCCATTACGTCTGTTACCGTGTTATTACCGTGTTATTACCGTCCGCTCGTAATTGCTGTTGTCAGCTGCAAAACTAAACGGCAATAAAAACGTTTGAGTTTCAGCTCTTTAGGTTACTATTACTAATATATACCACTTCGCCTCATTACGCCGTGTTGGCATGTACTTTGAATGTATTGTGTGGATTAATATATTTTACTTTACATTTTGCTAATACTTTTAATGCAAAGCAGAGAAAATAGTCAACCAATTGAATTTTGCATTATTGTTATAAGAAAAATGAAATGTCTTTGTGGGAATCGTGGGAAATGTAGGACGATGAAAATGCAGAAAGAAAGAGCAAAATAACAACTTATTAAGATATATAAATATATATTGAACCATTCTAGTGTTATAAGTCCCTCTCTCTCTCTCTCTCTCTCTCTCTCTCTTTCTGTGTGTGTGCGAGAAGAATGGGTTACCTCATAACTACTATTGTTAGGAGCTAAACTCCCCTATTCAGCGATTAAAGCAGTCAGGCGCAAGTGCCCCTGTCTGTGTGAATGTGTGTGCATCTTGTGTGTGTGTGTGTGTGTGTGTGTGTGCGTGCATCGTGTGTGTGTGTGTGTGTTGTAGGTGTGTCTGATAAAGAGAGGGACAAAGAGCTAAAGTATGGGTGGGTCACACGAGTGCACATGAGATGAGATACAATGTGTGTGCGTGTGTGTGCACATGTGTGTGTGTGTGTGTGTGTGTGAAAGAGAGGGAGGGAGGGAGTGAAATAGACAGGAGGGAAAAGAGGAAGAAAGCAGGTATTAGACGGGAGAGAAAAAGAGAGAGCGCGTTAACTTGTGGTGAAGTGCACCGCCCTGCCGGTCTCTCCTCTGCAGCTGCAGCAGCGGCGGCGGCATTGGGCGTGGTGTTGCTATGGCAACCCACATCCCATAGAGACCGGTAACAACAGGTGCCTGGGCAAAACAAATGACTTCACGGGGCATGGCGGCTCATTATCACAGCTGCCCCGGTGAGGCAAGTTGATACACATGAAGGGTAATAACATCCTCCTCAGAGAGAGAGAGAGAGAGAGAGAGAGAGACATTTAAAATATGCCTCGCAGTTATGACCGTGTAACAAGATGAGGTTATGAGCTGCGTCATAAGATACAATGCAAAAATGGAGAAGCTCCGTCAGTAGCAATTGATCTGCATTGATTAATTAGTGAGAATATAATGTACTCCACACACACACACACACACACACACAGCTGCCTGACATTACCTGAACTAAACTACTAACCTTCGCCCCTGAATCTAAACGTAGACGTTCCCTTGCGGGCGCCGTACGATGTGAGATGTCCTCGTTTTCAGAACATCGTCCCGTTTCCTGTATCGCCTCCAGAGTGCTGCACACAGCTCTGCGGTGTTGTTGAGCCGCGCTGCAGAGCGCAGCCCCCCGGCTCTTCTAAATAGGTCATTGACAGAACCAGACAGGCGGTTTAGGCGGCGGCCCCCCGTATCAGTTAATCCCAGACCGGTGACCTCTGACCCCGGTAACCAGGAAACGGGAAGCGTGGCGAAAAAGGGGCAATTTTTTTAAATCCCGCCTCCCGATTTAATAGTTTTCTTAAACGTTATCGGCAATTCAAATGTTATCCGTATTATACCCCGCCTGTGTTTCTCTCTCTCTCGTTGTGACCCGTCAACAGAACAACAGGAAGTGACAAGAGGATAAAAACATCCTTTAAATCATGTTGTTGCTTCTCTCTCACTCAGTTTGAAACAAGTGTTTCCCACAACGTAATAGGTGCTCCCATAGTATGGACCTGTGGGAAACACTACAACCCCGCCACACACACACACACACACACACACACACACACACACACACACACACACACTCCTTTACACTCTTTCCAAGATGTCCCACAGACTTCAGAGCTTCCCGAAGGCTGCTAATGAGAACCAGTTCGCTGGTCCCCCTTAACCCTCCTGCCCCAGACACTCCTCTCACTTCCGTTTCCCCTCCCCATCATCCCTTCCTCTTTTATCACTCTCCCCCTGCTATCCCACCTCCTCCCCTCTTGACTTTTATCACAAGCCGAATGAAGAGGCAACGCACAAAGTGAATGAATGGACCCTTCAGTCTTGTAGATGATGAAGAAGGAAAGAAAACGCCTCACCTTGGAAAACTATCAAGTATTTATAGCACAATATTATCCTTTATTCAGCAGATATGAACCTCTGTTGCTCCCCAAGATGTGGCTTTTAAAAGATGAAGGCTGTGCCCCCGTCCCGCCTCCCTCTGCCAGAATGTGACCCCTCCTTTGCTGATTAATCTGTTTTGAACTGCGCTTGGCCCCCTGCCAAAGCCCATGCTCTCTCTCTCTCTTTTTTTATTCTATCGCCTCTTTCAGAGCTGGACACTTGCTGTACAAGGCTGTTTGCCCTCTCTCTTTATCAACCCTCTGGTGAGAAATGTTGCCGTTCAACACAAGGAGTTTCTATTCTCCTCTAAAAGACCCTCTTGTTGAACAAAGAAACTAAAAGAGAGACTCCGCTAATCTCCACCAAGCTTCTTTTTGTTGTCGTCCGACACAATGAAGTCAACGCTGATACACAACAGGTTGCTGTTACACCATCTACACTTCAAATGAACATGTTTTGGCATTTAGCTTTAGGAACCTCCCACTCCCTTTCTGTCCCCTCCATCAAACACACACACACACACACACACACACACACACACACACCCTCTACACCCCCCCCCCGCACTGTCTCCATGGCTGTATTAAGCTGAACATTGCGTTACAGTTTCCATTCATCCGTGCCTCTGTGATCTTCTATCAAATAAAAAATACTTTCATATAATAGTCAGGGTTCTGGATTTTCAGGACTTTTCCAGGACTTTTAACCAAATTTCCATGACCAAACTGAAATCTCAGTATAAACATGAACATTTTAGAAAATGTTGCGTATTGAGAGCGTACCCCGGCATATATTTTGAGTGCCCTTCTTTTAATTTTTTTTTTATTATTATTTCAAACTGAATATGTGATTTAAACACATTTCCATGACTTTTCCAAAACTTTTATGATTTAACTTTTTTCCAGGCCTGGACCATTTTAAAATTCCATGACTTCTCCAGGTTTTCCATGACCGTACGAACCCTGAATAGAAAGGCAAAAAAAAAAAAAAAAATGGAGCTAAAGATTCAGGAAGAAACGTACGTCTCCTCTGTATAGGGCAACTTTTCTAAATAAATAAAAACAATAGTCTAGTGCTCAATCCGATGTGGGAGGGTAGGGCTATCTGTGTGTGCGCCTGAGTTGATGCGACGTGTCGAACCCACAGGGTCAGGATGAAACACACACACACACACACACACACTCTCAGGGATGTTCCCATAGCCTTTCCGAATGGTTAAGCAATAATTCTCTCCGTCGCTCTCACTCAGTCTCTCTTTCTCCTCTGGTGTCCGCCTCATTCTCACTTCCTCTCTGCGTCCCTCAGTATTCTCCTCTCACCGCGCCTCTATTTTATTTATTGTTGCCGTGTCTCTCCATCGTGCCCTTCCACCTTCACGAGGCGAGACGGAGAAAAAAATGTCCAAACGGAGCACCGCACACAAGCACGGGCCGTGTTTTTTCTTTAATGCAGCGACGGCAACACATTGAAGGAAAATAGAAAAATATGAAACTGAAAGAAGCCAGACTCAGTTTTACTATCACCCTGAAGACGGTGATGTATTAGCTCGCTAGTGTCGGAGTGAAAGAGATTCATCTTAAATCATCAATACACCTGTTTTCAGAAATAAAATAGCACCAAGTCGACTGCTACGCTGGTTTATTTGTAGTTTGCGAAAAACATAATTTCATAAAACCACATATCCGCAAGTGGTTGGGGGGGGGGGGGGGGGGTTGCATGACAACGGCGATATTGAGAGGGATGCAAACGGTGTACTCATTGTGGGGAACAGACACTTCGTCCCAGCTCCACTTAATGAGCAGATTCTCCCACCAGAACACCCAATTACGGGCTCTCATTAGTGGGCTCCACAGAGCCGCCACTGTTCTGCACATCCTGAGAATCGGAGGATGGACATGGCACTGATGATGATGATTACAGATACAGATACACTGTACACACAGAGAGACAGACGCACAGAGAGACAGACAGGACCGGAAAAAATGTCACCGGAGTGACAGACGACTTCTGGGTGTATATCACGCCAGCTTTAAACTCTAATGGGAGGTGCAGTGTTGTTGCCTTCAAGTTCACCTGTGCTAGATAACCTGTATGTAACACAATGCAAAACTCTCACACACACACACAATGGCACTGCTGTTGACATGTGGCGTTGAAATGCTATAAAGACTTTGCACCGAAGGAGAGAGGTGTGTTACATTCTTATTTTGGGATACTTGGGTAACACCAAAATAGTTGTTCTTTTTTTAATTAGAAAAATCCAAGAAAGTCTGTTTTGAAAAATAAAATGCAACGGTTAAGAAGACGGTTAAATAAAAAGATCCATAAAACTAATTCAGTCGCTCGTGAACGTACTGCAGCCGGCCGGCGGGACGGACGATGAGTCTGTTGTGTAACTTCATCGGGTTTGAGCAGAAAGATTATCGTCTCGTCACCGTATTCACACCGAGATAAGGAGATGGGTTAACGTGGAAAACAAAAAGATTACATGCATGGAAAAATCCCCCCGCGTTCTAGTCTATGTCCATCCCAATAGAAAATATTGTTTTCAGCAAAGCCAAACAAGGGGAGGGTCTTCAGCATCCTTGTGTGTTTTGAAAGACATTCAAGGGGAAATGTGACTTTGTGATGCTTTTTTGTGCTAATTTTTTCATCTGAATTGATAAAATGAAACACGATAAAGCAACACAAAAAGTGTTTTTCTTATTTCTCAAGTCACACATGCACCGATAAAGTCTGTGACATTATGCCTGACTTCAGTTGATGTCACAGAGGTGTTTGCCAAGTACCACTGACTTCTTTTTTAACACATCAGCACAATTTCGGCTCAGTCCAGTGCGCCTGTCTGTCTGTCTGTTGGTCGCCCTGCCCGCCTGCCTGTCTGCCTGTGAACTACTTGAACTTTTGCCATCTGTCAAACAAACTTCTGAGGCTCTGCCTGGGAAATACACACACGTTACTACGTCCTGTATGCACACTGGTTTCTGTCGGCGGGCAAATAGTAGCGAGAGTGTATGACAAGAAAGTAAGACGGGTTGAGGGGTAGACTCCCCAAAACTGAAAGGAAAGTCAATTCTAGGAGGGTTTAAAATACATTATATAGGCCATTCAAATCAATAATTCATGGTTAACCGAATTAAGATTTTAAACAGTTCAATTGAACACTGTTAAAACAGGTCAAACAGTGGCTGGCTGCAACTTTTTTTTATTTTTTTATATTTCCACACATTCATAAAAGTCAATAACCACTCGTCAACCCTACAGGACTGCATTTCCCAGACATCTCTGCGAACCAATTTCTAAAATGAAACCATATGAAACCAATGCTTTGATATCCGTAAAACGAGGTGTGTGTATGTGTGTGTGGAGGGGGGGGGGTCAATACCTGGTTTACAAGGGGACGGTGACACACACGACATCCACACTAAAAACGTTATAAAATAAAAAATGATCTCGTGGTTCTCTACAGCTATGATGCCTTCAAACACCCATCTGTAAACTTCTAAACTCGAGGGGGAGGAAACGTTTGAATCGTCTTCAAAACGCGACGTTTCCTCGCTTAAAAGGAAGCGAGCCGCCGACGTGAAGTGGCCGCTACCGTCCCACCAGGAAATGAAACACACACAAAAACTCTTTTTTAAAAACACGTCCACGCGGGTTTAACGTTGAGCTCCGTTAAATACGGTGACGCCGACCACATGACGCTCCCCCGGGCGGGACGAGAGCGTAGTTTGAGGTGATGATAACAGGGAGAAGGAGATGAAGAGGCGCCATGAAGAGCCGTAACGCCACATTGAAGGTACGACTGCAGATAACGGATTTCTTTTGGGAAACGTCTTTTTGTTCTTGCGGTTAGCTTGGACCGTTTACGGGAGAGAAAAACTCCCGCTGTCCTCTCACTGCGGTTGTTCGTGCAGGTTGAGCACATAACGGCAACAAAATACACGCTGTAAAACGGTAGATATCCGAAAGAAGAAGCATTGAAGCAGTCGTTAATATAGAAATCACGTGCTTTAAAAGAATAGAGACGAAGGTGGTCAAATTACACGTTACCTGTGGGGATTTTCAACGATGCGTGTGGGGAACTTTTCCAAACGTGGCCTCTCGCTCCGTTCTCTTCCAAAAAATAACGCACGTCCCACTATCTCAACCTCCAAAAAAAATCTCCAATACAGTCCACAGCGAAAATCTGGCGAGAGCTCAAAGCAAGACGTGTCCATCATCCTCAAGACCCGCCCCATACAGTTGAAAACATCTTTTCGCGGCCTCTCATTGGCTCAGAGGGGACACTGTATTAGATACCGAGATGTGATTGGTCACCCGCGTTGTCCATTCGCGTTGGAGGGACGTTCGAAGCAGATGTGGCAGAGCTATTTTAGCGAGGTAGCTCCCCCTAGAGGACGTTTACTATCACTGCAGTGAGGATGTAGTTACTGTTTTATTTAGTTTACTCACATTTAGTCCTTAATTTGAATAGGACATTTTTCAAAATTAGTGTCTTCCAAATATTTTTTAGCCATCATGAAATCTAAATAAGTGGATATTTGTTTACATAATATTCCTTTTTGTATTCATTGTAATGCTTTTTTATTCATATTTTACTTGGATTCAGTATTGATATTTTTTCCTGCTACTATAATCAGGATATTTTCTCAGCCAGCTAAAATTCATTTCACACAGCTCATCTTAGACACATTGGCAAAATTATCTACAACATAGACAGTTTATCCCCGATGTGGTGCCAGCCCAGCATTGGAGAAACACTGCAGTGCAGTGATGAATATGTATGGCCGGTCGTGACCCCTTGATGAAGCTATACTTTTGGAAACCATTAGCTGGTTTTGAAAGTCATGATGCAGAGCGATTTTATTTTAACACACTCACACACACACACACACACACACACACACACACACACACACACACACACAGATTAGAGGAGCTCAAGTAATTGGCTTATAGCGTAAAGCAGCATGGAGATTTGACATATATAGAAGAGGAGGAGTAAACAACCGTATGAATATCACCAATAGACAAATGAAAACCACCGAGTGACGTACAAACACATACTCAAACCTTTCTGTGACAAAAAAACTTTCAACAGAAAATTCAAATGTTGACTAAGCTGAAAGAAGCACATTATCATGGCAGCGTGTGTGTCAGTGGACTCACCATTAGTAGAGCAGCATCCAGTGGAGATGCACAGCAGGCCAACGTAGCACACACACACACACACGCACACACACAAAATAGATTATCAGACGTTTCTTTGAACATTTGCACATCGGCATGTTTCATTAATGAGCTGCCTCATTTTGATATTTAATTACATTTTAGAAGTGAAATAGCTCGGGTTACAGTTGCATGATGCCTATATTCCTAAAATAAAGAGTGACGCACGTGACTCCTGTCTGTGAGTCTGAGCGTCGAGGCCAGTCATTAAAAGAAAAACAACAACAACAACAACACGCAGCACATCTCCTCTCTGGCTCGACAACGTTCAGGTGTACTCACGTTATTGATGCGATATCCACACATTTAAATGGGGAAAGGAAACGCACCCAGACTGGCAGATTCAATCATGCACATATTACAGGGCTGATTGAATTACAATCTCCTCCCTCTGTCCCTGAAGTCGTTTGACCCCTTTTGGCCTCACGGCTCCTTACATTGAATTGCAACCTTCTGAAGAGGAAGCACATAGAACCGCCTGACCTTATCAGTCGGTTTCATAATACAATCACCACCGACTGCCTGGAAGGGTTGCATCGCTTCATTAGTGCTGAAGAATGTCTTACGCAACACCCGAGAGGACAAAGGAGACGCCAATCAAAAGGTACACATCTGCTCCAAAAGTGACCGATTATATCAGCGTGACGTCACACGAACACAGCAACACATATTTATACCTGTGCAGCACTGACGTCATCTATGAGTCAGAGCGTGCGTCATCATCAAAGCGTCATCTTGTCCATTTTTTAAAATGTTATGCTTGTTCCAGATCTCTATGACGTAAGAAAAGAAAGAAAAAGAAAAACAAAGAAAGTCAGAAAGGCATACCTGATTGTCAAAAGTCCCATATTGGAGAAATAGTTCCCACACTGAGATTAAGTCTTGACCTAATCAGCTTTATCTAAAAATCTCTCTCGCTTCTCAGATGTGTCTCTCCACCTCCTGTAAAACCTCTCAGCACACACACACACACACACACATGCACACACTAGTTGCGTCGTCGTCTTAATGACGCCTCTGGTCTCGCAGTGTCCGAACCGATCGACCGACAGTGGTCAGAAACGCGCAGTCCGGTTTGCACATCCGGGAGCCACAGTGCGGGTTGTCATGCAGGAATGAGATCAAGCGCAGCGCAGATTCTATGGAGGATTAGCGGCGAGCCCTTGTGAAGCGGAATTACCACGACACGGCCATCTGGACAGCAGCGCACTGCCCACTGGACCAACTCTATAGCCGCCAGGGCTGTGCCCATGGCCATGGTGATACTGCTGGGCTCATTCCTCTGACCTTCAATCTCACAGTAGTCCAACCCCGTATACCCGCTTTTAGAAAACTGGGCGCGCGCCTTAATCAAATGCGCTCAAAACTGCATTTCATGTGTGAACTGTACTATTATTATGTAATGTTTTATGTTAATTGTATAGCCAAAAAGGAGAGTTCTGGTGTTTTTTATTTGGATTTCTTTTTCTGATGAAGTCAAATTATTCACAAATGAAAATCTAAATAGTATTTCATAATCAGTCTGAGCTTGGTGATAAAATGATCTAAGTTGGTCTAATAATTGAACATTATAATGGTATGTTTCTCTGCAGTTAAGATGCCAAACTTGAGTGTTTTTATTTTGTTCCCCTTTTGATGAAAAACTAAATTTTATAGTGCTTTTATACAACCCGTAATATACATGACAACCTGGTCAGTATGTTCTGCCTCGATCACAAAATGTGATTTGATTCAACAAGTGATTCACATTTGGCTCCTCGTCCTCTGTCAGTAAAATATACTGTCCATATTTGTATCCCCACCCACAGCGTGAGAACTACCTTTTTCCAAGGTGCGCCATATTTGTCTCGCAAGCCAATCAGAGCAGACCGATCTCTTAAAGAGACAGTACACTAAAAACAGCGTTTCAGACGGAGGGTCAAAACAAATGTATGCAGACAAGCAGAATAAAACAAATGTTTAGTGGGTGTGTTTTTTATACATTAAAGCATGCAAACATGGTCTAGAAGTATGAAACTGAGAAATAGTGTGAAGTGTCCCCTTTAAAGCTTTTGTAAAACATATTAAGATAAAATATTCAGCCAGGGGACGCAAAATATTTGCAAAGTTAATAAGAAGTCAGCTGACTTCATTAAAACGCAATTAGACAACTCTGCTATACATGCATGCTACCACACCCTCACTGCCCATTAGCCATGTTCAACTTGAGTGAAGTCTATTGACTTTGTAATCTGTATCAAAATATATACATATATTTTATTTCTCACTATCAACACTTTGAAGGTGAGAGGTGAAGAGGCGTATTACCACTCTGCAAAAATAAACACATGCATGTGGTTAATCGTGTTCAACAGAACCACAATAACACTCATTCCTGCACATTCCTGCAGTTTGCTCCTTTTTTCTGACATGTTTATTGCTAATAAACATCACAACTGCAAACTAATGCCACACTATTATCTGAACGTATTATTACATTATTAAAAAATATCATATTGCACTGCTGCCTCCAGCATTCACCGACACAGACACACATTTCTACACCCCATGCCCGAAGACATGCACACACCGTGGGCTAAAAACGCACACATACAACGAGCACATGAAAACTGTAGTTTACCTGGCAACCAATTTACAATCAGCTAGAAGACGCCTCTCGACATGGACTGAGCATTTCCTCGTATGATCCACTTCCTCATTCACTCTATATATCTTCTCACGTGTCGCACAACTAAAACAAGACACTGAACAAATACTTCTCTCAATTCACACCTGTTTGTTTTATGTAAAGTAAACAATGTATCTCTCTCCCTCTCTCTCACTCTCACTCTCTCTCTCTTACATGTCTTTGTGTTTTGTCAGTAACTCTAAACTCCAGGATCAGGTGTCGGCCTCGAAAATAAGGAGAGAGAACTTATTAAAGAGAAACAACCTGCTCAGGCAGAGGAAGAATGTTCAGAGGAGGGTGGGCACGGATGAGAGAGAAGGAGCTTTTTTTGCAGGGTGCACCCAAGGGTGCCACCTCTTCCTTATCCCTAACAGTAAGAAGAACAGGTGATATAAATGTGACTCTGAAACTGGTTCTTCAATCATCCCTACACAGGTGTGCTGCAAGAGGGTCCCCCTTTAAGTGAACGTGTGTGTGTGTGTGTGTGTGTGTGAGAGAGTGTATGTGTGTGTGTGTGTGTTATTCAGGTTCAGAATAAAGCTGAAGGGAATTCATCTCAAGCAGTTCAATGACCTCCAGTGTGACATAAACAAACGTGTGTGTGTGTGTGTGTGTGTGTGTGTGTGTGTGTGTGTGTGTGTGATGGGCTAAACAGTCAAAGGCCTGTCTTGACTTAAGAAACTGTAAAACCGTTTGTTTTTGCACGATCACATGTTGGAATGTGCGGCTCCTCAAACCAACACACCTGTAATTACGAGCATCTCGAGGAAGAAAACCACAAGCTGGAGAAGTACCTGAATGCACCACCACAAAAGAGTATAGTATACAAGTGTGTAGTACTATACAAGTATGCAAATACAGAAACGTTTTAGCATCAAACTTTACTTAAAGTGTCCCATGTGGCACATTTTGGAACAATCCGTATTATAATATTGGATTAGGATTATTGATGCATTGATGTCTTTATAATAAATGTATTTATTAAATGGGGTTTGTGTTGGTTATTTGATTCTGTATTTATATGTTATACCATAATTTATCTAATTCAATATAAGCTTTATTGCTATGTAAAAAAGACAATATCGCCAAAGCGTCAAGTAAAATTTAGCAAGTTAATAATTTGATCATTTAAGGTATAATGTATCTGGGGTAGTTGTATATTTAGCTCTTACTTTCGACTCTCCATCACAGAGTGAGTAGTTCTAAGAGCAAGGAATTATCCAAAAGTATCAAATATAAGATAGTAAAAATAGATATTGTATAGCAGCCATGTTACAATAGCTAAATGTTATCATGAAATTATCCATGAAATTATCTATCTATTATATTAAATGACGTATATCCATCAGGTTTGAATAAACTCTATGAATAAAAGTATGTTAGCTATTTGGTATGTTTTATTGTATAATGTTGATTATTTTTACTGTAAAGATGTAATGATGTTTCACTGTTTCTGTCTCCTTATATAATCAGCCTGTATAAACGCTAACACTGACAGACCACTAGAGGGCAGCAGCTCCTCTTTGCATCTTGAGTCTCATCTAAATCCATCAAGGGGAAAAAGATCATCTTGAAAAAGCAGTGATGACGTACGAGAGAGCAGATGACCTCCATGAAACAGATTAATTTTTCCGTGAGAAGAGTCTTGTTGTCCTCAAGCGGTGAAACCCGTGGATGTGGTTCAGGTCTTAATTCTGTCACGCTCTTACACACAGTCACACAGTCATGCTCTGAGCCTTCAGAGAAAAATGTGGGGAATTTTGTGTATTTCATTCCAAGAGAGTTCAGAGGAAAACACATCCCCCCCCCTCCCATGAATAGCTGATCCCGCTTGACACCCGGCATGTCACAGGAAGTCTCAAATACTGAGTAAAAAATACGAGGAAATTTCATCTGAAGAACATCTGTGGTTATTCCTAAACGGGTTAAATTACATTATTATATCACACAGGTTCATTACTGATTATTACTCGACACGTTGACTCTTCATGTAATAACACCACTGTCTCACACCAGTATATAATGCATACACCTCGCCCCCCAGCATGCATCACATACACTTAAACCGACATCTTTGAATAAAGTTTTTTCCAATTTTGTTATCTTTATTAAAATCTGTTAAAAATTCCATTTCTCCCAAAGTTTCCAAAACACTCTAATCACTATGTGTGTGTGTGTGTGTGTGTGTGTGTGTGTGTGTTTCCTTTATGTGTTCCTTGAGTCAGAGGCCTACATCCACACCTGTGGTCAACATTTCTCCACCCATGATAAAAAACACCTGGGCAAAGCCACAACCTCGCCCTCCTGACTTATCCGACCGTACGTCGGGACTTACATGAGGCCAAAGTCCTTTTATGTGGCCTTCCCAAACTACCTCCATTCTTTATACTGCCGTTCAAACACAGACATTAAATCATGGGCACGTGGCAACAGACACACCACACAAATGCAACGACTTCTGCTCCCTTTAGTATCTTTTTGTAAAGATTCATATTGTAAATTAAATGACTTTTTAATACAAAGGTGCTTTTGTTGTTTAAGTGGTTTCTTAGTCGATTGGATATCTACTGGTTTACTAAATAAAAGAGGGAAAAATGCAGATTACATTTTTTTTTACCGTAGGCCTATAATGAAGCTCCTTCAAAATCGTCATTCTCCTTTTGATTTCTTTTTGAAAATTAGTTTACAAGTTTTCTTTCTGTGGTTAGCAGCATTACTTCTACATTAAATTCATTGAACTATATGTCTTCCCATCGTATATCTTCTTTAATTGATCGCCTGCAACGATTTCCCCCCCGGGGCAAAAAGGGAGCTTGTTTGAACCTGACTAGAGGTCTAATTAGCCAAAGTAATTGAAAACACCTGTGTGACTCAGGTTGCATCACTTTTCCACAAACAGCTCGCCATGCAGTGAAGCCGTCTGTTATAGTATTGTGCATGTAGGCTTCAAAGAGTGGCAATACACGTGTTCTGTCTTATATTGTTTCATTATTGCAGTCATGAAAAGTACATTTACTTGTACTAAGTATATACTGTATTTATGAGTGTGCTACTTTTCATCTGGGAGGTGTTAATTTGACGAATTTAGTTATAAGTTGCTTTTCAGATTATTATTTTACATGTGAAATATGCATCATATTTATATATATATATATATATATATATATATATATATATATATATATATATATATATATATATATATATTTAGTTCAGTTGGAAACTCACCCCTAGTTAGCGGCAAATCCAAAACACTGCACCTTTAAACTACTGACAGCATATATAGTAGTAACATTTTCCTTAACCTGCAACACCGTAAAAATAGTGTTACATGTTAATACATCTACTGATCCAATAACATTAAATATGCCTTAATGTAGCAATTAAACACTCTGAGGGAGGCAACTCTGCCTTATGAGCACTTTAGATACTTTTATTACATACTATAGTAAATTATACCTTCTAAAGAAGTACAATGTTGTATCCCCATTGGTATAATTACTCAAGTACAGTAGGTGCGTTTCACGTAAAAGTATCGCAGAAGTACGTTATGTCATTATTATTATTATTATTGCATGAGTAGAATCATCCACAAATATATAGGCTACTTAATAAAAACAAAGTAAAAAGTAGGCTGCTCATTATGCAGTGTGACCCATTTCAGAATATCACATAATTATAATCGTACAGTGGTGCATTAACGTGCATCGGGAAAGTAGCACACCGACTAGTCCTGTAGGCTCCCTCTATCCACCGAGGAGAGCGCGCGGAGCCTTTACGCGAGGGCTTCCCCCGCACTGCACGCGCACGTTCCAGCTGGCGAAAAAACAAAAGTAGCGCGCGCGCGCACGGTTTTTCCACAGAGCGAGAGAGAGAGAGAGAGAGAGAGAGAGAGAGAGAGAGAGAGAGAGAGAGAGAGAGAGAGAGAGGCTGTCTGGTCGCTTCCGGCTTCATGCGCACAGACTCGCAGCGCTTTACTACGAGCACAGCGGTGCCCGGCAGCATGACTGACAACAGAAACCTCCAGAGGAACTCTGTACGCGGCGAGTCCACCCACCGCCTCTGAAGTAGTTTTTTCCTGAAATAACCTGAGAGAAAAATACTTTTTCTTTTTTGGGGTTTAACGCTTCCCTTTCTTCTTATTCTGTGGAGAAAGAGGAGGAGGAGGATTTTTGTTCCTTCTTCTTTTTTTTGTTGTTGTTGGGTGAACGTCGAACAAGTTCGTTTTTATAAAAAAGAAGAAGAAGAAGAAGAAGAGGGGGGCAAACCCCACGCGCACAACTCAGAGGAGCAGTTGACACGTTGTGTTTCTGGTCCATGTCTGTGATATCAGAGCCATAAAAGTGTCCCGGAGGAAAGGATCCTCGGAGCGGAGGTAAGACACCCACACATGGGGAGGGAGGGAGTTTATTACGCTTTAATAACAACCACCACCTCCAATGGAGATGGAGAGGAATGAGAGAAAGTGGTCAGGGTTGCAGGCCTCTAGTCACCCGTTCAGTAGCTTTTAATTATTATTTTAAATTTAAAAAAAGTGTGCATTAAGTACTCGTAGAGGTCGTGTGGTCTTCTTAAGACTTATTGCAGCTTATTTCCAATGAGAGAAAGCTTACTATGCCATAGCATGTACTATCAGTTACATCACTAAAGACATACGATATGTTTTTTGGGGGATCCCAAAAATATTAAATCCATTTACCAAATCCATTCATTTGTGTGCTTTCCAACAACTGTAGGTTACAACTTTGTATTCACGCTGAAGACATGACACAAATAATGATATCCAAACCAGCTGCAACTCAGTTTAAAAAAACATAATCTCCAAATGTATGAATTTCAACTATTTCTGAATGTTTTGTACATCCCTGTTTGCTCGTTATTAATTCAGACAGCTGGAGGCGACAACACCTTTCTCACACTTTGAGTTTAAATGCATATTTAAGTTGAGCGACAGGAACCCAGCACTCGCTTTATATGAGCATTACATCATCAGACTGCATTTGGTCAGAGGTTATTTCTCGGGATGCAAATTTGATGATGACTTTGAACATGATCGATTAATAAAAGGTCAGATAAGGGTTTAAAACAAGCTCATGTTGTTCAAACCTCAAACGTTATTCAGTTAAAAGAAAAATGTAAGAGCATCTTCAAATTGGAAATTATGGATCTGTCATTGTTTTTCTTAGAAACCTACTTTGACAAATAATTTATCAAAATAGTTGCCAATTAACCAGCTAATCAACTAATTGTGGATGCTTTAGTTCTATCTAATTGTGTTTATCGGCCCCTCGAGGCCCTCGTCAGGGACCCTTGAAGCAGTATTGATTGTGAGATAGCAAAGCTTCTGGAACGCTCTGTTGAAGAATATTAAATAACAGATAGAGCTGCAGGATTTTTTAAAAGCTAATTTAGGCGACGTTATAATGAGGCAAACATTACAATCCAACATTACCTCAGATTTTTCCTGCTCATTGATGAGTAAGATTCCCCACGATGACCTCATACAGAGATATAAAATGGAATTCATAAGCATAAACAGTAGGACGGTGTGATAATTCATCATCTTTATTGAGATGAAATACCCTGTATTGTTATATCGTTGTTGATAATACCAAGCAGGTACGAACTAAAACACCTCAGAGCATTTTTAATCAAATTAGAAAATGCATAAGTATAACAAAACATTTGCTTATTCCATATAGACTATTCAACTAATGCATGAGTAAGCATCGCGGTGTATATTTTCACGGAGATATGCAATGACCCACTGTTTACTGCGGCAGAAAACCTGAGAAACAGACGTGACTCATCGCATTATATCGTCCCTCTTGCCATCTGCTTTGGAATTTCAAGGAACCACCAGCATCAGCACCTTAAAAAACCTTCCCTCCGAGTGCTGTACGTGGGTTTACCGCCCACCCGCGTAGGCAAGTGGACGGTCTGAACACTCCAGCAGTCCCACTCACTCTGACACGAGGTCCGCTGGAGAACGCACACGCGTAAACCGGACTGAACGCAGTATCTTCAAATAATAATCAGCGCGATGGCAAATAAGCTCGTTCTCTGAGCCGTGATTTGCTTCGTCGCTTTCGTTAATTACTAGTGATATCTCGAGTGGTTCTGCTCATGATTACCCCATGCAGGTCTCCTGGTGACACATTTTTTGGACACATTCTGGTGGAGAGGAGTGGGTGTCAGAGTGGGATCCAGGAGAATAAATGTGTTGCGTAAAGGCCTTTTTCGTTTGTTTTTAGGGGTGCAGGAGACGTCCTCCCTCATACCTAGTCCTTTTCCTCTCGTGAAGCCACTTAAAATGCGAGTCCACATTTAAAAGAGTTGAATTTGTCGCACGGTCGAGCCTGAAAACTGTCCTTTCGTGCAAAAAGAAAAACAAAGTCGTCCGTGGGATGCAGCTGACCGTGTTCAACGGGCAGTGTGAAGATCCTTTGCAGCAGCCGAGCCGTTTCCCTGCAAGTAAATCCGCTACTTCTGCATGAAAGAGTCAGAATAGACAAACAAACCAAAATAGCCCCGTAAACACCTCTCTCTCTCTCTCTTTCCCTCCTCGCTCTTCTGTTTTTCCCTCTTGGTTCTTGTCCTGCACTGTGTCCTTTCCTCCCTCTCTCTCGGGCATGTTGTTGACTCTGAGGCTTAGGCCGTGCTGTTTTTCACTGGAGCGTTAGTGTCCAATGAGCAGAGGGAAGTGATTATGCAGTGTGAGAACGAAGAAGGACAAAGAAAGAAGCTGCACTGGCGTAAAGTAAACGAGAGAGAGAGAGAGAGAGAGAGAGAGAGAGAGAGAGAGAGAAGCCATTAAGAGTGTTTCCTGCCTCTTTCTCTCTAACTGCGTCACTCCCCAACAAGGAAATCCCATGTTTACCCCGTCGGTCACGGCCTGACGTGTCAAACTATCGGGTAACACGTCTGAGGGCTCAGCACACAGTGACAAAAGAATACCTGTGTGCATGAATGAGCTCCAGAGCGGCAACAGCTGCAGATGTTGGAGCTGCAGTTTGCTTTTTGTCGGACGTTCTGCAAGACAGAAGTGATCACATGGTGGGAAAAAATATCCAAAATGTTACACACATATGTATATTTGATACTTTATTCATTCCGGAAGGGAGTTATTGTGCAAGATATCCAACGGAAGAATAAGAAAAGAACAATAGAGTACATAAATGAACATTTCGGAACTATATAGTAATAAGTAAAGCAAAGTTAAGTTGTGCATGATATAAAGAATGTAATATAAAGTACACGTGCAGACTGTTGAGAAAGTAGAAAGTTCTCATGTTCCAGCCGTCCTTAAATGACAGTTTGCTGACGTATGAAAGGGAAACCTGATATTTCTGTATGAAACGATCACCTGGCATCTAAAATATATATTGAAATATATATATTGAATTGTTCAGAGACCAGTGATGCAGACAGAAAGTCAGCCGGCTCCATCAAACTCACGGCGCTGGAGTTGAGGGCTTCGCTACATTTGACCTTTTTGAAAGTGACGATGAGTTCAAAGACACTCCGCGTGTCCGGTGTTGTGAAATTGAACATTTCTGCAAGTGTTGCGCACTTCGGCGACACCGGTGGTTAACCTCCCGCTGCACGGCGAAGGCCTCTTTGCACGCGGCTCATTTTTCGGGTCGTCCCTATACTTGTTAGGACACGTTACTCCCGTTCCCAGGAGATGGAAGATGATTGACGTCTGGCTGCGTTGTGAGTGGAGCACCCGAGGGTGCAGCTCAACCACCCCCCCCCCCCAAAAAAACAGCTGAAGAGGACTCGACCCATGTCATGTTGCACAGCTAAATAAAGTTATAGTCAGGGTTCGTACGGTCATGGAAAACCTGGAAAAGTCCTGGAAAAAACGTAAATCATAAAAGTTTTGGAAAAGTCATGAATGTGTTATCATCACATGTTCATTTACGCCGAGTTTGAAATAATTAATATGTTTTTAAAGAAAGATATAAGCCGGCATACGCTCTCAATACGCAAAATGTTGTAAATTGTTCATGTTTATACCGAGATTTCAGTTTGGTCATGGAAATAAAGTCATGAAATAGTCATGGAAATGTCATGGAAATCCATTGGTCAACATGTGAAAGAACCCTGTATAGTTTATTTTCAATTCAAAAAATGATCATCAGACCTTGTATTTTTCAAAGTAAGAATATCTGGACGTCAGAGCATGTTGGTTTCCTGTGGCGTGTTAATAACTGTAAACAAGGTCAATCCATCTGGATACAAGACCAACGACATGCCGTAGTGAACACGCGCCTGTGTTTTGCAGAGGGAGAGCGAGAGAAAAAGAGAGAGAGAGAGAGAGAGAGAGAGAGAGAGAGAGAGTGACGCCCTCATGGCTCGTCTGGTTGTCCTTCCACTCGTCTTCTTTCTGCTTCAAGGAGGCTCCACAGCTCAGCTGTTGCCTTGCCTCCATGTTTCTCCCACTTCTCCAGCTCTCCTCCTCCTCCTGTGTGTTTAAATCATCCCTCTCTTTTACCCTCTCCACCTCCTGCCCCTTTTCTTATTCTTTCTTTCTGAGTGTTTTCACCACATCTCCATGTTTTCTGCCGCTCTTCCTCATGTCTCTCCCAGAAACGACGGCGCTTTAGAGAAGCTCAGTTTCAAACTAACTGAGGAATCCTGCAGGCGGGTTCGGCCCGCCGGACTTTGGCCCTCGCTGCTCCTTCTAGGACAAAAGACGAGTCGGGTGCAGCTATGAAAAGGTTCCTCCAGAGAATCTGTGAGAGTCTCCTAGTGTGGCTTTATGTAGCCGACTGAGAGGAGGAAGGTGATGCGACCGGTGTGGGATTCAAACGAGACGCAGAGAAACCTCAACATCTGGGAGGCATGAACGCAAGAGAAGGAAACATGTTTCCACTCACTAGGTTCTTCTAGCTGTCTGCCTGTCTGTCTCTCTGCCTGTCTCTTTCTCTGTCTCTGTCTCTCTGTCTGTCTTTTCTATGTCTGTCTCTTTCTCTGTTTATCTGTCTGTCTGTCTCTTAGTCTCTCTGTCTATCTCTATGTCTGTCTGTCTCTCTGTCTATCCATCTCTTTCTCTCTATCTGTGTATGTCTGTATTTCTCTCTCTCTGTCTGTCTGTCTCTCTGTCTGTTTTAGTTGTAATCCCAGCTGGAACAATGATATATGTTGTTTTGAGTTAACAGCAGCGCCACATGAATAATTGTCTTTGTCCGTGATGACGCAGTTCGGGATGGAACATTTAATTTCCAGTGTCCTTTTTGAAACGGGGTCTTTATGGACTTGTTTTCTTGTTTTCCAGCAGCTTGGATCTGCTGCCTGCTGCCTGCTGACTGCTGCCTGCTGCCTGCTGACTGCTGCCTGCTGACTGCTGCCTGCTGACTGCTGCCTGCTGACTGCTGCCTGCTGACTCGCTTCGGGGGACATCGTCAGATGTGTACCCAGCACTCGAAGCCCCTGGCCTGGCCGCGGGGATGGCAGCCTCTGCCCTGAACCTGAACGGCCTCGGAGTCATGAGCAGGTCGGTGTTTTCCTTTTTCTTTCGCCTCATTTTGAGGGCATGTGTTGCTTTTAGGCCGCACCGGAAACACATACTTCAGAAACGTGTTGGGTGGGTATTGTTCGTTGCAGCTGGGAACCCGTTGGACAGGACTTTTAGGATTGCTTTTTATTTCTTATACATTTACAAAACCATTCAATCAGATCACCTCTAATTACTTCCCAGTGCTAGTTATGATTCACTTCATTATGTCATGCTCGTCTTATGTAAGTGTGTTATATATATACACACTACCAGCGACTGAATGATATTTCTGGGTGTGTGTTCTTTTGTATTACTGCATCATTAAATGCAACACTTAGGATGGTTATAGCCTGAACACACAGAAATCAAGTAACCATCTCCTCCTGCAGCAGTAACCAGTTTCACACCCAGCCCGGCTCCTCTGGTACCAGCTCTCGCTCTAGAACCGGTCCAGTGGGCCGACCTGTGCTGCCGGTTCCCGATCGGAGCACCTACCTGCTGGGTGGGGGAGCGCCGGGTGGAGGTCTCTACAGCCCAACCAGCCCCAAGGTACGGTAACTACATCTGAGAAACACTAATTATGTTTATTTATAAAAGTTCAACATCTACAATGAAACCCCCCCCCCCCAAATGTGTGTTTTATTCCACATAATAAGCACATTAGAGTTGGTATTTGCTCTGATTAAGTCATGATCTACCGTGATTCATCCATGATAATCATGCAGTCTAATAATATTAATATTGCTTATAATTAGTTATTAATCAAAGAGTGTAAATAGACGCGTTAGAAGCATGAGAGGAGAACTGAAAGAGAAACTAAAATGCAGTCATCTCCCCCCGTGCTTTAAATAGACCGTTCACCGTTGGAAATATTAATTGGACAATTATACTGAGCAATGGCTCATTTTCTATAAAATAAATAAAATATTATTAAATGTTTCCATCCATCCACAATAAAAAAAACTAGAAGAGCGCATACCTTCGGCGCAGGCACTTTTTTGGTACCCTTTCATGACCTTGACCTTTGACCCGATTGATCCCAAAATCTAATCAAATGGTCCCCGGATAATAACCAATCATCCCACCAAATTTCATGCCATTCCGTTTAATACTTTTTGAGTAATGTGAGTAACACGCATACAAATAAATAAATAATAATAAATAAATACACAGCGATCAAAACATAACCTTCCGCGTTCTCAGAATGCGAAGGTAAAGAGCCATAAGATAACGTCCACATGGTATTTCCACATTCTAATGATCATCTCTTGATGACCCCCCGTCTTGTTTGTGCGTCTGCCCCCAGAGTCCTCGAACCCCGGGTCGAGCCTTCGTCTTCCCCCCGTCGTCTTCCTCGCTGTCCCCCAGCCCCACCCCCCACTCGCGCTCGCCGTCCCCGCGGAGCCCCGAGCTCCTGGGAGTCAACGTGGGCCAGCGGGTCCGACGGCTGAGCTCGCCCGGCGGTGAGGAGAGAGGGGAAGGAGAGGGCCAGGAGGAGAGGGCAGGGGAGACGGCCGAAGGAGAGAGGAGGGAGGAAAGGAGACGCCAGGCGCAGCTGCTGCAGATACACCGGGAGCTGCAGAACGTCGAGGTGATCGCGACGCGCTCGTCTCCGTCTTCGTCTAGGAATGCTAGAGCCGCGTTGTCACGGGGACGGCAGAACAATGCCGATGGGAACCGCAGTCTCACTCTTGACCCCGAAACGCCGCAGTTACTCAATCTGAGAAATCTGAGCGGAGCAAAAGCAGAAGAGGGAAAAAATAACCACGCATTTCTCATTACGATACTTTCTTTTTTATAAAGATGGATAATTGGACTCCCAGTTATGGTCATTCGGAGAACAATGGGCTTTTAATGTGATATCATCGTTAATGATGTTTCTCAGTAGCGTCTCCTGCCGTTATCGTCCATCATCCAGAAATGCAGATTCTAATCTCCCCGGTAATCGAGTTTGTGATTCCATGTGAAGAGTTAGCTTTTGTTTTCTCTTGGACTGTTTCTATCTCCTAATGTAAATTAATATGCATTGATTAAACTAAAGATAGACCAACACGGGATTATCAGGTTCAGACTACTTAGAATTTAAACCCACGTTTGTACTCTGCAGACTGAAGATACTATTTTTTTTTGTTTAGTCAGTTTAATGCCAAATATGGAGAATTTCTAGAGATGTCCTTCCTTTTTTTCTTTTTTATCTTCATAACATTAGCAGCAGATTGTGATGATGATTTAAGATCTTCAGGTCCACACCAGTTCACCTGTGAAATGATAAGCACCGCCCTCAAAATATGCACAAACGCACCAAAGTAAATGTGTGTATACAGGGTTCGTACGGTCATGGAAAACCTGGAAAAGTCATGGAATTTTAAAATGGTCATTTCCAGGCCTGGAAAAGTCATGGACATTTTTTTAATCATAAACATTTTGAAAAAGTCATGGAAATGTGTTATAATCACATGTTCATTTATGCAGAGTTTTAAAAATGTATATGCTTTTTAAAGAAAGACGCTCAAAATATAAGCCGGAGTACGATCTCAATACGCCAAATCTTCAAAATTGTTCGTGTTTATACCAAGATTTCAGTTTTGTCATGGAAATTTGGTTTAAAGTCCTGGAAAAGTCCTGGAAATCCACTGGTCAACATGTGTAAGAAGTCTAAGAACCCTGTATAGTTAAACCAAGAAAACCCAAACTGCAGTTGCAGTCAAGCCTTTATGTTCTCTGTCTTCCAGGTCCGGGGAAAAGTGGGAATTTTCGAGGCCCATATTTCTGGAATTCGTGCCCAAGTGCTGAACACTGAGCTCCAGCGCAGCCCTCGCTCCCCACGCCGATCGCCCAGCCAAACCCCTCCTCATCGAGACGCGGCCCTCGAATGCCCGATGTCCCACCCGCGAGAGACTGGAGCTCTCCGTGTCGTCCAGAATGGAAGAGAAGAGGAGGAAGAAACTACGGAGGGAGGACGGAAAGAAGAGGAACGGGACAACAGCAGTGCTACAAGAACAATCACGGAGAACGAGGCGCCGGTCGGTCAAAACGGCGTCCGTTGGGAAACAACGGCGCAAACTCCCGGTGGAGACGGAGCGACAGATGGGACGGTAGAGGGAGAGAAGAGAGGGGGTGAAAAAGACGACGCAGGGGAGGTAGAGAACGGAGCGATGTCGGGAGACGAGAGAGAACGGACAGAGAGAGAAGCGAGAGGCGAGAGAGAGGACCGGTCGGGTCTTGAGATGCCGCTGCAGGCCGAGGCCGGCGGGTCGGAGGTCAACCCGGAGGTCAACCCGGAGGTCGACGCTGCTCCTCAAAGCGAGGAGAACCTCCCTTCTCCGCCGGACGCCGATCCCACCGCGAACCCCTCTTCTTGCATCGCTCCCTCCATCCCCGCGGTCATCGTAACCGACCACGGTCTGGAAAGCCAGCATCGGAATTGCGAAGGCCCCGGCTCGGACCAGGGCCTCGGCTGCAGCCCGAGCCCCGGGTCGAGCCCCGTCCCCGGGCACAACTTCTCCAGCCACTCCCTCAGGAAGCTGTCGTCCTCCTCGGCCTCCTCGGCCGGCTTCTCCTCGTCCTGGGAGGAGTCGGAGGAGGACATTTCCAGCGATACGGAGAAAGGGGAGCAGCTCCTCGACCCGGCGTTGCTCACGTCTCAGCAGAGAGCAGTAAGTGTGGCGTGTGTGTGTGTGTGTGTGTGTGTGTGTGTGTGTGTGTGTGTGGATTGACACATATCCTTCCCAATGGAAAAAGGATTGACATGAAATCACGCATTGACATTCGTGGCCCCCAGAGGATGAAGCCGTCTGACTCTGGTCATCCCCAGACAGGTCACATGTTTCATCCATCCTGTGAAATATCTCTCCTTAGATTTAATTAAATAATATGTTATCAGCTAACACGGTGAACCTCGGCATGATTAGAATTTGAAATACTCGGAGAACGTTGACAAAGACGAGTGAGCGGGTGATTTGGCAACCTCTCCAGATCTGGGAAAGAGCCTGTCTGTGGGTCTCAGTTAACAACGGGGCCTCAAAACCTGTGTGTGTGTGTGCGTGTGTGTGTGTGTGTGTGTGTGTGTGTGTGTGTGTGTGTGTGTGTGTGTGTGTGTGTTCCAATGGGCCTGTGCATGTTGCCGGGTGCTCCTGTGTCAAATTGGCCAGAGCTCGCTACGAGAGTAATGGTTGACATTCACAGTAACAAAGCTAGCTCTGTGCCCCAACCTGTGTGTGTGTGTGTGAGTGTGTGTGTGTGTGTGTGTGTGCAGGGGTGTTATTAGTGTGAGGGTAATGTGAGGGTGTAAGTTTGTGTTTGAGAGAGAGAGAGTGAGAGAGAGAGAGAACAAGAATGGGAAAGTGAGAGAATTTGCCAGTCTGCCTGCAATTGGACGGCATTCAAAGAGGAGGCTGAAGCCTGTGTGTGTGTGTGTGTGTGCGTGTGTGTGTGTGTTTGTGTGTAGGTGGGTGGGTGGATGTGTTTTTTTTTGGTAGCCAGGAAGAGTTCACAGGGGCCATTTATTTCACTTCTGCTTTAAAACACGATGTAACGGAGGATTGTATAACTGATTACATGTCAGTGTTTTCTCAAACGAGTTTTTTAAGATTTAAAAAAATCTTTCCGCGTGTCATGACAAAAGACGCGTCGACGTCTTATCAGTTGACCCGCCGTGAATCATCTACGAGCTCCGAAGCTGAGCGGAGGGACCGAACCCTCACCGCCCTGCAGTCAATGCGGCGTGTGCACGGCTCCGGACGTATTTCGGAAATCTCATCATTCAAAATCAAATATTCCACGTTCGCTGTCTTGGCGAGAGGCAGCGGCCGGAAAGAAATTCTATATTCTCTGTTATGACTCGTAAGACTCCAGGTTCCCATCGTGCCCATTTAATCCAACGGCCCCGCCCTAAACCAGCGCGCCCGGCTCTCTCGGGTGACATGGGTCCCGGCCTATTTGTTTAAATGAATTTGGTTCATCGGATTTGAATACTGTTTGTGTTGCTCTTTGCATATTTGTGGTCGTTTCTCTATCGCTCAATCCGGGGCGGCGAAGAAAGCCGCCGAAGCTGAAGGTGGAAGCCGAATGAAGGCTAGAAAGTCTGGATTTCCCTCAAAGATGTCGAACGCCATTCGGAGCTCTCCTCATTTAAACCTCTCCTCATTTAAACCTCTCCTCATTTAAACCTCTCCTCATTTAAACCCCTCCTCATTTAAACCTCTCCTCATTTAAACCTCTCCTCATTTAAACCTCTCCTCATTTAAACCTCTCATCATTTAAACCTCTCCTCATTTAAACCCCTCCTCATTTAAACCTCTCCTCATTTAAACCTCTCCTCATTTAAACCTCTCCTCATTTAAACCTCTCCTCATTTAAACCCCTCCTCATTTAAACCTCTCCTCATTTAAACCTCTCCTCATTTAAACCTCTCCTCATTTAAACCTCTCCTCATTTAAACCTCTCGTCATTCGCCTTGTCGCAGTTTTGGAGGAAAATGAAAATGTAATGTATGCAGGAGGCGAACACGCAGCCACACATACAGCGTGCTGGCTCGTCGCGTGGGAGGTGTGTAGGAAAAAGAGGAGAGGAGTGATACTGAGAGAGGAGAGAGAGGAGACAAGAACTGGAGAGGAGAGAGAGGAGAGAGAGAAGAGAGAGAAGCATGGGAGGATAAGTTGTGACGATGTGCACTGCAGTCCAGCAGGTCCCTTCTTCTCTGTTTGTCATGTGACACTGAACACTGCACTTCTGGAAATACTGGAGATAAATATATGCACAAATATGTACCCCTCCACCTCCACCTCCACCGTAGCTTTAACTCATCGATGCAAGCGTCACATTTCAATTTCCACACGTGTGCTTCATCAGCTTTTTTAGATTCTATCAACTCTTGTTTTTTTTTCTGTTTTTGTGAAGAGCGTAACACACTTTTTGAAGCGAGTCGAGGCCTGAAGCTGAGCAGAGCCATATATAGACGCTGTTTGGCTGATCTTTTGGCTGCCGGGCGTTTCTCCAAGGCTGGAAGGCACACATGTACTGACAGTATTCCCTCTAGTAATTTGGCAAGAAGAAAGGGCACCTGCAACAGATTGGCATCTTCTTTTCTTCTCTTTTTCCTTTTTTTCCCGTTCGACATTTCGGTTGAGAAGAGTCGGCCAGCGGCAGTTTCTTCTTCCCTCGAGGTGGAACGCAGTTGTTTGTACTTTTACCTTTAAGCGTCGGCTCCAAGGCCATCGGAGGAGCTCCAAACTAAACAGATTAAACCTGGCGGAGGCACGCAAAGAAAGCTAAACACTCGAACATGAACTCTGCCAGGAAGATAATCCAGAGACTTAAAAGGTCTTCAAAACAACGAGCCGAGGAGGATTAACACTTAATGTGATGAACATGAAAACAATTCAATCACCTCAGTTCCTTAGTTTAACAATCAGCTGCAGAGGATCAACGCCTCGCTGATGTTAACGGGTTGTTTGACTTGTTTATCAAACTCAAAATGCCAAACATGTGGCATGAGGCTCTCGTCTCTCAATTATGACGATTAACTGCTGATTTATCTCACAATGAAAGAAACAAAGAGATCGGAAATTTGTCTTTCATCTTTTATGACATTTTATATTCTCCTAAAAAAAAAGTTGATTTATACTTTAAGCGCCTCTTAAAACCTGTGCATCTTATCGGAAAAAAACTAAACAAAAACAAAACCACCATCGCGTTTCAGCCAATCAGAAAGACCGATTAAAAAAAAGGAAACCCCGAGTTACTAAGCAGAAGCTGCAGCAGAACGCGGAGGCCTCGCCACGAGGAAAGTCTATATGCACTTCTTCATGATATGCATCCTTTATAGAAACAGATGTGTCCTTCGGAATGCGGACTGCACCCATGATGAGAAACACACACACACACACACACACACACACACACACATCTGCATATAACGCAGACACACCCTCTGGACGCAGCACATTTTCCTCAACGTGGATCTTCTTCTTCACTTGTTGATCCGACTGAACGAGAACTCATCTCCAACCGGCGCAACAACAGACTGTGTGTTTGGGGCTGGAAGTAAACTCTTCTTTCTTCTTTCTTCTTTTTTTCCGTTCATGTCCTGAACTGTAACTCGAGTGGGTCGGCACACACACACACACACACACACACACACACAAGCGCACGCACACATACCGAGACACACACACACACACACACCGTGTTTGCACTGCAGTGGAAAATCTTTGCTACCACAGCGGCCGTTTGCCTAGCAACCCTGTGACGTCAAACCGAGTTTCCCTCTCACAGCTGTGTGTGTGTGTGTGTGTGTGACTGAGCGTCTGCAAGTTCATGGGCGTGTGTCCAACTCTTATTTGTGTGTGTGTGTGTGTGTGTGTGTGTGAGTGGGTGTGTGTGCTTGCTTGTTTTTTTGCGAGAGAGGAAACACTGGTCAATTCTTCATTTGGTGTTCCTGTGAGAGTCTGCTGGTTCATGTGCGTGTTCTAGTCCCCCCCCCCCACACACACACTTAATGAGGAGTGAGGACCGGCCTGCAGCGAGCGAGGCTGACATTTTGGGGGAAGGAGTGTCTATTTCGTATCACGGGGGCTGCAGAGCGGACGTGATGTGTGGCGTCACATGCTTCCCGAGCTGTCAGAGACCCGCCGGGGGGGACGCCTGCTCGCTGCACGCGTGCAACGTGGCCGCCTCTCTCCAACGTCATGGCGATGGACACGGAACTCTCCGGTTCATCCACTGTGCAGTTTTTCTTACACACGTGCACACCCGACTGCATGCATTTGGTGTGTGTGTGTGTGTGTGTGTGTGTGTGTGTGTGTGCTTCTAAACTTTGCAGGCTTTTGGGAGGGGACCTTGTGGTGAGCGATATCAGGCTTGTTGTTTCCTAAGCACAACTCTCCAACAGGCCAGCATCAGTGCCCCCCCCCCCCCCCCCCCGCCGCTGCTGCACACGACACACTCGTAACCCAGAGTTACCCTCTTCTCGCCGCCCTCCTGCTCGTCCCATTCCTCCCTGTGCATGCAGACGCCTGACATCTCGTTTTGCCCTACGTTACACCTACAAAACGACAAAAAAGTTTACATCTGTACATTTCCTCGCATCTGCACGCTCGTCTTTCGCGGTGACGCCCCTTTCGACGCCCCTTTCGACGCCCCTTTCGACGCCCGTTTCACAGATCGCCGCGTCGCGTTCGCGTTATTCTGCAGATGTCGAAGGCCTCTGGGCGACGGGATGGGACGGGGCCGACGTGAACTCTTCGCCTCGGGCCTCCTCTCTGTGGTTCACGGAGGGCAAGGCCTCTTTTCTTTCTTTTGTTTGTAGTTCAGCGGCGGATGTGGAAAATACTGTAGCTGAGGCAAGCGGCAACCCCCCCCCCCCCCCCACACACACTTCCTGTCTGCAAGAAGTTCCTTCTCTTACCATTTCCTCTCTCTCTCTCTCTGTCTCTCTATCTCAATGGAAACTTTGCTGTTTTTCCTGCTCTCCTCTCGTCATCCAGCTGGTCTGGGAATAGAGATAGGAGCGGCGAAGAGAGAGAGAGAGAGAGAGAGAGAGAGAGAGAGAGAGAGAGCGTCGGAGAGCAACGAGCCAGGAAAAGATGAGAGAGGCTGACTTTGAGGAAGTTTTAGGCAGAGAGAGAGAGAGGGGAATTTTGTATTATTGTATCCCAGTTTTTGGGGTTAATGTCACATTTCTGCTCCTTGAAATCTCTTTTTGTTTGTTATCAGTTTAAGTCCACGATAACAAATGAAACAAAACAACAACATACCTGACAAATAAACCCAGGTGACCGACTCATGAGCCCTGAGGGATTATTTCCCGGTGGAAAATAGTGCACGTACTGACACTGAAACACGGCCGTGGCGATACCAAATGGAGGCTTCGTGATTTGTTTAGACGGATCATCTAGGAAAAACTCATTTAAATGACTTTTCATACTGTACAGGAGTAAAGAGCAACAAATGACTTCTGGAGGGGGACGACTGTCTCCGAGAAGACATCACTGGAGACTGATGATACACATCGCACACTCAAACTAGAAGATTATTTTTAAAACAGTAGTATATTCCCCTAAATTAGATCAGGCGCTCTGATTGGCTGGCAATTTCTTTTTTCCTGCACTCTTTTGAGCATCACAGCTGAAAGTAGCACATTCCTAAAATGTTTCCACAACTGCTAACACACACATATATATATATATATTTTTTTTTTAAAGTTTAACTTTCACGGCCCTCTCCTCCTCACCAGTATTTAGGTGTCCACACACTTGCACGACTGCAATCTGAGGGACTCTGAAAGATAAATGGTGGAAGAACAAAAAGAAGGACGAGTTCAAGAAATTGAACTAGAGAAACGAAGAAGACATTTCTCGTTATAATTTTTCGATTTGTTTTAATCCGAAAGCGAAGACATTTATTTTGGTAACGTGACGGCATTTATTTTGCCGTAGTCGTCCAGCCAGCTGTGAAATTATTGTTTCACCATCTTTCAACCCAGATGTATTTAACATGATTATTATTCGGACGTTTATTTTTCGTCCGCTGCTGCTCGCTTTGGAACTTCTGTCAAAATCTTTGAAACAAAACTCAAAAGTATATGAGAGTCGGAAGAGAAGAAACCGAGTATGACATGTAAACGCTTTGTAATCGGTGTGCGTTCAAACTCACTCACACACACACACACACACACACACACACACACACACACACACACAC
>CM070101.1:15977427-16019927 GCA_036178185.1 Liparis tanakae | reverse complement strand
TCTTCTTCTTCTTCTTCTTCTTCTTCTTCTTCTTCTTCTTCTTCTTCTTCTTGACGTTGTTGTTCTTTTTTAAATTTGTATTATTCTTTTTTTTGTTTTTGTTCTTCTTCATCTTCTTGTTCTTCGTCTTCTTGTTCTTCTTCATCTTCTTGTTCTGGTTCTTCCTCATCTTCATCTACTTGTTCTTGTTCTTCATCTTCATCTTCTTCATTTTCTTCTTGTTCTTGTTGTACTTCATCTTCTTCTTCATCTTCTTCTTTTGTTCTTGTTGTACTTCTTGTTCTTGTTCTTCTTCATCTTATTGTTCTAGTTATTCTTCATCTTCTTCATCTTCTTCATCTTATTGTTCTAGTTCTTCATTCTTATTCTTGTTCTTATTCTTATTATTGTTATTATTCTTGTTCTAGTTCATCCTCATCTTCTTCATCTTGTTCTTCTTGTTCTTCATTCTTATTATTGTTCTTATTCTTATTATTGTTATTATTCTTGTTCTAGTTCATCCTCATCTTCTTCACCTTGTTCTTCTTGTTGTTCTTCTCCTTCATTGTCTTATTCTTCGATCTCCTTCGCCGCTCAACACTCCTCCGTATTCTCTCCTCCCCTCAGGACCTACCTTGAGGAAGAGCTGACCAAGGCTCGTAAGAAGCCGTCCCCGAGGCCCGACATGTACCAGAAGATGATCGAGGTGGACCCCGACGCGCCCACGGAGGAGGAGGTGCTCCAGAAGGTGGTGACCAAGCCCAGATACATGCAGTGGAGGGAGACCATCAGCTCCACCGCCACCCTGGGCTTCAGGATAGAGGGAGTCAAGGTAAGACCCCACAGAGAAAGGTGTGTGTGTGTGTGTGTGTCTGCGTGTGTGTCTGTGTGTGTGTTTGTGGGAGGGGGGCCTTCCTTCCTTCTTTTCTTCCAGTCTTCTGTGTGTGTGTGTGTGTGTGTCTGTCTGTGTGTGTGTGTGTATGTGTGTGTGTGTGTGTATGGGTGGGGGGGGGGGGTCCTTCAAGGTCATGATCTAACTTCCTGTTTTGAACAGAAACTTCCTCTGAAGTATACGTGTGTGCACGTGATCCTTTTGTCACACACGAGGCCTGTCCGTGGCAGCTCTCTATGCCTTGGCATCTGGCACTGACACTGTACAAAAACACACTCACACACACACACACACACACACACACACACACACACAAATCTCTGCTGTCTTTATTTGAGGGTTGTGGCTATATAAGGACATTTGCGGCCCGCCCGGTGGTCTGTTGCCATGACACTGAGGGTTATCCCCAGAAACAGAGATATGTGCGTGTGTGTGTGTGTGTGTGTGTGTGTGAGTGTGTGTGAGTGTGAGTAAAAAGTGTGGATGTGCAATTCACGCGGTTCATGTGCAGTTCAACCTTGTTTTGTAAATATACGCCTGTGAACATGAGTCTATTATATAGTCTATTATATATATCGTATGACCTCTTATCTATGTGAAAAGTGTAATTAGGTGTGTGTGTGTGTTTGTGTGTAGGAGTGTGAGTGTGTGTGTGTGTGTGTGAAAGAGAAAGAAAGAGACCTAGCTGTAAGACATGAACCTTAAAGAGAAATGTACCATTGCTGCTATTCTGGAAGCTGCTCAACTATTACAACTTCCTGGTCGGCTAAAATACTTACATATATATCCCTATGTATTTAACTTAAATCAACCCTTAAATACCCGTATTTAAATCATTAGGACCTCAAAGTGGTAGAATACACTCCCAGTATCCAGCGTGGTTTTCCGTGGCTCCAGTGATGCAAAACAACGCTTAAAGGTCTCAGCAATTTTCATCTTCATGACTTTTGTTACTTAAAAAATAAAAGTTTTGGCTTCACGAACCACTTAGAGACGTCCTTATGAATTGAAGGGGGCGTGGCCTCCAGCGCTGTATCCAGTTCTCTTTATACGTCAATGTACTATTGTGCTCTGCTAGTTTGCTGTATTATTTCCTTTTTGTGACACTCAAAAGAGTAACTCTGGGTCACTGCGATGGCTATTTTGGGCGATTTCTTTGATATAAAATCAAAGTTTCTTCTTTCTGTGGCTCTGCTTGGCAAAACACCACAAAAGACGTTTCCCTGCTTTAACTCACGACTAAATCTCTAAAAATATCTTCCCTTCCTTTCCTCCCCTCATTGTTTGTTCTGCTTTTCTTGTCCGTCGTCTCCTCGGCTCCCAGCGCTTCCTCGCTTCCCGCCCTCCTGCTCCTCCCATCGCCACCAGAAGTCTGGAAGTGGATAAACTAAATAGAAACCTTTATTTATGTCTATTTACTTTGGTCGCTCGAAGACAACCAAGAAACATTCCCACACGTACACAAATTTACCTCCGCACCTTTTCTTATGCACACTTACACACACACACACACACACACACACACACACACACACACACACACACACACACACACACACAGCATATATGGCAATACATGGTGAATTAAGAGGATTGGTTCAGGTGGTCTTGACTACAACGTTGACTACCAGTACAAATAAACCTAACATTAAGCTCCTCTCCTCTCCTCTCCTCTCCTCTCCTCTCCTCTCCTCTCCTCTCCTCTCCTCTCATCACCTCCTCTCCTCCCTTCTCCTCTCCTCTCCTCTGCTCTCCTCTCCTCTCCTCTCTTCTCCTCTCCTCTCCACTCCTCTCCTCTCCTCTCCTCTCCTCCCTTCTCCTCTCCTCTCCTCTTCTCCTCTCTAGAAGGAGGACGGGACAGTGAACAGAGATTTTAAGAAGACAAGGACAAGAGACCAAGTTACCGCAGCCTTCCATGACTTTGTCAAAGGGAACAAGGAAATACTGGTGAGTGCATTTGTAGTGTGTGTGTATGTGTGTGTGTGTGTGTGTGTGTGTGTGTGTGTGTGTGGGGGTCACTAGCGTTGCTCACTGAACGGAAAAGGAAACCACCAGAGGAATTAAATTTCAAGTTTTCCGGTGATGCTGACTGGAGGTCACGGGCTGAAGGATGTTTAAGCTGACATTTAAAAGTTTGACAGCAACGATGTGATTGGCTTAAGGGAACTAGTGCAGAATGTGGTTGGTTAATTTAATAGTGAACGCCCCACAATCAGATGATAATCTAACGTGTGTGTGTGTGAGAAAATTAAAAAGCGTGTGTGTTTTTCTCTCTCTCCCCAGGGCATGTATCTAACCAGGCTGAAGGAGATCAGAGACACTCTGGAGATCTCCCCATTCTTCAAAACCCACGAGGTAACGTGTGTGCATCGCTGCAACTGGTGTGTGTCGTCTCACCGGGCTCAGTTCAGGATGCGGGAATGTCCACGTCTTCCCAACAGGCTTTGAATTAAGTCCCAATTATTGAAATAACTTAACGCACATGTGTCAAACACAAGGTCCGCGGGCCGATTCTGGCCCGCCACGTCATTTTATGTGGCCCCCTGTTGATTTTAAAGAAAATATGATCACATTTTCTTAAAGAAATTTAAGAAAAATATCATGGGCTTTTATTTTGAAGGTTTCAAATTAAATGGATTTACGTTATAACATTAGAGAAATGTTCTTATACACAATATTTCTACACTCAAATAAACAATAATCAAATAGTGTGAGTTATTTCATAATATGTTCGGCAGTAGTTTATACGTTAACATGTTTCAGTTACGCCGGCCCTTTAAGAGGGCAGCCATGAAGCTGATGTGAGTTTGACAACCCTGACTTAACGAGTGACTTAAAGTCCTGGTTAATTATTCATTATTATTATTATTAATTATTTATAACTTAATTAAGTGTTTAGTAAACCTAACTGACTCGGGCGAACACACCAGTGCACGTGCAGCGTAAAACGTGCACGCGCTCCGTTTCACACACACACACACACACACACACTAACACACAGGCAGACATGAATGCAAGGCGTTGTTTCAAGAGTTCGTAACAAAACAGGAAGTGAGATCACAAACACAAGAGTGATGTGGTGTTTTCCTGTTTCCTCGGCCGTCTCATTGTCTCGCCGTGTCTCCGCAGGTGATCGGCAGCTCCCTGTTGTTCGTCCACGACAGTAAGGGGAGGGCCAAGATCTGGATGATTGACTTTGGGAAAACCACGCCCCTCGCCGAGGGGGACGAGCTGACGCACCGAGCGCTGTGGGTCGAGGGCAACAGGGAAGACGGTTACCTCTCTGGACTGGATAGCTTGTCGGACATCATTCTCACCATGTTGAACTCTGAGACTTGAGGGGCTCAAAAAGAAGAAAGAAATCCAAGTGAACGTTTGGACACGCGCGTCCTCCACTTCCATTCCTCCCGGGAACACTTCCTCAATAATTCCTCGACGCTTGTCCTCTCGACATGACCGCGTAACAACGCACGGCCAAATCCAACTTTGCTATTTAATATATTTCGCGGATTTTTAGGTTCTTTCTCTTTCCCGATTTTATTCCTACCTTTTTACTGAGAAAAAAAACAGCAGATTCATTGAAACTGAAGTAGAAATAATATTTAATATTTTTTGTTATAAAACAGATTCTATAAAAAAGACAAAAAACAGTGACGTGCTTGTTTGTCTTAATATTTATCCGTCATGTCTGTGGCTCTCAGGCCCCCGAGCCCATTGGTCAATTATTTAAAGATGGATTATGAATAGATGAATGCACAAAAATATTTTCTAAAACAGCTGGGCGCTGTTGTTTTTGGCAAATAATATGAGGAAATACTATGTTTTGTATAAGAGCATTTTGAGAATACATGTCTGGAGTGCTCGTGAACTTTTTTGGATCGACTTAAAAAAAGATGCACTGCCGGCTGCAGATACACACACGGTGGTTGCAGGATAAAATTATTGTCGGTTTAGGTCTTTTTTTGAGGGGGTTTGTTGATATAAAAAATAAAGATATAAAGAAGTTATCAGAATTATCACTTAAAGCCACTGTGTGGAATTTTAACATTTGATGATAAATAAAAAGACACTTTCAGAGCCTGATCAGACAGAGGGCGGCAGGTGGAAAAAACATTTTTTAACCACCGAATAAGTGATAACATTTGCTTAACACACACCATGAACTGTATACTACCTAATAGTTAGGTTAAAATAATATGCAACATCTTATATATTCATCAAAATATTAATGGCGATCCAGCTTAAGTCACTACAATGAGACACAACTTAAAGTCCGAAAGCTTAAATTGTAAAATCCTCTGTGGCAAATTAGTCATTTGTGATATTGGGCTGTATAAAATGATCACGTCAGCATTGCACATGTCGTGGCTTTAAAACATGTCGAAACGCCCATATTTTGACTTTACAGCTAAACAGTTGTACTCATTTGTAATGTAGGTTTATCTCCGTTAAACCAGTTAGATTGCATTTCTTCATATCTGAACTCGATTTTATTTGGATTTTTTTCTCTTTTTGACCACAATTTCTGCACCTTGACCCTTTTCTTTTCTTTTCTAATCTGCACGTGATACTATTTCCACTGCTAGAGGTTGAGTGTGTTTACAGTGGAAACTAAAACTAGTCTTTTAGCGCTTTTTAACCTCAGTTTAATAAGTCGTACTAAGAATTCAGACACTGTAAATTGGACGGCAAGGTTTTTTTGGTGGCGGTCATGTTTCCTCCTCAATAACCTGGCAGTTATGTAGAGCTAAATTATTCAGGTCAGTGTAGTTTCACTATGTTATGGAGGGTATTGTTTCATATGTAACATATTTGCAGTCCATGGTACCCGCCTGGACACAACACTTCCCACCCTTCTCACACTTGGGATTGTTCACAATGTACAGTGAGATGTTTGATGTAGTTTTTTTTTTGTAACATTATTTTTAGTGTACTGAAATCCTGTGGAACACTTGCAGCCATGAACAATCGTATTGAAGCTTTACAGTGCCTTGACGTTACGAAGCCAAGTCAGACAACTGAAGACGTGTTCCTATTTTAAATGCTAAGGCGGACTTCTAGTCCTAACTGTTTCAGTGCGTAGTCTCGGGTGCATGTTTATTATCCTCTTAAAGTTTGGGCTTAATTTGTATTTCATCCTGTTTTTATTTATAACATTATGTTGTTTTTGTTTTGTGAATGGAATACTGTGACATATTGAATTTTGGGCTGTTCTGTTGCTTCGTCTTCAAGCATGTGTGACAGTATCTGAGTGAAAGTCAAACAAAACGTTGGATGTGTCGATAGAAAAGATGGAAAATTATTACCCTTTATTGAAATGGAGGAATGCAAACATTCATTTAGATAAAGCGGATAAAGCAGAAAAACACATGTAATGTAACCGGTTCTTGATGAACAATAAAAAACTAAATAGTGTGGAGAGTTTAGTCTACCATATATTTAAAATGCATGTTTTTAGAGCACCATTTTGAACTCATTTTGTTGATTTTTGCAGTGACAGTCGACGCAGAAAGAGATTATAACTCCACGCAGTGCCTTCTTAAAGAGGCAGTACAACATTTTGGGAAACATGTACGCTCGTTAGCTTCTTTTGCATTAAACAAGACGATTGTGATACTTCTCTCGTGCCTCTACGCTGAATATGAAGCGGCTGGTTTGACTTAGCTTAGCATTAAGACTGATTACACATTCAAGATATAATGTGATATAATAGAATCTGCACTTGATTACATTTCCATTGTTGTACAGCTGAGTGTGTTTTTACAGGTGTTCAGTGATAGCCATGTTTCCTCTGCAGTTACCTGATAATTATGTGGAGCTAAAATTATACAGATCACACAAGTTTCAGTATAATGGACGGCATTGTGTCGTATTTTGAGAAATATGTACAGTATGTTTTGTTTCCTTCGACAAAATGATTAAACCGTGTTAGCTTAGCTTAGCATAAAGACATAACGTTTCTTGATTAAACTTTCAGAATATAACGTGTGAATGAGTGAACTTTAAGGGTTTGGTGTCGGTAGATTTCAATACCTCTGCTTAGAGAGGCTAGCTGTTTAAATAATTTATGCTAAGCTAACCAGCTGCTGTAGAATGATTGTTAGCGTTGAAGCACGTTTCCCGAAATGTAAAACTATTCCTCTAAGTCCCTCCGTCTCAGCTATCGCTTATGCTCCCTAATGTGCACTTATATAGGGTTGTTTGCTAATAGTTGACATATTCAATCAAACTTTTATTTCAGACTTAAGGTTTAGATAGTACAACACATAAAATAGAATAAAGTAAAATACAGAGAACATTGTTCTGGTTTATGTATTTATTTGGATTGTTCTTTTAACCCTCCTGTTACCTTTGGGGTCAATTTGACCCCAGGCTGTTTTTCATTGTGTCAAACATATAAGAAATATCAACTTTATTATATATATATATATATATATATATATATATATATATATATATATATATATATATATATATATATATATATTTAAAGTGCTATTTAGGTCGTCAACAAACAAACATAAAGTAGCTCACACTTAAACTTGGGAAACAATATTAATTCTAATAATTTTCTGGAGGTTTGAATTGCTGGAGTCAAATTGACCCCGAGGGTAAAATATGTTAGTACATTTGAACAGGAGGGTTAAAAAAGTGTATTTGATGAAGAAAGTGTATTTGATGAAGAAGAAAAACACATTTGACTGAAGTTCTGGCATCGTCGAGGTTGGAGTTCCAGAGTGTGTCCTCCCATGAGGACACACCCTGTGGGCCTGACCGAAGGAAGCCCACAGGGAACCACAGGGAACCACACCGCTGCTGCTTCCCGGCCACATCGATTAGGTGCCTTTGCATGAAGGTCGTTTGCCTTTCAAATCTCAGCCGTCCACAACAAGCAGCGGCATCCGGAGCGGGAAGAAAAAGTTCAGGAGTCCAGAGGTCGTGAATCAGGGGAGATTTTTTATATTAGTATAGAGTGGAAGGTGAATTATTCAGTAATTGTTGAATATTTTCTTACTCATTGTTCCGTTTGTGCACTTTAGTTTGAAGGGATAATTTCTCATATGACTAAAATGTTCCACATAATCTTCGTTGCGTTTGGAAAATCCCCACATGATGAAAGTGTTCAGTGTCCTTGAGCCTTCCAGGGTTCACTCTGCATTACCTTCTGTGGAGAGAAAAAACTGTTGTTGTAGAGCCACATTTGACTATTTCCACTCTGTAAGCAGTTTGACGGACATGTATTCACTTAAGAGGAATACTGAGCTCATTTAATACTGAGCTCATCCCTCCTTTAGGAAAATATAATCAGTGTAGTGTGGATCTGTAGTGCTCCCTGCTGCCACTTTGACGTCACTGCAGACTGATCGCATAAAAAAGAAAAAAGTCAAAACCCAAATTTGCATTAAGATACATATTAATAATGCTTTATATTAACAATTATAACATTATGATGCTCTATATATGGTCATGTTTGTTATTATTTACTCGTCTTTCAGACTTTTTTCGCGAGGATCTTAGGGTATTATAATTCCCAGTGTTGCATTATATTTTTTTATAATGCATTATAATCACTGTTATGGTGCATTATATTATTATTATAATTTACTCTAAGTGGCAATTGTTTTCTTTAAGTGTTGCAAAGAATAATTTTGCAATGTTTTTTTTCTGTTCTTGCTTAGATTTAATGATATCTTCGATATGATATAACGCAAACAATGAACACATATTCAGAGTATTGTATTATAAATAATTAATATCGTATTGCTATATGAATTATAATACACTATGATTCCTGCAAAAAGGTTTACCCAAAATTAAATATTATATATAATATTGTAATTATAAAATCCTTTTAAAAGCATTTTTGTTAAAAAACATAATTCATATTTTTAAGGGAAGTTCTAACTGTAAGAAGAGATGCATTAAAGGTATGTCTATAATGCATTATATACATAGGAGTCATAGTGTTACCACAATGTTTCTTTTCTGGAAAAAAAAATGCTTTTTGAAGTGAAATGATCTGCCTCCTTTTAAAGTAAGGTAATGGTTGATTTTTTTCCAGGTAATTGTGAAATCAGACATTTCTTTCATAATTTGATAAGCAATAACAATCAAACAGGGCAGCGTTGGGGTTATGTCCCCAGAGGGCAGCATGGGCCCATTTGAAAGAGCTATAATATTGTTTTCACGGCCTGCACGTGCGTGGCGCTCGTGTGTAAACGTGTCTGCTCATTGGCTGTGTGTCCCTTGTAAAACCGGAATTTGTTCTCAATAATACATTTCGGGGTTTGGTTACACTGCACAAACTTACGCCTTGTTTTTCTCGCGCGATGAACCAATGAGAAGCCGCGTTTCAGTGCCCACCTCCTGTCAACAGACCGCGGGGACCAATGAGAGCAGAGCGTGGCACGAGGGCGGCGCGACGGACCAGAGCCGTGTAAAGGTAAAGTTGAGCGAGGCAGCGCGATAAATAATTACTGTCTTTTCTTTTTTAGATAAGGGCTCATGCTTACACGCACATCTGAAACACCAGAGCTGTATCATTACAATGCATGTACATGTATTGATGCTGTGTGTATTATTTGTCTGAACAAGAGTGTGTAGTGAAACAAAGTGCGCGTGTCCATGTGGCGTACAGGCGCAGGTTGCGTTAACAGCACGGCTCTGGTTTCTGGTTGGTAAATAAGCTTTGACCTCGTGGTGGAGACACACTGGATTAAACCACAACAACAGGAGGAGGGCGACCAGACACCTGCAAAAGAAAGAAAAAGAAAAAAAAGACCCCCTCGACCGTTTATGCTAATGAGAGGTGGGGAGGGGGGAGTTGAACTCGCGCGCGGCACCGACCTCGTAGAGTAACAAGAGAAACAAGCGGAGACAACAGCTACTGGTGAGTGTCCTCTATACATACATTAACATTCACTGAATATGAAACACATGCTCTTATCTTAAAATATATATTATTATGGTTATTATTACCCTTTTACAGCTTCGACCTCCAGCTGGTTCAACAAATCCCCCGCTGCGCGTGCCCGCGCGGTCACTGCGCAGTCACTCTTGCAAACTTTACCGACGTGTTTTTATTCCGGGTCCGTTACTTTAAAAATATATATTTATTAAACATGCTTTCTCTCTCTTAAGTTTTTTTCTTCTTCAAGAAGTTCACGGCGTGGCACGTTTTTCTTTTCCTTGAGTTATGGCAGCGTCCGGTGGCCACACGCCCACGAGGAAGTTAATATTCACAGATTTGCTCCACGTTAGTTGTTTTGAAGTTAATCCGCCTGGCTACACGTGAGTTAAGAGGCTTACTAACATATGCCCTGCGAGGCGGTGTAAACACCACTTGCAAGGACACTTGCATTTAACTTGGTACTTTTAATTTAAAATCCATCTTCAACATTGTTTTTTTCAAGAACTAAAGAAACGAGTAGAGTAGTGCACTTTAAGTGTGTGTGTGAGTCAAATCTGCCTCAAATATGGAGGAAATAAACTCAACTCTGATACATTACATATTTATATTATTACTATTATTAATGTGAGCTACCTCGTATACAGTACACGTATACTGCATGTGTGTGTGTGTGGGTGTAGTACTTTAATCAATGTGAGGCTGTAATGTGATACCTGTGATACCAGAGTCTGACTCCTTTGCCCTCTGATAGCACAGAAGTAATAGTCAAGGTTTAATTTGACAGCCAAGAAGTTGTGTCACAGAAACACCAAAGACACCACAGTGTCCGAGGTCGTTTCCTCCTGAGATAGTTTGTGTGCATCAAACGTCACCGACGGGTTTATTGTTTTAGTGGTGGCTGCTCAATGGGATCCTTATCACAGAGGTTTGTTTATGTTGTGCCCTCTAATATACCTGTAGTCGAGAAGTAGTTTTTCATGACTTGATGAGCTCATGTCTGGTAAACAGGAGATTTAAAGGTACTTTTGTGTGATTTAGTGTCTGTCGATTTCAATTTAATAAGAAATTAGTCGACAAAACCGTGTAGAATTTCCTCGTAGATATTATCATTGCTTTTTTTTTTTTTACTCGAATAGTGTTACAACCCTTTGAAAAAAATCCAGTATTGATCAATCAATTAGCTGATGATTGCCGCTCTGTTGTGGCCAAATACCACCTTCTTCTATTCTAAGCTATCCTACGAATAAATAAGTAATTTACTCGACTAAATAAAGAAATGGCTGAAACTGAGTGATCGATTCATCAAAAACAGTGAGCCATTCATTTAATAGCTGACTCCCCTCTGTATTGTGGGTTTTGCAGGAAAACGTGGTTTTCCTCACGTTCTCAGTCCCCCCCCCCCCTTCCTCCTCCTCCTCCTCCTCCTCCCCCTCCCCTGTCAGTGGTGGCGAAGTCTGTGGTAAACATTCCCCACGCTTGGCTCAGGATCAGCGGTGAAGGGCAGCGGGCAGTAAGCGGCGAGGTGGACGGCGTTCAGATATAGACGCATGCTTCCGCGATGCCGGGCTATTTTCATAGCAGCGAGTAAACCGGGCCGAGGAGACCAGACAACAACTGAGGCGTGCGTGCGTGTGCGAGTGTGTGTGCGTGTGCGTGTGCGTGTGCGTGTGTCATTCAATTCCACGTGTAATCACACACGTACCTTGTAGTGACCTCTCGCCATCACACCTGGCCTTTTTTTTTCATCCTCCCCCGTTTTTTATTCAGCTTATAAAACAATCATATGTCCCTTTTTCTTTTAGTTGACATTGTATTCTAATGCAGAGGAAAGAAAAACAGCTTGGAAACTCATACTGGCAACACACCCACGTTCCCAGATGGGAAGTTGCTCAATCAGCTTTCATTCTTGCAATAACCTGTTAATTTATTTCGACAGTGTTCACGGCTCTGAATCCTGCAGAAACACACAAAAGTATGTGTTTTTTTAAAAGTACGTAAGATGAAATATTTGCCGTGCACATTTTCATTCTGCAGCTCCGTGTTGCTGCTTTGTGTTAAAGGCGGGTTGGTAATCTTCTTCAACAATATTTTCGACCGATTGCGAAAATTCTTTTTACATCTTGAAAGCAAATGTTTAACTGAAAAAAGAGAACTCTCTGGGCTGTAATAAGCCGCGTCCAACTTCCCTGTCCTAACAGCTGGGACTGCTAACAATAGCCGCGCTCGTTGTTTACATTCATAACCGTATGGTTAAATTCAACATGATCATTTTGGGGGCGTGGCTTTGGAGGGCGGCCTGAAGGGACGACGAGTGTATTTAGATTTAGCGACTTTTGGAGCTAATGCTGCTCTTATTAGAAAAGAGTTGGCAATCTTCTTCTTTTTTTTTCTCGATTGGATGACAATTTAAAATGTGCATATTCTTGCTACTTTCTCAATAATAATAATAATATGTTTTATTTGGAGCTGCCTTTCAAGTAACCCAAGGTCATGTACAATAATATAATACAGAATAAAAGATAAAACTATGAAAGATAGAAACAACATAAAAACAAGGTTACTAATCTGGTTATCAACAGGCTTCTTTTGCCAGATATCATTCCTTAAATCCCAGCCAATGAGAAGAGTGTGCAGGGTCTCGCCGCATTGTTGCGCTGACTCAGCATAGTGCCGAGATAATCGTACATCGACTTTGCATTGTATTTCATTGTTATTTAAAACATGCAGTAACCTGCAGTATGACTGCTTCTACTTGTCTACTGAAATCGGTTTATTTGCAAAAATTGGGCTCCTATTCGTTGTTCTCCGGGTCCGAAGACGGTCCCTTTTGTTGTCGAGGACAACGGTGTCCCGGAGAAAAGTTGGCACGGGACATCGTTTATTTGTACGATGCACTTAGTCCGTCGTCGCCCGATGAAATCGCCGTCCGTCATCTGCGAGATATTTAGTTGTTTGGCATGAGCGGCGCTGTGAGGGCGCGTAGCCGGCGAAGTCTAAGCCCCTTAGAGACGCTTCTGTCCAGAGCTCGGCCCTCATTGTGTTCCAGCTCCGTCACACGCTGAGTCAGTCCCTAGTTACCCACAATGCACTGCAGTTCTTTTGTACCTCTGTCCTTGGAGTGGCGAACATTAACGTCAGTAACCAGAGATAACCAGACGGGGGTGAACCCAGGGGAAAACTAAACTTTTGTGGCCTGTGGATGTTGAAGAGAGAATGACGAGCAACTTCGACCTTATGAAAAGATTTATACCAGAGTATTATTTGTGATTTCCTTCTAATTTGCAGGTTTATACTTTCTCAAGTTGCGGTTTGCTTTTGATCCGAAAACTTTTTCCAGGGAGCCAAAAGCCAAAAGCGATTTCACGAAGCTGCAGAGGAAGTCTTGAGATGCGTTTCTGTTCATTATCGTCCAAAGGAAAAGAAAAACGCTACCAGACAAATTAGAATAAGATACAAATCTGTGTTTTCTTCAGTCTAGCGTCTGAAAACACAGTAGCAAGATGCATGGCTCACTTTCTGTCTTGGTGTGTGTGCATGTGTACACACACACCTTTCAGCAGAGGCTTTTTCCATTGGCCCGACTCCCAGCTGAGCTGTGTTGAAGCACGTTGTCACACCCGCAACACACACACAAAGAGAAACACCACAAAGAGGAACCACACTCGGGAACGCTGCCGTCGGAGCGCCGTTGAGATAAGAAGACGGAGAGGTGAGCGAAGTGAACCGAACTTTGACCCGTGTCCTGAACGCACCGCGAGATGCGTTCGCATGTTCGTTATCGCCGTTTCAGCACAAACGATACGCCGGATTGATAGTTTGGAAAGGGATGTGAAGACTTTGAGATAAAACGACAGAAAACAATCCCACAGGTGCAGAGAGAAAGTCGGAGTGGTTAAAAAAAGTGACGGAAAAATGTGAGCACGTACAAAACGTGTGTCCACATTTACTCATACACAGACATGGCTGGTGCAGCCAGCAGCCCTTCTCCCCCCCTACCTCCTCCCTCCTACCTCCTCCCTCCTAGTTTCCAGTGACAGCCAGACCTGAACCTCAGGAACATATCTGCACAGCGCACATGCAGGCACGGCATAACCCCTGTGTGTGTGTGTGTGTGTGTGTGTGTGTGTGTGTGTGTGTGTGTGTGTGTGTGTGTGTGTGTGTGTGTGTGTGTGTGTGTGTGTGTGTGTGTGTGTGTGTGTGTGTGTGTGTGTGTGTGATCCTGAGTATTTATAGACTAAAGTCATGGTCACCTCAAGATGTGACAGCTGTGAATGTTTGGCAGCTTAATGGTTGTTTCACGGCTTCTGTTCCACCTGTACATCTCAGTCCGTGTTGTCACACCTTTTTCTTTTTAAATGTGTGACCCGATCGTCGTCTTCACTCTGCAGCGCGCTCTTCTCCGCGCTCTTCTTCACGCTTCCAGGCCGTTCGGAAAAAGAGACGTGGCGTGACTAACGGGGATATTTGTCTTTCCTTCTCTCATTCTCCGGCCCTCTCCTCTGTAGTCCACCATGGCCGGTGATATGATGTCACTGATGCGAGGCCTGGCCAAGTTGAGCCAGGCGGTCGTGGAGACTCAGGGCAGCACCCTGCGCAGCGGAGCCGGTGAGTCCAACACACCGGGTCGGCCGTAGTGGAGCTTCTTTCTATTTACTAACTGTAACTTGTATATACCTAGAGTACAGACGCAAAGCCCCGTCCCTGCTGGCGTCCCATGATTTGGAAAAAAACCCATATGCATCGTAGTCAACGAGTCAAATATGTTTTGATCAGGTTTTAATTGTGTCATGATAAATATATTATATTTGTCAATTAAAAAAATATATTTGGCAACACGTGAAAGTTGCAGTTCCTACATTGTATTTAGCGTGACACCGCTCTACATCTCATGTACGCCACTAACACCAAATGTTCCACGGACACATGGAATATTATTTTACTGAATTTTTTTATTTTTTATTCGCCATTGGAATTACATTCTGAAATGAAACAAACGTCTTAATTTATGGCACGATTTAAAGGCCTACTGATTTTCTTTTTTTTCTTTTGGTTCCCTGCATGTTTAGTTCCTAAGACATTTTCAGTTTTTTAGCGGGCTTATTATGGCCGTTGACTTTGATATTTTATGTGTGTAGTTTATAGTGTACCATAGAGCTAATAACACTTTTGTTTTGTCGATTGTCCCTCAGGGCTCCCTGTAGTCGGCGCTGCCATCCAAAGCGTCCAATCGGCTGCTGAGCAAGGCCTCTCCGCCGCGATGATGACGGTGCAGGTGTGTGAGTCAAAACTACAGGGCTGCGTAGTTTACAGGGTTCCCACGATCATGTAAAACCTGGAAAAGTCATGGAATTTTAAAATTGTCATTTCCAGGCCTGGAGAAGTCCTGGAAAAACGTAAATCATAAAAGTTTTGGAAAAGTGATGGAAATTTGTTATAATCACATGTTCATTTACGCCGAGTTTAAAATAATTCATATGTTTTTTTAAAGAAAGACGCACAAAATATAAGCCGGCGTACGCTCTCGATACGCAACATGTTCTAAATTGTTCATGTTTATACCGAGATTTCAGTTTGGTCATGGACATTTGGTTTAAAGTCCTGGAAATCCAACATGTGTAAGAACCCTGGGTTTAGCATCAACAAAGAACATCTTTTTAACGTCAAGAGAATCCTCCAAATGTGTCTTAATGTTCCTCTTCGTGTGCGTCGGTCCAGGGGCTGACCGGCCAGCAGCAGCAGCCGACGTCTTCCTCCGAGTCCGACTACGACTTCCCCGAGGACGACGCCGCGTTCGCAGCCTCGGAGTTCAGGGAGGACGGCGTGGACTGGGATCAAGCGGGAAGCGGTGAGGATTTCGCGGCCCGTGCAGGAGCGGCCGCGAGCCACGACGGCGGCGGCAAGCGGGCGCTGTTTGAGGGCTACAGAGACCCCAGCAAACAGTTCAGTGGACACACCAGATCTCACCACCAAGACGCCCGGTATGAACCGGCCACTCCGGGGCGTAAACACCCGACCTGTGCAGCTGTTTAGAGAATAGCGGTAAATTACCTCCTTTTTTTTTGTGTGTATGTGTGTGTGTGTGTGTGTGTGTGTGCGCACCAGACACTTCTACAACCGCAGCCTGAACAGGCATCTGTGGGGGCAGCTGTACTGTCGGCAGCAGGTCAGGAGCTACCATCAGGACCCGACCTCGGTGGGGGGGCTCACCGCCGAAGACATCGAGAAGGCTCGGCAGGGCAAGAAGGTCGAGATCAAGTCCCACAAACAGATGGTAGGCGTGGATGTGCACAGATAAGGGCCTTCACTGGTATTTATTGGCCTTCACTGGGTATTCATTGGGTATTTATTGCATCTTTACTGCATCTGTACTGGTATTTATTGGTCTTTCTTCTTTAGTTGAGCGACAGAGCCAGAGAGAGGAAAGTGCCGGTGAGTCGGCTCAGCAGACTGGCTAACTTTGGAGGTACAGTACCCCCCCCCCCCCCCCCTTTGTTACTCTGTGCACGTCTGTAAACGTGGCCCTTTCTCCCCGTGGAGACACACAGTTGAGTCCGTTCAGTCGGTCACATTATCCTTTTAGTATTTAGAAGTTATTAGAAGAGTCTTTATGAGACTTATCCCTAAATTAATATTTGCATGGTGCGAAATACCCAGTTGGCAGCTTAAAGTCCAAGATTAAAAAAATACTTTATAGTGGACGTTGTAAGTGATAAATACATAAATAAAACTTTGCTAGTGATGTTTTCAGTGTGCCGAGACCTCCTGTGCTTTTGCCTGCTGTATATTTATTAACATTATGTGGCTTCTTCTTCCTTCTTCTCTGGTTATTTTAATAACGAGCATTTCTTTTCTTTCTATTTCTGTGCTCATAATGTGACTTTCATTTCTTGGTGAAGTCCTGGAAACCCGTCCCCGTAATCTAGTCCGACTGTAACCGGCCCCCTCCCCAACGAGCCGGGCTCACAGCTGCACGGTCAGCACATCGCGAGCACCGAGTTAAAACAGGAAACGAGATGCAACGTGCAGCACCTCCGAGTACGGGGAGCGTTAAGACTGTAATGACCCCATGACCTCCGCCGAGCACCAACCACGGCTGAAACTGTCAGCTTTTATACCCGACATCTCCACTACTGTAAACATGATGTGCTCATTACTGCGTGCCTCCTACATGAAGGTAACATGAGACAGCGCGTGGTAATAAGTCGAGCATCTGTCGCCCCTATCAACGGACGTTTGTTACTGCCAAGATAAAAAACCTTGATAGTCGACTATAAACAGTCCAGCAGACGCCGTCGCACAACCTGAGAGTTTGTGGTGCAGATTGTTGTGCGTTAGTTAATGTGTGTAGACCTGGTCGCCTCTCAGCCCGTTCGATGAAAGGTTGAACTCACAGTTCATGGCATGCATTTCATGTTTACCTTTGTATTGAAAATGCGGAAGGTTATGTTTTGATGGCCGTGTGTTTATTTATTTCTGTATTTATTTATTTATTTGTATGCGTGTTACTCGCATAACTCAAAAAGTATTAAACCGAATCGCATGAAATTTGGTGGGATGATTGGTTATTATCCGGGGACTATTTGATTCGATTTTGGGATTGATCGGGTCAAGGTCATGAAAAGGTCAACATCTTCATTTTACCATAGCGTGGTCAATTTATATCCAATTGGCATGCAACTAATGCCAAAATGTTCATAACACAATGCCCAATCTTGTGATATGTGAAGGTATGCGCTCTACCGAGTGCCCGTTCTAGTTATTTAATGTATATGTCAAGAACAGAGATGCTATCCTCCTCGTCTCAAAGTCCTCTCTACGCGGGACATTATTCCAGCGATAATGTACTTGCTGGAAGGCCGTAACACTGAGACCCGGGCGGAGCGTGGGGGCGGCGGCTCGGGGCGTCATGGCGGGTGACGGATGAGTTGACAGGTGGCTCACATGGTGAGGGTAAACAAACCATGTGGAGCCACGACGGAGCGATCGGGCTTGTTGACACTGATAACGTGTGTGTGTGTGTGTGTGTGTGTGTGTGTGGGGTGGGGGGGGGTGAAGGGTGTCGGGCCTCCGCCTGTCCTTCACTCGCCTGGAGTACTTGTTGACAAAGTTGTACAAGATAATGAATGAAGGTTGTAGGCAGTTTAGTTAAGAGACGAGCGGCATTTATATTTGTAGTTTCAGTTCAATTTCAGTTTATTTTAAAAAGAGGGCTTTACAATCTGCTCGCATACGACATCCCTGACCTTTGACCTCACATCGGATCAGGAGTAACTCCCGAGAAATGGAAAACATCCGTCTTCTTGCCGTGTTTGAAAGGTTTTGCTGAGGTTTGTGATGAAATGGGAATACACAGATTATTGCATCAAATGAAGGAACAGAAATCTGCAGCTATCATTGTAACTGTCACACATCTCTGCACAGATTAACAGTAAGATTATGAATTGATTTTTTTTTTTTCAGATAGTTTGTTTAAACGCACAAAGAGATCGTGACGTTGTTGACTTCTTAAAGAAGCTCCTCGTGAGCTGAACGCAGCCAGAGAGCCTCACGTTAATCCCTCCTTTAAAAAACACACTTTTCCGTAAAACTTTGTACCGTTTTAATGTTTAATTATAATTTTAAAAAAAGTGTGACTTTTTTTTTGTTGCTTTGGTGTTTTCATTGTGTGTTAAGCACTTTGTAAATATTGTTTTTGGAAAGCTGCTTTTCTAAATCTGGTGTAATGCTCGTAAGTCGTGCAGCTGTGACGGACTGTGTAATTATTATGTAACGCTGAGTTATGTACGGGGCAGAGAGGAACGGCTCACCAACAGCCCCGCCCCGACTCGCCGGCTCCCTTATTCATCATCTGCTAGAATTACCCCCCCCCTAACCTTTTCAGAGGATTATGTATTTTCAGAGCCTAATTGTAGATAGTTATATGACCACATGCTCTGAGTGCAGCTGCTCCGTCCCTCGTGTTTTGATTTTCCCGTGTGCTCCTCGTGTTATTTTGACGAAGACATCATTCCTCAGAGGCGACGACCAGAACACTGGAATATTCTGACGGGTTCAGGGTTCACTGAAAAGGATGTTTTTCACAGCGCCGCCCCGTGACCCCTCACCCCTCAATGTCTACTTAAGATCTATTCTGTTGTTTCCCTTTGTGCCGCTGACCCGTCTGATGCCCCCCCCCCAGGTCTCGCTGTAGGTCTGGGGATTGGAGCGCTGGCAGAAGTCGCTAAGAAGTCCATGAGATCCAATGGTACAGCAGGTAACACTAACAAACCCACTAACAAAACCCACTAACAAACCCACTAACACACCCACTAACACACCCACTAACACACCCACTAACACACCCACTAACACACCCACTAACACACCCACTAACAAACCCACTAACAAACCCACTAACAAACCCACTAACAAACCCACTAACACACCCACTAACACACCCACTAACACACCCACTAACAAACCCACTAACAAACCCACTAACACACCCACTAACACACCCACTAACACACCCACTAACAACCCACTAACAAACCCACTAACAAACCCACTAACACCACACCCTAGTGTGTACACACCACTGTGTGTGTGTGTGTGTGTGTGTGTGTGTGTGTGTGTGTGTGTGTGTGTGTGTGTGTGTGTGTGTGTGTGTGTGTGTGTGTGTGTGTGTGTGTGTGTGTGTGTGTGTGTGTGTGTGTGTGTGTGTGTGTGTGTGTGTGTGGCTAGAACCACATGCATATTGTACATAAACTATCGATTAATCGCCTGCACACAAAACCAAAACTCCATATTTACAGTAAATGATAAGTAATACAAATCTCCACAGTTTTCCTTTAGACCTGACCCCCCCCCCCCCCCCCCCCCCCCCCTGTGTTGTGCTACAGCCGGCGAGGATAAGAAAGGCGTCCTGGACTCCAGCCCCTTCCTGTCCGAGGCCAACGCCGAACGCATCGTCAGAACCTTGTGTAAAGTCCGGGGCGCCGCCTTGAAGCTGGGACAGATGCTCAGCATCCAAGGTGTGTGTGTGTGTGTGTGTTGACGGTTTGAGGCGGTTTGTTATGTTGCCGTTTAGCCCGCGTAGGTCAAAGGTCACGGTCAACAAGCCGATGGAGAGCACGTCATTACGGTTGTTAGGCGTCTTCCTCACTGCCTGATTAGTGGCCAGGGACCCTTTTATTGCCTCCTGTGGCGGTGGAGTGAGCGTGTACACACGCCGCACACTCGGTTCAGTGGAGGAGCGTTAAAAAAGAGAGAGAGAGGAGCGGACGTCGGCCGCCGGGTGGTTATTTGCAGAACGGGCAGAGCGTTGCCGCCGTCTCTTCAAAGTCGTCTGAAGCTGAACAAACAAACCGAGAGTCTTTCCCTCGGACCCCCGAACATCTGGAGGAAGGAGATCCCTCTCAGTGACGCACGGGTCCTTCCCACCATTGTAGTCTTTATTCACCGTTGTTCCCAAGTGACGACCTTGAGGGGTCGGGAGTTTGCCTTAGCGGTTCCCCGTGGAGGTCGGGCCTTCTAAGTCTGAACTGCTGTCCAACTCGTCGTGTTTTCTGTCTCAGATGACGCCTTCATCAACCCTCAACTGGCCAAGATCTTTGAGCGCGTGAGGCAGAGCGCCGACTTCATGCCCATCAAGCAGATGACCGTGAGTCTCGTCTCCTCCTCCTCCTCCTCCTCCTCCTCCTCCTCCTCCTCCTCCTCCTTTTCATTGTGTTTGATTAATTGGTAATTACAAATGGAGAGCGTGGAAATTAATCTTCTTCTTCTTTTTCTTCTTCACATTCTTCTTCTTCCCATTCTTCTTCTTCTTCTTTTTCCCCATTCTTTTTCTTCTTCTTCACATTCTTCTTCTACTTCCCATTTGTTTTCTTCCTCTTCCCCTTCTTCTTCCCATTCTTTTTCTTCTTCTTCCCATTTGTTTTCTTCCCCTTCTTCTTCTTCACATTCTTCTTCTTCCTCTTCTTCTCATTCTTCTTCTTCTTCTTCTTTTTCCCCATTCTTTTTCTTCCCCTTCTTTTTCTTCTTCTTCACATTCTTCTTCTACTTCCCATTTGTTTTCTTCCTCTTCCCTTCTTCTTCCCATTCTTTTTCTTCCCATTCTTTTTCTTCTTCTTCCCATTTGTTTTCTTCTTCTTCTTCTTCTTCTTCTTCTTCTTCTTCTTCTTCTTCTTCTTCTTCTTCTTCTTCTTCCATCCCCACAGAAAGCGCTGAACAGCGACTTGGGTCCGAACTGGAGAGACAAGCTGGAGTCGTTTGAGGAGCGCCCGTTTGCCGCCGCGTCCATCGGCCAAGTTCACCTGGCGAGGATGAAGGACGGCAGGGAGGTGGCCATGAAAATACAGGTGTGTGTGTGTGTGTAATATAAATACAATGAAAATAAAAATGCTTTTAGAATTCTTGACAGATTTAACGGTAACATCACAAAGTGTTATTTTTAATGTCCCGATGGCGAATCACTTGAATCCCTGTGAAAGCCCTCGTCAAGATATGCCACAAACATTCACAGAATAGAAAATGTAGATAAAAAACATGTAAACGCATAAAAGAGGGCGTCCCCTCCGTTAATGATCCGATCCGAGTGAAGCGACCCCTCTGTTTGGTCCCCAGTACCCCGGCGTGGCTCAGAGCATCAACAGCGACGTCAACAACCTGATGGCGGTGCTGAGCATCAGCAATGCCTTGCCCGAAGGTACGCATTCCACCAAACGCCTCTCACACACACACACACACAACGTCACGCCTCGTTCCCCCCGTGTGTCCCCCCCCCCCCCCCCCAGGTCTGTTTCCAGAGCACCTGATCGACGTGATGAGGAAGGAGCTGGCGCTCGAGTGCGACTACATCCGAGAGGCCAGGTGTGCGAGGAAATTCAAGTGAGTCACGCATTGTCCACCACACGTTCCCCCTTAACGAGTTTACGCTGGTTCAGTGGTTTATTACGTCAATATTATCCTATGATAACAATTTCAAAGTTAAATGTGGAGCGGGATGAGATTTCAGTGTGCCATACTGGTTGTGCTACTTAAAATACCAGCATACGGATTAGAGAAATGTCAAAATCAAAGATAGGCCAGTTAGTTTTTGTCGTGATGCCAGGAATAAATATAATAAAGATTAAAACCCTTTGAAAGCGTCGTCACCGAGGCGGGTTTAGACTGTGGGCCGGCTCCTTCTCGCGTTACACAAACACACCTCTTTGGGTCAAGGGCGCCGGAACCACGGCAACGGCCAGCTGTGTATGCCAACTAAATATAGATGGGTGGATGGATGATAGATAGATAGATAGATAGATGTGCATGTTCCTACTTAACCTGGGTTAATGTCTTTGTGTCTCCTCCTCCGTCGCCCCAGGGAGCTCCTGAAGGACCATCCCTTCTTCTACGTGCCCGAGGTGATCGACGAGCTGTGCGGCAGCCACGTCCTGACCACGGAGCTCGTGCCCGGGTTCCCCCTGGAACAGGCGGAGAACCTCACGCAGGACCTGAAGAACGAGGTACGGCCGACTGATGGGGAGCATTCAGGGGGGGGAGGGGGGAGTTTCTTTCTGATCTTTTCCTTCCCCCCCCCATAGCATTCACCCTCTTGTCTTAACCTCAGAGCAGTCTTCTTCGTCTTCGTCTTCGTCTTCTTCGTCTTCTTCTTCTTCACATTTTTTATATTCTTTTTTGTTGTTGTTCTTCTTCTTGTTGTTCTTGTTCTTCATCTTCTTCACATTTGTATTATTCTTTTTTGTTGTTCTTCTTCTTGTTGTTCTTCTTTACATCTGTATTATTCTTTTTTGTTGTTGTTCTTCTTCTTGTTGTTCTTGTTCTTCATCTTCTTTACATTTGTATTATTCTTTTTTGTTGTTCTTGTTCTTCATCTTCTTCCTGTTCCTCTTCTTCCTCCAGATCTGCCACAACATCTTGCTGCTGTGCCTCCGGGAGCTGTTTGAGTTCCGGTTCATGCAGACCGACCCGAACTGGTCCAACTTCTTCTACGACCCGCAGACGCACCGGGTGAGTCCGCCTGCAGGCCGGGGACTCGCCGGTGGAGGGTTGGAGGGTGAAGGAAAGTGACCGTTGGAGTGACCGTTGGATCGTGTCTCTAGGTGGCGCTGTTGGACTTTGGAGCCACGAGGGGATTCGATAAGAGTTTCACAGACCTCTACATAGAGGTAAGACTGTCGGCCTCATTTTACAGGGTTCGTACGGTCATGGAAAACCTGGAAAAGTCATGGAATTTTCAAAATGGTCATTTCCAGGCCTGGAAAAGTCATGGAAAAAACGTTAAATCATAAAAGTTTTGGAAAAATCATGGAAATGTGTTTAAATCACGTGTGCATTCACGCCGAGTTTGAAATAATTAATGTTTTTTAAAGAAAGACGCTCAAAATATAAGCCGGCGTACGCTCTCAATACACACAATGGAAATTTTGCGTATTGATGGAAATTTTTCATGGAAATTTGGTTTAAAGTCCTGGAAATCCATCGGTCAAAATGTGTAAGAACCCTGATTTTAATAAAAAAAAGAAAAGCTTTAGTCACTCTTTGTTTACATGCTCCGTCGCTCCCCGACTGCTTGTGTTTAGGTTTGGAGGCGTCGAGTGGAGACAAAGTGTGTGTGTGTGTGTGTGTGTGTGTGTGTGTGTGTGTGTGTGTGTGTGTGTGTGTGTGTGTGTGTGTGTGTGTGTGTGTGTGTGTGTGTGTGTGTGTGTGTGTGTGTGTGTGTGTGTGTGTGTGTGTGTGTGTGTGTGTGTGTGTGTGTGTGTGTGTGTGTGTGTGTGTGTGTGTGTGTGTGTGTGTGTGTGTGTGTGTGTGTGTGTGTGTGTGTGTGTGTGTGTGTGTGTGTGTGTGTGTGTGTGTGTGTGTGTGTGTGTGTGTGTGTGTGTGTGTGTGTGTGTGTGTGTGTGTGTGTGTGTGTGTGTTTAACTTGCTCGGAAAGAGGAGGAAGTGATTTTTTTTTTTTTTTTTTTTTTTTTTTTTTTTGTGCTTGTGATTGTAGGTCATCCGCTCAGCCGTGGAGGGCGACAGAGAGGGAGTCCTGAAGAAATCCATCCACATGAAGTTCCTGACCGGATATGAGTCCAAGGTATTTAAATATCTCTTGATTTGAGAAGTATACGGGGTCGGATCAGTCTCGATAATAGTTTTCAATACATAAGTGTAAATATGATTTGAGAGATGTTTGTAAGTTTACTGTACAAAAGGCTAAAAGGGGCTTAAAAGAAGATGTATTTCTATTGTAGGCATCTAATTATGGAACAACATTAAAATTGATATAAGAATGGTCAACTCATTTTTGGTTTTCCAAAAATAATGATTAAAAAAAATAATATATATATATTTATTATTTATTTCTTCTATTTTTCTGATATATTTGATAATAATTTAGGATTAGAATATATAAACTTTTTTTAAATCTTTCTGTTTTGTATATTATATAGAATAATATTGTATTACAATGATTGACTGAATAAAATACACAACAACAACAACAACAACTGCGCACAGAGAGATTCACAAATTAGACTCTCAAACGGCCGCAGAACGATTGACAAATGCATTCCAATTTACACGTAAATAAATTATATGAATGTAAATCGCACTGCATTTATTTGTGGATCGCTACGCATCCGTTTGTGGGTTTTTGAGACTCCCCTGCCGTGGCTCGATTCGCAAATGCATTTTTCTTTTTAACATCGACCTGTCTAGCCAATCAGATGTCGCCCTCATTTCCCCCCGTGTCTCCAGGCGATGATGAGCGCCCACGTGAACGCGGTGATGATCCTCGGCGAGGCCTTCGCCTCCGCGGACGACTTTGAGTTCGGCTCCCAGTCGACCACGCAGAGGATCCACAACCTCATCCCCGTGATGCTCAAACACCGGCTCACGCCGCCGCCCGAGGAGACGTACTCGCTCCACCGCAAGATGGGCGGCTCGTTCCTCATCTGCGCCCGGCTGAACGCGCAGCTGCAGTGCAAGGACATGTTCCACACGGCGTACCAGAAGTACTGGGAGGGCCGCACGCCGCCCTCCGACTGAGGTTTTTTCTTTTTTGGGGGGGGGGGGGGTCACGGTGTGAAGCTGCAGAGCGGAGGCCATGCTACCTGTACTTTTCATGCCCCACTACCATGAGCTTTCGACACGCACTTATTGATAACGACAGCCATCGTTTCTTTGTTTGAGAGAGGACGGAGATGACTGGAGGTGGATGGATGGAAGGGGGCGGGGCCAATAACCTGTGTGATGAACAGTTAGTTGAGAAGGTTAAAAAACGATTGTAAACCGGTTGAATTGTATCTGTTCGCTGATGTTTTCAAGATGATTCTTGCGATTTTTGCTTTGCGGTGTTTTGTTGAGCTTTTTGGGCGTCCGTCCATTTTGCCAGAAAAGTCATGTGGAGGTGGGGAGGTGGGGGGCTGGGGGGCATATGAAATATGTAAGCAAGAGGACTGAACTCTAGATGTAAACCGGTGGTTTTGAGCTGTAGGCTGCAGAATGAATGAGAGCGTTGGGACGAGAGCCCAACCCGTTGTCAGGATGCGGCTCGGCTGATGCTGATGCTGATATGTCTTCATTTGTGAACTGGAATGCGTCGGTATTCTCGCACAAGAAAGGTAGTCTTTTTAAACTTGTGTATTTACTGTATCGGTGTAACCGTTCAGATTTCTCTTGATGTTCATGACTTTTAGTTTTTTAGGGAGACTCGTAGGATCGATGTGTGACGAACGGTCGGCGGGTTGAAGAGCGATTTTACCAAGTTTGTGTCGAGTGTCTTCAAACGTCGTCCATCATGAATTCCAGTTGATTACCAACATGTTAAAAGCTCCAAGCTTTATTTCAGGATCTTCTTTTTGTGTGTTTGTTTAGCTCCAAAGCATTTTTCTCTTAAACTTCTATTTCTGAAAATGAAATAAATGTGATCAAATCTGTGCTCCTCAACCTGTGCCGATGGACGAAGCTCCTCCCACTATGGCAGCGGCTCACCTGGCTTCCTCGAGTCGATCTCCTCGCCTCAGGGTGTGAAGACGGTTATAAATTATAACCGTCTTCACTCGGCAGTTCTGCTCACGGTCTCTGGTGCGTATCTGGAAAGATAGAAACAAGGTGGCGACTTTATATTTCACTTCAAGACTCTGTGAGAAGTTTGAAGTTTCCTAATCGAGCTGAATGTTGTGACGATGAGATGTTGAATGAAAAGAGTAAATTGATCTTGTCACGTGGCTCCGTGTGCTCTTTTTGTTGTTGGGTGATAATAGCGACATCAATTTTAAAAGCGCAGCCGAACCCTGCAAATAAACATTTAATATTGCGTCAGTTTAGTTGAATAAACAAGGAGCTCAATGTAAATATCGACCAGATTTTGTCCGTGTGTACTCCACAGCAGGTTAAAAGGTTGTGATGAGAGAGAGAGGGAAAGAGAGAGAGAGAGAGAGAGAGACTTCCTTATTTAGCAATGTCTGGACCAGGAGCAGGGAAACTGGCAGTGAGTCTGGGAAATGAACACACACACACACACACACACACACACACTCACTACCCACCCCAAAAAACTTTTCCTCTCTGAATCTCCTTCAACTATGATACATTTGTTGCACGTTCTCACTTTTTCCATACACTGACAGCGGTTCGGTCGGGTGTAGTACCCCTCGGTGTCCACCACACGGCGCTGTTTTAACGGAACTAAAAAGCCGCTCCATCAGTTCCTGAGACGCTGACATCGGCCCAATAAAAAGAGCAACACATACCCAGCCTGAAGCCAGCCAGGTAATTGCATGACTGGCTGTGAGAGTGTAATTACTGCTTTATTAAACAATATCCTGCGAGCGGAGGAGGGAGAGAGGAGCGATGGCGCCGAGCAGCAGCGGTCATTAGACGCTCCAACACTCCCGATACATCATATTGATGGTACTGTGTCTGAATAACCCGAGCCTCCCGAGAGGATGAGAGAACTTTGCACTTCAGGCTAATCACAGAAGGCTCATCCACAGCGGTAATGAAGTATATTCTTCACCAGCGACGGGTGAATATTCAAACACAAGCCAAAGAGATTCATGCATTTTCATTCATTTGCAGTTAAATGCCATCTGCTGTTTTTCCCACAATGCATCTTCTGAAAATGATTTCTAGAGCCCCCCTGTCTGACTCCCATGCAGGTCTCAAGCGGCCTGAACCACGAGGTCGTGACCCCGAGATGGATTGAGTAGAATATGAATATGATGAGGGCGGTTCATAACTATGGAGGTAGTGTTTTCTAACCGTCGTCGTCGTCGCTGCGTTTCATCTCCATGACCTGAATGTGTTTTGACGTCGATGTAAACAGCTCCACGCCGGGTGTGTTTACAGCGCACGAGAGGAGCGATGTGGCGTTGTGCACCTCCCTGTCAGGGAGCGGTCCTTACATGGTGAGAGGAGGTCTGAGCACGATCCTGAAAGACGAGCTTCCTCACAACACTCCTTAAGTCACCCAGGTTTTCTTCGCTGTGATTTGCATCTTTGTCTCCTCCGTGCATAGAGTCCAAATAAAACGAGCCGATGCGGGTGGAACACGTCACTGGACCTGGAGGATGTCATGTGACCTGAAGTGTTGAATAGAAAGAGGCCACAAAACTCTTCAGATTCAACTTTATTGCCGTTGAGAGGACTTGAACCCGGTGGGCTGTTTCATCCCCTGAGCGCAGCTCGGGGCCCCTGAGGACACACTCGGTACTGCAGGAGAAAACCTCGAGCGTCAACTTATTCTGACTCTGTTTCGTAATATTTGTGTACTTCTGGTCTCACTTTTCAGGCCCAAACATTACTATTTATTTCCTAAATTGTAACTTTTCTTTGTGGGACTCATTTTTTTTATTTAAGGAAAGCATAATTCATGGACACATTATATTAGCATATATATATATATATATATATATATATATATATATATATATATATATATATATATATATATATATTTATTTATTTATTTGTATATATATGCTAATCTGTTCAATTTTTTTTTTATGTGCAATTGCAAAACAGGTAATGGTTGCTAAAGGAAATATTGCCTCTTAAAACAATATATCAGGAACACAAACTTTGTTTATATTTTTGTGTAAAGAAACGTACGTCATATTTAGCTTTACAATGAATCACGACATGTACCGCAGCATCAAGGATGACATATCAAATATATGTCCAAAACCTGGACTGTATTGTTGGAGCTCTGGAAGAAAAAACAATCTGAGGAATGTTGATGAATGTCGATCATAACCACAGAATCAACTGTTTTCTTCATGATCTGCATTAAAGGCTTTAGTCGTATTCAGAAAGATATGTTTATTCATGAGTCAGCCAATTCAGCAAAGTCACAGAGTTAAGCTACACTTTTAAACTAGTTAATCTGTGTGCGTGTGTGTGTGTGTTTATGTGTGTATGTGTTAGTCTACAGTGACAACAAAGATATGCATGCAGAAGACTTTACATGGCAGTATGTTCTTCTAATATCCCAAATCTATAACACAACATTGTTAAAATCAAGTGTCTAAATAACAATTATTTCATATCTTTAAATTGCACCCAAACCCACACAAAGCAACAAAAAAACTTCAGCATCACTGCTACAGAAACACCTCTGGAAAACCCATTGGTCATGTGTAAGGCATAGAATATCATCATCATCATCATCATCATCATCATCATCATCATCATCATCATCATCATCACAGACATCATCGTCATCATCTGTCTCACATACAAACACTGTACAATGTTTACACAGAAGAACAAACTCATCCAAACTACAGTAGTACTCTTTAAAAGGCATTTGGCTAAGATGATGAAGATCAATAAAACCTGCAGGGATAAAACTAATAAACTGAAAATCAAAGAGTATGTGGGGGAGGGGAGGGGGGGGGGGTCGTGGAGTCCATTCAGTCGGTCCCTGTAAACACGCGCACAGCAATCTCTATCCACCTTCCGAGGCTGAGCTGGTTTAATTATTTGAGTTTAAGGCTACTACTACAACTTTTTAGATTGAGTCTTTTCCATCTATACTCACGACCTTCACGCAACTAGGTCAAACCGAGGCCAAGCCATGTATTCTCCTATCTCCATTTCCACTATTGCACACTATCACTCACACACACACGCACACACACACACACGCACACACACACACACACACACACACACACACACACACACACACACACAAACACCCACACATTAATATCATTATAATAATACCATTAATATATACACAATTTACACAGACAACAGTGATCAACAGTGATTTTTTTTTATGAATTATATCTCTTTATGTGAATTTTGGATGTATGTTCCTTTATAAACCCTTTAAGTTTGTAAACAAATATGACATAATGTAAGAGTGCGCGCGCAGTTTGACACGGAAGTACTGCAAAAGTGCTGCGCAATGGCAAAATAACCACCAACAAGTATGAACGCTACCTAAAGGTATCGACTGTCTCGAGGTGTGTGCTATATTCAGTGAGCAGGGAGAATGCGTTAGCGAGGGGCCCAGTATTTACGTTACACCAACCGGAAATGACGTCACGAGTTATACATACTTCCACTCACGTTATCGACACTGCCCCGCGACAGAAGTTGGAGCTGAGTTTTTAAATTGTTTAAAGTTTTACAAACGTGAACATTTGTTTGGTATCAGTCCATTAGCTTACGGCCAGAGATGCGCCCGGTGTTTCGCTTTCCAGGGTGACCGTGTTAACTGGTGACTAAAGGCCTCTTTGACTAGAGTCCCTGAACGCAACAACCAGATTAGTTGATAGCACGGGGCTAAAACGTAATTTCTATTTCCAACACGTGCACGCATATTTCTGATTAAAAAGTTTTTATATAACAAGTAAAATACAAATCTTTAAACAATTTCGAACAAACTTATAATTAAATTGGTTATAATGTGACTATATGGTTCCCCAGAGTGGCCTATTGTTAATTGGATAGAATGTTCCAATAATGTGTAATATCCCTCTGACAGTAATTTACACATTGATGAGGTATGAAAATTAAAAATGCAATAATTGCCGGGAGGCGTGAATGTATTTTTCTACACAGCCCTGTAATTTTAGGATGACACGCGGCTCGTGAGCAGCAGTGAGATGCCGCATGTTAAAGATGTGTTTGCTATCACAGTAAAACGCTTTTAAAAGGAAAATATTGGAGCCAAAACATAACTGTGGTCGCAAATTATTCCCCCATTATAATAATAATCATGTCATCATTCAAACTCACGAGGCTGAAAACAATTTATAGCCAGACTGGTTTGGCTGGTTCTATAAAGACTGTTGTAGTTTCATGTTATGAGCCAAATTATGTTATTCTTTTTAGTCGTTGTAATTTTTTTATCCCGGAAGATGAAAATCAATATCTTAATTTTCTCACACAGTCCTCCCTTCTTTATTTCCCCCGTCACGTCGGAAACATGAGATTTATAGTTTTATCAAATAGATAAAATAAAATTAAAATTAAAATCACGGTTCTAACTAATCAACAAAATGCAAACGCACTGTTTTTCTTGTGACGGCTTTTAGTCTCCTTTTCCTTTTTTCTCGGCCTGTTCCTTTTAAACTAAACGTGAATGTGGTCTCAACCAATCAGAAGCAGTCAGGTGATTCTTTCCTTCTTTCCTTCCCCATGTGGACCATTCATCTCAATGTCTCTGCTCCTCTCTGCGGTCCCGCATGTGAAAGACTGCTGGCGCTCATCACAAAGATAAAGGAATCGCCACCAGGGAGGTCAAAGGTCAAACTGTCCACGCGATCCATCAGCGAACACGACGGCGACCTTTCTCAGACATCCTGAGGAAGACTCTGGTCTCTGTAGCCTGAAGAAGAAAGGAGAGGTGTTTTAATGCTTGTAGAAATACTTGCAACATCGATAATCTGACTTCAGTTTAAAGTTTAAAGCGCTGCTTGTATTTATTATGAACTTTTGACAATTGCTTTTTCTAATTTCTTTAAATTAAGAGGAATGAGATAGGATTTTCAATTTAGCGCTTTTTAATTTTTCTTGCGACCTTTTTGTAGATTATTTAATATTTATTTTTCGCTGACAGTTGTGCTGAACAATGCATCCGCAGTTGTCCTGGAGCTTATCCAATCAAGACTGTGCTCTAATACTTGCTTGGTTATATTTATTTATTTATAGTTTTAGGAATTTCTAAGTTATAATTAAAGAGAAACACTTACCATCAGAAACTTGAGTACATGAAGCGGGGGAAGAGAAAAGAGAGAAAGTTAGAGATGACACACTGTGAGCTTCATTGTTAAATAGTTTTTACTGCATCAAAGAGAGAAAACAGAGATTCCCTCACAGCGTTCTGCTAACTTCATAATAAACGTCTCTTAACCCGAGCTGACCTCTCTTTGAGACCGATACTCCACCACGATCAAATTAATACACAAAGAGTAACACAACCCCGGTGCGTTGGATCGATGAGCACAGACACAGAGAAAAAAAGAGAATAATAAAAAAGGAGAGGCGGAAAAATAGAGGGGGCAGAGAGTGGGAGGAATGAGGAGAAAGAGATCAAATAGGAACAACTATTAGAAAGGGAAAGAGGCAGATCGCCCTCCCGCTGACGGCCTGAAGGAAAGGCGATCAGTGGGAGGGCGACAACGCCATGATCATTAGACGGAGAGCAGGAAGAGGAGAGACGGAGCGGGCCACATGGAGGAGGAGAAGAAGGGATGTTCGGGGAGAAGGAGTCCATTGATCGTATGCAACGCAGACGGAAGGAGAAATACACAATGCCACGTTACCACAGTGATTCATGGAGGAACGGCGACATGTATGGTGGGCATGAACTGTTGGCTCACTCCTACACACACTCACACTCACACACACACACTCACACACACACACACACACACAGTCACTCAGATTCACTTGTTGGGTTGCACACGCAGGCAGCAATTACCTCGAATACACACAAAGGAATGAGCGTGTGTGTGTGTGTGTGTGTGTGTGTGTGTGTCTGCAGTTGTTCATGCATCCGTGCCTGTGGAGAACACACTGATAAGAAAATTACCCAACCTCCCATCACTGTTCTCTGCATTAACCTTTTCTTTTCCTTTCTTACTTTCTTTCTTTCTTCCTTTCATTCTAATTATATTAATATATTGGTAGCGTTGCACAGAGCTGCTACGATATTCTGGCCTTGTTTTATATCTGTTCTAATGTTGTTGCGACATGCGGGGGCAACGCTATGAAAGCCTCCAGGAGAGGTCGTCGTAAAATGTGTGTGTGCATGTTAACCTCGTTGTGCGGCCTTATGAACTAATATATAAAAAATTATTCTGATCGAGCAAAACCTGTCGCCTCCCGAAGTCCCCAACCTCTCTCAGCCCGTTGGTTTGAACACAGGTCACACACATTGAGTACATCTTTTATAAAAGGTGGATAGTTCCCTTATACAGCTGCCATGTATTTCCCAGCCAATGTTTCTAATGCAGGAGTAAAGTGTTTGGTACAGCCTGACGGTGTGTTTGAGTTAAAATGTAATCCAGAACAAAGTTGAGCAACGTGGGTGTCTTTTATAGTTTTTTAACAAAATATACTCTATGACACCGATGAATACGTTACCTCACATCAAAGACAAAACTTGTTAATCTCCGATCATGCACGGAGGGGTTTATGCTTAACGCACTCGTTTGTTGATTGTGTTAAAAAGGGCTGCGACCGCTGGGGGACACTTCGCTCACGGCGTGTTTTCGCCAATTTTTTTTTTTTTCAAAAAAGTTGTAAAAAATAGCGCAAGACCTTTAAATGTTTCACGAGAAACCACTTGGAAAGCAAACTTTACATATTAAAATATGGTTGAGGAATAATCTGCCGTAGGCCGTAGACTGTTTCATGGTAACCACGGGGGCGACTGAAGATCAGCAGGTCCGTCTTTCAATCACGGGGTTGGCGGTTCAATCCCCGCCCTAGACGATGCGTCCTTGAGCAAGACGCTTAACCCTGAGTTGCTCCCTGTAGCTGAGTCTACGCCTACGGTGAGTGATTGTAAGTTACTTTGGATGAAAGCGTCAGCTAAATGAAATGTAATGAGATCATAACCATGACCTCTTGTGTGACCACAGACTTAAACTTCTTCATCTGATTTCTATGTTGTCACATTTTAATATTTGTTTGAATGAAATCCGACGCGAAGCCAAGGAGACGAGACTAAAACAAAAAGGCGAAGAGAAGACGGATGCTCACTGACTTGCCAGGATGACCATGTCCATTCCCCAGAAGATGCTCATGATCCAGCCGACCATGACCACCGCGGTCAGTATCTGGATGAGGGCCGCCGCCACGTTGAGCCAGAACACGCAGCAGACGCCTCGCTCCGAGATCAGCTCGTTACGGGCTCCGCACAGCACCGCGAACGCAGAGATGAAGGTACCTGAGGGACAAGAAACACAAAGAAATCCCGTTACCCGCCGTGAATCCAGCTCGGTGACGAGAGATTTACGCTTTTGAAGGATGGCGCACGGCAAACTTTACATGGAAATAAACCAGAGGCGTGCACGTGCACCGAAAAACACCACACAAGTAAATTCCGGTGGAATAAGTTAATGCTAACTTCAGAATATGCTCCAAAGTGACATTAGCAGCTTATGTCATCTTAGATAAGCGTGTTAGCATAAGCCAATTAGCACAGAACACAAAGACCGTCAATGTCATGTTTATTTTATTTTATTTTACACAGCTATATTTGTATTAGTATATATGTTGTATATATATTTATATACATATATATTTTATTTTGTATTTTATATTTCACTTTGTATACTTTATGCACAGTCACTGTTTCTTTCTTTCTTATATTTATATTTTATTCTTGTGTGTTTAGTTTATTGGTGCTATTGTGTCAACAAATTTCCCCTTGGGGATTGATAAAGTATATTTCTATTTTTCTATTCTTCTTCTGTGTCATTCAAAATCAACCTCGTGGAAATTCTGTCTGGTTCCATTCACAAAAATAAAAACATGAGAAATAGTTTAGAATAAAACCCTCCTCTGTCCAACAGCGATGACCTGCAGCGGCCATTCGGGGCCCTGAGTAAATGTCAAGTGGTTGTTTGTGAGTATCTGACCCCCCGAAGGCGGCGAGTTTATGCCGGGGAAAAGAGCGGCGGGTACCACGGACACGGCGCCGCTCACATCCACCGGGCTCACGACAGGATTATCTCCCGTGGACAATCCTTCTCTGGCTGCGGGAAATCCAATCACACTCCACATCTGGTTATCTGGACACTAGATATGCAACGCTCATTGTACAGCACTGTGTGTGTGTGTGTGTGTGTGTGTGTGTGTGTGTGTGTGTGTGTGTGTGTGTGTGTGTGCGTGCGTGCGTGCGTGCGTGCGTGTGTCTCGGTGCAACCCAAATCTGATCATTTCATCACGGGATGTTTCCATGACAACCTGCCCTCAGGAGTAGGATATGTATGAATCTAAGTATTTTTAATAAGGCTCTACCGCATGTTATCAATGACATGTGCGGATTTATTCAGCATTATTTCTCTGAGACTCTGGAATTGTTTGTTGCAGCCTTCTTGACATCCATATCTATTTTTGGGGGGGATGGAGCATGACCAGACAGCAACATCTGAATAGTGAATACACAAGACAGATAGAGGAGAACATTCCTGCCCACTCAAATTAAACATGAATAAACCTTACACTGCATTCACTTTATACTTTAAATAAATTTCATTTTTATTTAATTTTTACATTTTCATTTCCTTTATTATTTAAATTCTCAAATGTGACATGGCCTGATATTTTATTTTATTTTATTGTTTTGCATATTTGTGAACATGTTAACTGCTGCTTCAAGAAATGTCCCTCTGGGGATGAATAAAGTGAAATTTAATCTAATCTATGCTGAAGGGATTGTATTATTTCTAAAAGCCACCAGGGGGTGACTCCTCTGGTTTAGACAATAAATCTGATTATATAGAAGTCTCTGCAAAATTGATTATTTCTCACCTGATTTATTGCCTCAGTTAAACATTATAGGTATGAGTTGATATTCTAAATCACTAGTTTCAAGTCCTTTTTAGTACAAATGTTCATTTCTTAGAGTAAAATAGGCCGTAGCACAGGGTACGCTTGAGGGCGGGGCTACCTTGTGATTGACAGCTTTCTCCGGCCTTGTTATTCTCTTACAACTTTAATCCTTTTAAACTGTGTTTTAAGTTCCTGAATATTTTGAAGACAATTCATACAAACTATTCCCCATCCCATCGTTTTTTAGTGTCCAGTCTATCAACGATAGCAGAAAAACACACAGTACCTCCTAAAATTTCAATTTCCGGACCGAATACAAACTGATGTGATGTTCATAAATTTAAAGCAAACACTCATTCATAATTCATGGATCTCCCCATCTCAGTGAAATGTCTCAGATTCAATCCCTTCGATTGTCCTCGAAAAACCACCAAACCCATAAATCGCTGCACCAGTTTCAAGCCCCTCCCCTCTCATCATCTCTCTGTAACATGTCATCCATCCTCCCTCCCGTCCTCGGGGGTTTGTATTATTGAGCGTTTTCCAATCGTAACCGAATCACGCAGACGTTTGGACCTTCTCTCTGCGACTCGGGAACGTGCCCAGTGTGCATGGCGTGCATCGCGGCCTTGGCCCTTCTCCTCCTGCTCGCCCCATCGCTTGGGGGGGGGGGGGGGGGGGGGGGGGGTTGCCAGCTGCGTCTCGTTAGTCGGGAGGGAGGAGAGGCCAAAGTTGGCTCATGTCAAAGTTTCTTATCCCTTTTCCTCTGAGTCTGTCTCTCTGTTTTTCTCTGTGATTAAGTAATCAGGCCACAGGGCTCCGCCGTGAGGTATATAGAAACACAGGCGCGCCGATTTTGTTTCATAATCTCTGCCAAATCTAAATGCACGCCATAATATTTACTTTCACATGCCCTGCACTGCCTTATTTGGAACGGTCAAACTCGGGTGCAAGCACGATCCCAGAATAGTGAGCAGCCCTGCAGCGAAAGAAAAACATTTTTTTTTTAAAACCAAATCATGTGGAAAAAGGGAGATGAAGATATTTACTGTGGCTCCCGGTATGATTTCATCTGAGAAAAAGCATTTTCAGGTCGCAGAGGCCCCGCCCACCAGCAGATGCTCTGGCTCCTGGCTGAGCTGCCCACCTCCTCACATGATGATGGACAGCGAGCTGCCGGCTGATTGGTTTACACATCACACGTCCAACAGGATTTATATTTTAGATGTTTGTGTTGCGTTCACTGAACAGTATAAATTCGGAGAAATGAACATTTGCCGTACCTGCCAAAATGATCACTTGTATGTCCATTGGAGCTAAGAACTATATTCATTATTATATATAAAATATGAACTGTGTTAATACATTTTATTATCAGCTGTCATTAGTTGGAGACGCAGTGACATTTTATAATACGGTATTGTAAAATAATACACGGTTATTATTGGATCCCTATATGTTAGCAATGTCTTCCTGTCACCCTGAGTAACATTAGGCTGTATAATTTTTCTAAGGGAAAAATAAAGTTATTTACTTTAAAATGATTTTTCTTTCATCATATTAAATAACAATTGAACTTTATATAATTTGACAGTCAGTTGTCGACTACAGACGTTAATACAACTGTTGGCTACTTCAAGACTCTTTTTAGTTTTGGACTCTTTTGAGTGACGACACAAAAAAATCCCAATTCCGAACAAAAATTGGATTAACTTCTTTTTAACCAAATTTATAGTTTGACTATAGTGACATCACAGTGTCACAGAACAAGTATAAATGACATCATTTAAACATCCAATGTTTGTTCATTTGTTTCCACCAGGCTACTAAGGCCAATAGCGCAGAGCAACCAACGGCGTGTTGGCAGCCGTGGCGCTCTACGGCAGAGAAGCCACGCCCCTCTTCGCTGTGAAGCAGCGAGTCCAGCTGCTCATGTGAGGAAGAGGACTGCTGGGCCTCCTCTTCACTACCAGCGTGTCGATGAAGGTCGTTCTGCAGCAGAGAGCTGTGTGTCCTCAGTCCTGCTTTCACAGCTTCAGGCGGCCGTGTCACCCACCGGCGGTCGCGGCGTGCTTCCCATCGGAGGGGCGCCATTTTGACTCGGGTTGTTACTTAGCGGACTCAATGACTGAATGTTCTCCTCGAACCGCCACCTGGACGTGGCGGAGGAGTCGGAGTGGTTCAGGGTTGCTGAGAGCTGTGTTGTCCCTGGTAGGGTCTCCCATGGCAACAGGTCTCTGGGGGGAGTCCAGACTAAGAGCGGTTAAAAAAAACAACACCACGGCGAGGTGGCAAAATACGTCCAATGTGTATTATAATAGATAAAGGAGCGATGATGGGTACTCAAGTGAACACATACACACCCCTCCCCCACACACACATTAATTCACCAATCACAGGTAGACAATTTGAATATAACAGATGCAAAGGTAATAGCCTTCTTTTCTTGTCATGCCTTAAACCTTGAATAACCGTTTATTTATCCACTTTGGGGAAGCGAAACACATATTGTTATATTGTTTTTTTTACATTTTATCCGTAAACATGTGAGCAACAGTTGACTTTTTACACATCCAGCAGATGAAGTGCAGCATTATCTTTTATTTGGAGTCATATTTCTGTCTATCTGATGACGGTAATGTAAATCCTGAAGCACGAGCACCGTTGCCGAGCAAAGCTTTTTACGCCTCTGCTCCGCTTATTGCACGCGAGCGTCTTATTTCTTCGCTTTCTCATTATCCGCCGACGTCCCTCTGGTTCACAGGCAAAAGTTAATGAAACAAATATTATTCGTGGATTCAAACGCGGCAGCTGTCGTCTGAAAGAAGCGTTGCGTTAATGAAAGAATAATTCTACACCGCGGGCCAAATCAAAGCAGTCAAAAAAAAAGAAATGATCTCTCTGTTCCACATGTGGCAGCTGCTGACCTCACACAACGCCTTTGAAACACCATAATTGATGTGAACAAAGCGAGGGAATCGCTCACTGTGTGTGTGTGTGTGTGTGTGTGTGTGTGTGTGTGTGTGTGTGTGAATGTCTACAGTTAGATAAAAACAGAACACACTGTATGTGTGTGCTCAACAGTGCAGTAGTAAAAGGTTAAATACATATTTTACATTGTCGGTTTTAGAAATATACTCTTATTAATCCACAATGGGGGACGAGCTCTAAGATTCCCTGTGCGTGTGTGTGTGTGTGTGTGTGTGTCTGTGTGTGTGTGTGCGTGTGCGTGTGCATACATTATCCAGACTAATGACTATAATTACACAGAGAACTCTACAAAGCACCCACTGGTAGTGGGAGGTTAATGACGGAGTGTTAAAGACATAAGATAGACAAAGACATATAGGGAGAGATAAAAAAAGAAGGACACAATACAAGTTAAAAGAGAACGTAAGGGGGACTGTAAAGTAGTTTAGAGCTTAAACTTTGACTTCTTTTAATGTTTATTGAAGCTGAAGGATCACACTCACATTTTACAGTAATTCCAAGGGGGTTTAGGGTACCCAGAAAAAAAAATTCTAAATATTATTATAGCTCTTACCTTGTATTATAAATGTCTAATGTCTTTTGGGCCAGTGGCCGTCATGTGCAATGAGAAAATGGCCTCTTAGCCTTGAATTGGTCTACTCTATATTATCGATATTTATGTTTATTCTAAATCCATTAACCACTATACGATTGTCTATTAGAACTCTGAATATCAATATCACTATTCAAATATTATATTATATTATATATATATATAATTATATATAATTATATTATTTATGTATATATAAATAATATAATTATAATAATAGTATATATATATTATTATTATATGTTTTATATAAATAAATAATATAATATATAGTATTATATTATTTATAATTATATGTATATATAAAATTCATATCCCATCTCAATAATAGGGACTGGGACTGGGATCAGTCCATAGTGTTGGAGATGTTGCGCAACATGAGAGACGTTAAACCATCCTGATGAGCTGAACTGATGCGGTGTCTCCAACATCACATTCCATCAATCACATGCCCACACACACACACCCACACACACACACACACACCCACACACCTACAGACGTGACCTCCGCCTCCCACCCCCTCCCACCCCCTCTGAGGATTGAATCCTATATTCACTCTCCGTGTCGAAGGCCTCACACCGTCTGCGCCGCAAGATCGTAACACGACTAGAGCCACAATACGTGATCATCGAGAAGCCGACAGCTCTTCGATCGGTCGACGCTTCACTCACTCACAGCTCCTCTGGTACTCAGTAGATATCTACCGAGTCTCCAGTGGCAACATCACGTCAGGCCGCATTAACGGGGAGTTAAAATAAGCGAGAGAGAAGGGACTCACAAGGATTTGGAGATGTTAATTTAAGTTATTATTATTTTTCGCTCTGGAAAGGGCTCAGCTAGCTTCCAGTCTTTTAGCTAACGGAACGACCTCGCTATCACGAGGGCGGCGCCAATCTTCTCATGGACCTCATGTTGAGCTTTTCCTTTGTTTCAACCATCGACCTCGACGTCTTCTCAATGACGCTAGACTCCTATTAGATGCATAGTATTTCCAAATCTACGATTATACTTGATCGTGGAGACGTTCAGACACTTCAAAGCCGCTCCATGCACGCCGTGTCATCAATGGGATCTTCGGGAAATGTGTGACTTGACGCTCGAAAGCTCAGCAGAGATTTTTTAAGCCGCACGCGTTCGAGTCGCTCGGACCCAGAGCGGGCATCGACTCGCACGGCGTTGTGTTCGTTTCAGTCAGCGTTGTCATGGCAACTAACCGCAGCTGTTCAACGAAAATGTCAAGGCATTCAGGTCAGCCGACATACACACTCGTACTGTACACACACACGCACACATACTGTACACACACATACACGCACTTTAATGCTTTTTTTTTTTTTGGGGGGGGGGGGGTTCTAATGTGACACGTCAGGCCAATGTTCCCGCCAAATAAACAAGGAAAACCGATTCCTCAGTTATTTAGCGTTAACTGTCGTGAAGGCTGCAGCGGATAGACGCTGAATGTGTGCAAACAGGACGAAAAAAAAAAGAATGACTAAGAGGAAAGCTCCAGAATGGTGGTGTCTGAATTCCTTCTTCGGGAGGGAAAGATAACGGAGGAAGAGAGGATGACTAACACACACACACACACACACACACACACACACACACACACACACACACACACACATGATACGTCTCCGCAGAGCTATGACCAGCAGATCAGAGGCGAGGGGAGGAGGGGACACATCGCTTAGGAGACATTCATCTCCTAATTACTTTCGGGGACAGATATCCATTTAGAGAAACATGACATAATTGACAATATACAGAAGTATATGTTTACTTTTCCTGATACCATTAAAAAAAAATCTTCAAAAAAATACAGTATCGAGATTTGAAACCCCGCGATAGTCGACATGATTGTCGAGTCTGGCTCCAGCGAGGACGTCTCTGCCAGCTGCGAAGATGCATCCGCCCACAATGTGTGTGTACGCCCTGACACGTTTATTCAAGCACGAGGTGTGAGCGCTGTCTCTCGACATCTTTCTCACACGAGAGTGTGTGTGTGAAAAATGCACAGACAGGTAGCGATCTGAGTTATGGTGTCAGAATGGAGCTATACTTAAACGTAAATATACAGAGTAATTCATATACAGCCTATAAAAATCAACAAGAAAGAAAGTAGTTATTATCCAAACCGCAATCCTCTTTTAAATATATAGTTTCCTGTGAATATGGACCTTTATTTTGAAAGGATCTGTATGCATGTAAGGAGCGAAAACGTACGCGAATAAATTCAGAAAACGCTTTTTGTAACATACACACATGTTGCATGACGACAACATTGAGCTGGAAAGACTATCCATTGATATCAATACGTTTATTTTCCAAACTTTTAATATAACCTTTAGGGTCCCTCTCCTGAATGTTCTCCTTCTGGTTGCTCTAGTTTACCTGGCGTACGTGCGTGACTTTTTTTTCCGCTTTTATTTTGTAGTTTTTATTATTTTCCGAGAAGGAGAGAAGACTTACCGAGTCCCGGTAGGAAGGTGTTCAGGAACAGGCAGATGACAGCCAGAGGGAAGGGCATGGTGGGGATGGCCGCCCGCAGAGGTCCCTTCTTTTCCCTGACCTCCACCACCACTCCTCCACCCGCGATCGGGGCCCCGGCGATGGCTTTGGCCCCGAGGTGCTCCCCGGTTTTCACACGCATCTGGGCTTTCCCTCCTTCTTTCTGTGCCATCTTTCCGTCTTATCTTCTCCTATCTGTGTGTTTGTCTTGAGAGTTAAACAAAAGCAGGAGAAGGAGCTGAGGATGCGTTGAATGTTTCTACAGAAGGATGTGAATGATTTCTACTCTGAGTCGCTCTCCCTCCGGACTAAGACGTAGAGAAGATGATCGATAATGATTAAGTGCATCCTTTGAGAATTAGATCAAGTATATGCAGCAGGGCACCTCAACAGCTGGCTCACATTCACCACGTCACTATTCATTAGAGTAGTATAAGTCTATCAATAAATTGGTTTAAAAAAATCATCATATTTCCATAGAATAACCCCAAAGTCAAGTAAAAGAAAAACCTTCAGGCTCTTCCAGCTTTTGAAGTCAGAAGTCAATCAACGACTTTTTCCAGAAGACAAATCTCTTCAAGACTGTTGGAATATTCTCATTTGAATCCCTTTAAATTTCTTCAAATTGAGCGTCAGCAGTCTCGATGTGTGCCGGTTGTTTCCATGTCCCAAAAGGTTCTTAAGAAATGTTAAATCCCAAAGATGTAAAGCTCTGAAGTCACTTTCGGTCTTTCTTTTTCTTTCTTTTTGGTTAAATCCCACTCAACCCATCCACCCACCTCTCCAAGACAAAGAGAAAGTGCACACAATACCACCCTTTCCTACTACATCTCCCTCTACTCTCTCCCTCTCCTCTCTCCTCTCTCTCTCTCCCCGTCCCTTCTCTCCATTTAAAGGGACAGTGCACCAATCTACTGTTCAATGAGATGGCATTCATCAAGCCGAGTGAATGAATGCATTCAGCTGTCATTCAAAACTATTATTGTTTATGATGAACGTAAAAGAGGGAAAGAGTTGGTTTTATGGAGCTTAAATATAATAGATAAAAAAAGTCCAGAGAAAGGGAACATTTACAAATGTACCAAGTCTGTAATAATAAATGATTTTCACACTTATATTGATGGATGATGAGAATATGAGAAACCGGAAACCAAGGAAGACAAGGAAAGTGTAGAAGAATAAAGAAAGAGAAAAATTTAAAAAGAGCCAACAAATACACATATAATAGAGGAGATGACGGTAAATAGGAAAGCTGGACAAAGTAGACGTGTCGGTCGCTCTCAGTAATTATTAATGCAACCAAATCCTCTAAAGACCCTTCTTCTTCTTCTTCTTCTTCTTCTTCTTCTTCTTCTTCTTCTTCTTCTTCTTCTTCTTCTTCTTCTTCTTCTTCTTCTTCTTCTTCTTCTTCTTCTTCTTCTTCTTCTTCTTCTTCTTCTTCTTCTTCTTCTTCTTCTTCTTCTTCTTCTTTTTCTCTGTGTTCCCCTTTTCTTTCCTCCCCTCTTCCTCTTCTGTTGGTATGAGCTCTATACTTCATCACAAAATCACACAAAAAAGAGTGAGTGTTACCTTGAATTATGCTCAGCCTCTCTCTCTAAGTGTGTGTGTGTGTGTGTGTGTGTGTG
>CM070101.1:15967427-15972427 GCA_036178185.1 Liparis tanakae | reverse complement strand
TGATCAACACTTCTCAGTAACAAGGAAGAGGGGGGGGGGGGGGGTACAATAGAAAACATATCCATACCTCCGTAATTTGATGTGTGCGTGTGTGTAGTTGTGTATGTCGGTGTGTGTGTGTGTGTGTGTGCGTGTGCGTGTGTGTGTGTGTGTGTGTGTGTGTGTGTGTGTGTGTGTGTGGTGTAAACGTAAAGTTCCTTTTCCTGTCGCTGGTTCACGTCGGTTCTTTTAAATAATATGGTTTCTGAGACATTTTCTTCAGTCTCATCTGAAATAATGTACAAACATAATGTCCAAAATCTCTTTATTTTAAAGCAATTAAAGTTACGTCACTCTTAAAGCACAGGTTAAGATTTTTATTTGGAAATCTTCTTTTTAGATGAAACCAAAATGCTTATTTCTAAGTACATGTTCTCGTCTGTGACTGTGAAATACAAATATTGTCATTAATACTGACTTATAACGTTGTAGTAAATTAAAGTCGCCGCATTACTATGGAGTGGTATGTTTTGGGGGTCTGAAAGAAGCGGACACATATCATGTGGATGTTATTTCTGTATGAAAAACATAAGGGGATGGAGGTGGGGAGGGATGGAGGAGGGGAGGGATGGAGGTGGGGAAGGCCCCCAGCTAGACTGCAAACCACAGGGTCAGGTTCTACTAGTGAGACACACGCAATGTCTCATATGTGATGGATTGAAAAAGAGCTTCACTCTCTCACCCATGCACCTTAACATACACAACAGACTACATGGTCGTCAATACCAAGTGAAATCATGAATATGAGGAAGCTGACTGCTGCAGAAATCCACCTCAAGCTGCAGCTTGTGGTTTGGTGCAGAGGAAGAGGAGTGATGCAACCACGGTGCACGGACGTGGCCGTGTGCAAACGGCATACACAGTACCTCCATCAGCAAGCACGTTTGACCTTTATATTAAAACATGTATTAGACACAGTGCACGTGTTATTTGGAGGCCTTCATGGCTCAACACCTTCAGGGGACAGCAATTTTATTTTGGTAAAAGAGTTAGAAGACGTGTGAGATGGAAAATCCACCTCTTTGCGGTGATGCAGTGAGGATGGGGAGGATGGGGAAGATGTGGAGGATAGGGAAGATGAGGAGGGTGGGGTAGATGGGGGAAGTTGGGAGGATGGGGAAGATAGAGAGGGTGGGGAAGATGGGGAAAGACTTGGGGGTGGAGAGGGTGGGGAAGATGGGGAGAATGGAAGGGTGGGTCGATGGGAAAGATGGGGAGGTGGAGAGGGTGCGGAAGATGGGGTGCATATGGGGAGGCCTAATTATAACACAACGTCACAGTAACTGAGTGACCACTAGGTGGCAGCAGAGGCATGTAGAGAGTTAGTCTTTCTCTCTTTTTTTACTTTTATATTTTTCTTCCAATCACACTTTAGTTTTAATTATAGTTTGAGTGTTACATTCAACAGCAGAAAGACTGATCTGAGAAAAACATGTTTGGGACATTTGAAAAAACTCGTACTTGTACTTGTTATGTGTCAAATTTGATATTTTTATAGATTTTTAATAGAATAGGAACTTATGTATACATCTCAGTAATGAAGAGAAGCAACTGAAGGTAGAAGAGTTTTTGATTAGTTATTTTTCATGACTAACAACTGAAAAAATATTTTTTTATTACACAGATGTTTATATTTTTACACTTTCTTTTCTTCTTCTGAGACTAGATCCTGTTAAAGGAGGAAAATGTTTAGCAAACAATATCCACCGTCACCTTGCTGCACATCGGCTTCTCTCTTACGGCTCAGATAACAGACACTTGTTCATCCAGTTCCCTGTGCTCCTCCCTGTGCTCCTCCCTGTGCTCCTCCCTGTGCTCCTCCATGCGCTCCTCCCTGTGCTCCAGGACGACACCCTGCCGGCTGTAGAGAATGCTCGACCCTGACGAGCAACAAAGCAACGTTAGGCAATTAAAGCACAAAGAGTCCAGGCGGAAAAGTCTTGAAATATGCAGAATTAAACCCCAAGTGGAGCAAGAGGAGCAAGAGGAGCAAGAGGAGCAAGAGGAGCAAGAGGAGCAAGTGGAGCAAGAGGAGCAAGGATTCTGTGATGTCAGGTGACCTCGGGCTTAATATACAGCCAAGAAAGAAAAACTGATGGTAACTGATCTAAAAACTGATTAAAACAAACTTTCCATCTGCAATAAAGTGGAAAACACTTTCTCAAAAAACTAATCGTTCAATAATTGCTGTGGATCCCAGCTGCTTATATTGCACTTGAGTTTAGTATGTAACTTTAAGTTGAGAGAACTCACACGAGACTATAGTTAAAAGAAGAATGGTCCAGATGGAAACATCAGACAACATATTGGAACTATTTAGACCCTATAATAAGACTTAAGCTCCAAAAATACTGGATACTACACTTCCCATGATGCAACTTGATAACGTCTCTCATCGGACCCTCCTTTCCTGGAAAACATCATCCACAATTCAATAATCTTGATGTGTTAAATCGGTAACTTCCCCTTTTAAGTGACCTTGGTTCTTGATACCTTGACCTCCCTGTTCTCATATCAATCATTGGGAATCGTTTTGATGAATAGTTTAACTTCCGAGCTTCCAGAGTAGATAACACGCTTCAGCCAGTCTGGTGCCTGCTCTTGCTTTAAAAAAAAGAAAATACCAAAAGCATAACGTTCCTTAACGATAACGTATCAGGGAATTCCTCATTTGGACTCCTCTTGCATAAGATGATGAAAACTGAAAGGAAACAGCACACTCACTCACTCACACGCACACGCACACTCACACACACACTGACACGCACACGCACACGCAGACACACCGGAGCTCAAGGAAAGCCAACAGATACAATGGGTACAGTATTCAGACCCCTTTACATGTTTCACACTTTGTTTCTTTGCAGCCATTTGCTAAAATCAAAAAAGTTCATTTTATTTATCATTAATGTTCACTCAGCACGCCATGTTGACAGAAAAAAACAGAAACGTAGACTTTTTTGCAAATTTATTAAAAAAGAAAAACTGAAATATCACATGGTCACAAGTATTCAGACCCTTTGCTGTGACTCATATCCTCCTTGAGATGGGTGTGCTCCTTCATTGGAGTCCAGCTGTGTTTAATTAGATTGATTGGACTTGATTAGGAACGGCACACACCTGTCTCTATAAGACCGTACAGCTCACAGTGCACGTCAGAGCAGATGAGAATCAAGAGGTGGAAGGAACTGCCCAAGGATATATATATATATATATATATATATATATATATATATATATATATATATATATATACGTTATTCATTTAACCCCACAATGAACGGCACATGTCCACCTAAAAGAAGATGAATAGCGTTACCGCTGTGGTTAAATTTACTCTCGGTCAAAAGGTGATACTGTATATTTATAGAAAAATGTCTCCCGTTTTCTTTCGAAATGTGACGCTTGTTCTTTTAAAAGGTCAAAGGTCGTATTTGGGGGACGGGCATACGTTGTATAGGATCGAAATAAATGAAGCGATGCATCATGAGCGGGGGTTGTGTTTTTAACAGGATGTTGACCTCTACCGTGACCTTTCAGCCAGGAAGAGGTTCACGGAGCGGCCGCCAGAACTCAGGGTTACTTTTAACACGCTTTAACACGCCGGCTGCTTCCCTCAGGTGTCTGACCTCACACCTGTTCACATCCACTTCCACCAAGCTTTACTTTATCATTTGCCTGATTTATCATTGTATCTCTTGACGTACTTAAAATGACTTCAAAATTGACTTCACGGTTTGACTAAATTCCGAGAGCGTTTGATTGGTCGTCACTTAAAAAGGGAGCGGCCTGCTGAAATGCCGGGACAGTGAAATAGTGAAATAAATATGTATTTTGTTTTCTTGCCAGACCATGCTCTCACACCATGGAGACGGGCGGGGGCCAATTAACAGGAGGGTGTCAGCACTCGGCCAACCCTGTGACCACTCCACTCTCAGGCGAGCACACACACACGCACGCACGCACGCACGCACACACACACACACGCGCACACACACACACACACACACACACACATGCACACATACACACACGCACACGCACACATGCATACAAACAGCAGCGTGAATTACCCTTACTTCTTATCGGTATACTGCCCCCTCCTGGTGAATCTCGGTAGCTAAAGCAGCACTAAATAAAAGCCTTTGATTTTCTTCATATGATCCAATTTAATCTGTAAGCCAAAAGATATCATATCATGATATGTTTTTATTGTTGAATGTATGCAAACATTTAATTTGTTTAGACTTCTTTTAGCTACCCGGAGCACTCGCCCCCTGGTGGCCAGTGGAAAGAATGCATGTTTAAGGCACTTAGCTTATACAATGATTTCTGCAGTTTCTAACAAAGCCCATACAGTATTCCAATGAATGAATGAAAAAAAAACTGTAAATATTAAAAATGTCCTTGAAAGAGTAGTTAATCAGAGTGTGTGTGTTTTTGAGAACATGGTCCCCACCCTTACTCCTCAGATACCAGTTCCTGATATATAGCTTCCGTGTGCGTGTCTCCCTACCAAACAAACACGCAAACACACACAAACGTTCATATTTCACTGTTGACAGACATCGTTACCGTTGACAACCAGCTCGTGATGAACCGTGTTCCCTCCTGAGACGATAAGATACCCGAAGCTGAGACAAACATGTTCCAGCTGTCTCTCTCGCCCTCTCTCTGTCTGTGTCCTTCTCTTTGGCCTCTTTCCGGTTTTGTGTCATTTCTTCTCGATTTCCAGGAAAGACTGAAATGCTCCTTTAAATAGTCGTCCTGCTTTTCCATTTACAAGTTTTCTTCTTTTCTATTTCGGGGTTTATGATCCGGAGACAGTTCCTGAACCCTCACACGCCATCGTCGCTAAATCTCAGTAGCGTTGTGTCATTAAAATCTACCGTATTTCTAATTGCTCTGGATTCTTTCCCTCCAGAAAAAAAAATCATACAAAATTTAAGTATACTGAATTA
>CM070101.1:15784927-15962427 GCA_036178185.1 Liparis tanakae | reverse complement strand
TCTTCCGGCATCCAGCGCCGGGCATTTCCAAAGAATATCTTCAAATCAACTCGGACAAAGGATTTAACAATTGTTCTCATCCTGCCTTTGTTTCCTCATCCTCAACCTTCATGTCACGATTCCGACAAACATTAAACCAAGTTACTCAATCTAATAATGGGGGGGAAAAAGTGTTATGTTGCCGTGGTGATACGCGTGTGTATATTTCCCTGAATCCACCTTGTGTCCTTGAACACACACACACACACGCAAAAATTGCGCACATTTCCCGGTTTGATGAATCTGTGTGTGTGTGTGTGTGTGTGTGTGTGTGTGTGTGTGTGTGTGTGTGTGTGTGTGTGTGTGTGCATCCTTTACGTTTCCTCAAACCACAACGTCGCCTCTCATACACGACTTCCTGTGCGGAGAGGAAACAGGAAACAATTCACTCGGAGGAGACGGGCCACTTTGGTCTGGCCCTATTTGTCCGGTGACAGCGACAAGCTTTTTCTGTCAAGGTTAACAGGAGGGGGCTGGTGGAGCGAGTGAGTGATGGGAAGGGGACACACACACACACACGCGCACACACACACACACACACACCTGTGCTTAAAATACACACAGGTCAGATAACATCCCAAGGCAACGCGCCGTCAGCTCCGTCACCGAGCGTCTCCTCGGAGCCTCCTTACCTTGGCCAGTCTCGCCCTCTTGATCAGATCGTTGAGTTTTCGGAGCGCCGCGTTCCTCGGCAAAGACTGGATGTCCTTGAACAGATCCTGCTCCTCCGCCTCGAACAGCTTCCTGTTGTCTGGGATCAGCAGCGGGTGGGACCAGAACGACCCGATGTAGACGCGGATCACCTGTCGGGGAGGAAGAGGGACGGGAAATCGACATAACAAATGAGATAAAATATTCCTCCACAATAAAGCATACATTTGGTCTTGTTTATAAAGTATTTAACATGTGTATGTTTTCTTACTTTTCTATTCTTTTTCTATTGAAAGTATGCATCAATTTAATATTTACACATGTCTTTCAGACAATTGATACCACATGTGAAGATTCTCAGATGATGCCCATCTTATTTATACATATCTATAGAAAAGATACATGCAAAACATAGGACAAATAACAATACAGAATGAAACAGAAACAACAACACAAAAAAAGGAAAACAACTTATAAACTAGGGGGTGATCCAATTTCTATTGTAAATTCATAAATGTATGGTCTACAATTTGTTATGTATGCAACCCATTTTTCCCAATGTGTCAGAAACTGTTCCAATGTGTAGTTGACAGTTGCATGCATTTAACTAAGTTGTGATTTATCAAACATATACCTCTTTGGTATGGCCGCTTTATTCAAGATAATATAAAGAATAGAAAAATAAATGATAGTAAAAAGGGTCAGGGAGGTCATTTTACTCACAATGTATAGATCAGGCTCATTGTGAATTGGGTCGATATTTAGAAAGTGTTTCCACTGATTTATACAATATTTAATTATTTCCAAATATGGTGTATTGGAGATGAATTCAAGGTTCAGGGCGACCAGTTGGTTGATGAAACTTTGACAATAAAGTCCAGAAGGCGCTGTAGTACCAGTGTTCAGGTATCTTTTACACAGCATTTCCATTCATAATTGTGTTCAGCATCAACTGCAGCAAAGGTTTCATCACGGAGACGAACACCAGACAAGATGTGAAAAGCTTTTAACCTCCTGTTACCGTCACATTTACTCACATCTTTTACCCTCGGGGTCAATTTGACCCCAGCAATTAAAACCTCCAGAAGATTATTAGAATTAATATTGTTTCCCAAGTTTAAGCGTGAGGTACTTTATGTGTGTTTGTTGACGACCTAAACAGCCTTTTAAATATATAAAAAAAGTTGATATTTCTTATATGTTTGACAGTGAAAAACAGCCTGGGGTGAAATTGACCCCAAAGAACACCGACGTTAAACATTGAATGGGGTCAGACTGACCCTAAAGGTCACAGGAGGGTTAAACCCAAACTCCCCCGGCTCCCTCTACCTCAGGGGTGTTGACGATTTTCCCCAGTGACCACATCAGGGCTCCGTACACTCTCATCAGCTGCTGGGTCTCTATCTGGTCCGCCTTGTTCAGCACAACCCTGCCAAAAGCAACCAGCGAGAGAGAGAGAGAGAGAGAGAGAGAGAGAGGCATTGACGTCGGCTGAAAGCAAAGCGCTGCTGATACTACAAGGTTTATTCCCGGCTGCAGCACCTGATCTTGTCTTCGTGGTTCTTCAGGGCTTTGATCACGTCGGAGAACTCATCGGAGATGTCCAGTTTGTGGGCGTCAAACAGTAATATGATCCGGTCCACTCGCTCGGCGAACCACTCCAAGACGGCGGCGAAGTCGTAGCCTGAGAGGGGGCAGCGTCCAGAAACATAAAAAAAAAAAAAAAGACGTTAGGATTAGAATTAGGAGGGACGGGAAGAGTTAGATTAAAAAAGGGGGTATGAGAGAAAGAGAGACTTCATTGTGTATCCCTTTGACTTTCTGTTTCTTTGATCCCATCTCATACCACGTTTAAGAGAGGCACCCGACTTGATTCTACTTTTACGGATTATGACGAAGACTCTGTGTATAATCCATTTAGCCAAGAACAGCGGCGGCGATGTTGCAATTTTTTCCCCACAAGAAGAAACTATTCCGATGGCTTGGGGTCATAGAGGACGCAACACCAAGGACACATTACGTCACGCTGAGGGAGAAGAATGTGTGTTTACAGATGGAGGCCAAAAACAATGATATTCGATTATCTTGCTCGGCTCAGATTATTTTCTCCTGAAATGCAACCGTGGCCTTAATGAGGGAATACACGGGTTAATGCCTCCACGCTGCATGAATAAATGAAATCGCTGATTAATCTGTCAACGGGGATACATCATCGCCTCCTTTTTGACTTTCTTTCCTTCTCAAGGACAAAAGCCGACGCTCGCGCGGAGGAATTCCACGGGATATGAGAGGAGAACAAAGAACACAAGGACGGGACGAGGGATTAGTGAGCTCGGGTTTCAGTGGTCAACGGTGAACCCGCTGAGATTACGGGAGAGAGAGCGACTCGGAGGCATCCGCGGTCAACTGATAGGAAGGAGCTTTACGTTAGCACAGAGAATGTCAGATGGATTTTATCGACAGGCTTTGTTAGTGAAAACATTAATACTACAAGCTTTTGCACGTGTTATGGCTTTGGAGTGTATTTAAAATTAGACTCCCACTGGTTCAAACTTCTTCCTCGAAGCTGCGATAAAAAACTGTATACAAAGTGGCTGAAGGGCGGCGCCTCCCAGAAGAGGAGCACTCACGGTAAAAGACTTCCACAATGGCTCTGTGTGTTAATGTGTATTAATGTGTTCATGCTAACGTGATGCCCCAAAAGGCTTCTACGCCAACAAGGATTAAAAAAAAAACGTGTTGTTGAGTGTTTTTATTTATGCTTAACTGGGGTATGAGCAAGAATGTGTAACATATGTAAATTAGTTGAGCTGTGCCTTTCTGTTCCTAAATGAGCACAGAGGAGAGAGGGAGAGAGAGAGGGGGGGGGGGAGAGAGAGATTGATATTTTTGAATTTTAGTGGATCATTCTTCACAGAGAGCACTTTTCACACGATGTGGGGAAAAACAAGACTGAAGTGGTGAATTTACATCATGAATATTAGTTTTCTAATGAAAATAATATGTATTTATTTATTAACAAAGGGTAAGGTAAAGTGATTACGGCATTTTTTAAGTATATTTGATCATTATCGGGATAATATCATGAATCTCATTTATTTTGGCCAGGACAAACGGGCTATGAATGATCATATTGCCCCATGGCTAGATGGTAAGGTTAAATAAGGTCAAGGGGTCAAATGCACGATCAAGTTCATGAATCCCAAAATCGTTATTTTTAAACTTCATATCTTATATGCAAAACAGATATTGGGTCCAAGGGCGGCACTAGAGCAATGCTCTCGGAGTATTAATTTGATTAAATTGAGAAGCCTTACTTTACTTTAAGGTTTAGAAATGTCCCCCCAAATTCTTTGTCTGTTTTAGTTGTGTGCTTTAAAAAGTCCTCCTCTGGAGAGCACAAATATCCCCCATAAAGTTGTTGAGTCATGGACAAACGTGTCAATTGAGACAAAACAACTGGGATTCATGCTCTTAGCATCATGAACATAAACATCACAGCATCTGGGAAGTAGTTATTGAAGTATCTTGTTCTGTAAACAACAAAAAAAAAGGATAAATCTGTATAAAATATACAACCGGCTAACGAACAAGGTCAACTTTTTCTTTTTTTCTAATTCTCCCCCAGATCACGTGACTAGAGTCCGGTGAAGAACATGTAGCAGTCCATAAATTCTTCAAAATATCGCTTTAATTAGCCTTTTTGTAGCCGGTCGATGCCCAGGAAGGTTTATTATCTACAATACCTCCAAAAAGACATCTATGTAGGCAGCTATAGCCCGACTCCTCATCTGTGCACACACACACACACAAATAAATACATACAGACATTGAACACAGTGATGAATACAATGGTATGGAAGAAAAACAATGACAGCATGAAGAGACACAGAGTACAGATAGAGTGCAAAAAAAAGGAGGGGATTAAATGCACACACACACACACACACACACACACACACACACACACACACACACACACACACACACACACACACACACACACACACACACACACACACACACACACACACACACACACACACACACACACACACACACACACACACACACACACACACACACACACACACACACACACACACACACACACACACACACACACACACACACACACACACACACACACACACACACACACACACACACACACACACACACACACACACACACACACACACACACACACACACACACACACACACACACACACACACACACACACACACACACACACACACAGAGAGAGAGAGAGAAAACACAGCTGTGCTGACTCCGTAGGCGTTAAGATGAACCTGCGGGGTTCTTCTTCATATCCAACGGGCGACAGCGGGGTCACGCCTCGCTGTGCCGTTTATTTGGTCCGACAACACGTTCACGGGACGCTTTGACCCCGCGAACAGAAAGTGGAACAGAGTCGGCCGAGCGATCGCGTTCCCTCTCTGTTGACTCTCCACAGAAAAGCTGCAGACGGAAAAAACCTTCCCATGACAAAACACGGATCCAGACCCAAGAACACTGAACTCCACGACCGGAGTCCGCTCCCGAGTACCGATCCAACGCCAGAGTTAAATGAATGAGCTGGATGCCTCGCGTGTTTTTTTTCCAGAAGAAAAGCACCGACGGGGTTCTGGGGAGCGGCTCGACCCGATAAACATCGTTCTGTGACAACAATGTCTTGACGATGACACTCGTTGTGCGATCGGCCAAAACGCTTTTTTTCTTATTTATCTTTTAGGAAGCTACGTGGACACGGGGCCTCAGGCGACATCAGGCTTGACTTGGACTTTGCTTTACTAACTCTGTTAAACATATACATGTAGATGTATTTAAATTATTATTAAAATAAAAAAAATCGGACACTTACAATTTGATTTTTTATAAATGTGTTTAAATCTTTTAAACGTAGCAATAAATTTGCAAAAATGTAAATCAAGAATCACAAGTAATGTAATATATATAGCATTTAACATAGAATTTAATTAAATAGATTCCCACTGTGACAGATACCCAATCCAGCTTCTTGAGTCGGTGAAGGCCCGATACCCGATATCGGTATCGGTGCGTAACGACAACATACAAAACCGTCTTTCTTTCCTTCACCGGAGTACAAACAAGGGGAGAGAACTAAAAGATGGACAGTGAAAGAAAGAGTGGGAGAATGTGGGGGAAATAGTCTAAATTATAGCCGTCTTTCATTACGCCGGCCCTTTTGTTGTCGGTTAGCCGTTGGTATGGCGATGCCAGCTTTTAGGGCTGGGAATGCCGGCCACGCCGGACACATATCAAACCGTAAGAAAGCCCCACGGGAATTCTTGCGAGATCTTTCACACCTAAAACTTCTCTTCCCACTGTCGTCTCCACACTAAAGTATCATTAACAATACAAATGGTTCCCGCACATGTCGAGTTCTCTTTGTGCATGTGGCTATTGTTCTTACCTTCGCATTCTGCAGAAGGTTATGTTTTGATCGCTGTGTATTTATTTATATATATGTGTGTGTGTGTGTGTGTGTGTGTGTGTGTGGTATTCGCATAACTCAAAAAGTATTAAACCAAATCGCATGGAATCTGGTGGGATGATTGGTTATTATCCGGGGACCATTTGATTAGATGTTGGGATCGATCGGGTCAAAGGTCAAGGTCATGAAAGGGTACCAAAAAAGTGGCTGCGGCGAAGGTATGCGCTCTACCGAGTGCCCGTTCTAGTTTATTATCGTTTAAAGCACATCTTTATTTTAATGTTTTTCTTCTATCTACTCAACTTTAAAGCATACTGGTGTGTGTGACACAGCGAGCGAGCGAGAGAGAGAGAGAGAGCATTGAAAGCTCATCTTTTCGTCGCCGCTTCCTGTTCTTTGAAATGAATGAACCATAATCCTCCTGATAGCTAAACGCTAAAATAAACACACACCACCAAAGGAAACGCTGACTTGGTGGTTCAGAGTTCAGTGGGACTACAGGCCGCTGCAGCTGAATGGGTCCAGTGAACGAACGCTGGCACTCGTTCATCCTCATTAACATAAACTGAAGAGAGAGAGAGAGAGAGAGAGAAAGAGAAGGAGAAAAGAGTCATACCTCGACTTAGCCTCTGTTTCTCTCCTGACAGAATTCCTGGTGTGTCAATCACGCTGATGCTTTCCAGCACCGGGTTAGGCAGCTGGGCACACACAAACCTAAAAACACACCAGAGGAGAAGAAAGGAGGAGAGGAGGAGAGGAGAGGGGAGTGGGAGAGAAGTGTAAAAACGTTTTAACAACAAAAATCTTCCCACACCAGACCTCCACCTCCCTCCCTCCGTCTCCAGCTGGATGAATACAGACAGGTCATCGGTCGTCCTCACTGTGAACCCCGATTCTCGTCTGCCAGGCAACGCTTCTCCCGTCCAGTCCCAGCAGAGTTGGGCCCTCACAGCGAGGACGCCACCGAGAGAGTTAACACTTTTTTGGCACTTTTGCTTTTCCAGAAGGATGACGGTGCACAGATGACTGACTTGCTCTCTCTATCTCAAAACACACACACACACACGTATCAACAGACACACGACAGCCATTAAAAAAGAAAGCCTGACCAGTGAGCAGTAGGGAAATTCAATCACACAGGAATTTAGAGCTGTGGTGTGGATTTTCACACACACACACACACACACACACACACACACACACACACACACACACACACACACACACACACACACACACACACACACACACACACACACACACACACACACACACACACACACACACACACACACACACACACACACACACACACACACACACACACACACACACACACACACACACACACACACACACACACACACACACACACACACACACACACACACACACACACACACACACACACACACACACACACACACACACACACACACACACACCTGTTGAGGAATGCGTTCCCAAACGCGTTGAGCTTTCTGAAGGGCTTCTTGGGGTCGACCACCAAAGCGTTGCCGGGGATGACTCCTTCGGTGTCGCCGTGCATCACCGCGATGAAGGAATCCGTGGTGGGCTCGGGGCCGATCCGCATGCCGGGGAAATCCTGCTCCAACAGGTAGCTGCAGAGGAGAGATAGTGTGATGGAGCGTTACACAAAACAGAAGGCAAGAGGCGAGATGTTTTTGATAAACGGAGCCTCCTGAAGATGCTATCCAAGACGATGAATAATTGTGCAGCTATTAGGAGACAATAATAGGACTTTAAAGACATACACATTTAAAAGTCTCTGAAGAAAATGATGTTACTCTAAATGAATTAATCATTCCTGTATATATATAATTTATTATATAATAAATATAAACATATATAAAATAAGTATATATATATATATATATATATATATATATATATATATATATATATATATATATATATATATATATATATATATATATATATAAAAATAATATACAAACCCAGTGTCAGAGGCAGCGGGACAGATGTGAGCTACATCTAAAACTAATTAGAGCGTCTGAATGGGAAACTGAAGTTCATAAACCAGATGCCTTGAATTAGAAGCTGCTGGAACAAAGTTAGGGGATTTTTACAGCCTTGTTGGCTTAAAAAAAAAAAAGGCCCAAACTCTGCAGCATTGAGTTGGGTTTAAGTTTGTTGGGCGGTTGGTTCAGACTTAGGTGGAGCGACAGCGAGGTCATGGCGACGACTGTCAGTGGTGGCGTGGTAACAAAAGAGGACGTCACTGCAATAACAATGACCTGAAAACAAGTCACAACTACTTCTGGAGTTTCTTAATAAAAAAAAAAAAAAAGGTAAAATAAAGATGTTTGAAAGAATATGTACACGGAGAAGCAACACGCCACCCTGCCAGCTGCTTGTTTTGAATGCAGATGAAAAACAGCTGAAAGAGAATGTGAAAAGGTCAAGAGACAGACATCCATAAATTAAACGTTTATGCGCGCATGCATTAGTTTTGACCCGGCACATTTTTTCAGGAGGCCTATAAGACGAATGTGTGAAGGTGTTTCGCTGCAAACGCTTCATCGTGTCCGACGTACAGCTCCGTCGGCCTTTTGATCTCCTCGGTAACGGTTGCAGCGCAGCTGACTCGTGTTTTCGGTGTGACGGGTAGCCCATTAATCTAAAAATGTGAGTGTGTATGCATTTTAACTGAGGCCAGATGTAAAGATGGTTCACTTGTACGCCATCTCCACAAACACACACCGCCAGACGCTCTGCAGAGGCATAGTTCTACCAGGCACGGCTGACTCCTATGTCAAGGTGTGTGTGTATGTGTGTGTGTGTGTGTGTGTGTGTGTGTGTGTGTGTGTGTGTGTGTGTTGAACGTACATGCGTGGGTGAATTTCACTTGTCAGCTCACACATCATTCCCTTTAATTCCTCACATTCTGCGCAGTATACGTCGTCAGTGAGATAAAAGGTGAACATTCACAGGATGAAGTAAACGTTTTTTGTTTAAAAAAAATATACTCTGCAGAAGAAAATTTAGAAAAAAAAAAAAATTAAATTCAGCCCTAAAATGAAGACAGACCCAGATAACTGGCCTGTGATTAGAGATTGCATCTTCTCTTTCTTGCAGCCGCCAAACAGAGATTCATACATATGTTGTGACTTTTTAAAAGACACATAAAGCCAAAATGTGATGGAAGTAAACTACATTATTGTAACTCTATCCCTCCAACGGGCCCTGCGCTGCTCCCGCATCCAGAGTCGCTGCGATGCGAAATGAAAATGATGGAGGATTACTCAGCATTCTGCATCTTACTGTTATAATATCTGTGGTGCTGTGAGGGGGGAAGGGGACATGTGGGTGTTGTCACCGGGTGGTGGAGAGTGACAAAAAAAGAGAGAGAGAGGGGGAGAGTGTCAGCGAGAGAGGCAGAAGAAAGGGGAAGAGTGAACACTGCAGGGATGTCTGCTCCGTCCCGTCTTATAGCAGGAAGTCACTAACAGCATCCTCTCTCTGGCTTTAAAAGGCTTACCACACTAATTACCCACTATGCTCTGCGCGTGTGTGTGTGTGTGTGTGTGTGTGGGTGTGTGTGTGTGTGTGTGTGTGTGTGTTAAAAGGGCAAGTTGTTAGTAGCACTCCTGCAGTTCAAAGAGGCCCGACGCCTGGCTGCCACACACACGTATACCATTACCAGAGGTACTCCAAGGCCCACAACTGTTTCCACTCAAGCATTGTTTTTATGCTTTAACTTTCTCGGATCGAGCGATGATCTTTGTTAAGTCTTTGTGGTTTATTTCTAATCTCCAACAGGTGTTTTTTAAAGTAGGTCCCAAGAACAAATCCTAATGTGCAAATGATGTCCATCTGTCAGTCCAATTGCACACACACACACACACACACCTCATCAGACTGCAGTACTGCCTCCATATGTATGAGGTGGGCTTGCCCGTGTGTGTTTTTATTGGCTGACACATGAACATGTAACGGATTAAATGAAGCTTGCAGGAGGGACACCTCACAGTTGGGTAGTGTGTGATTATGTGTGTGAGAGGACTTGTCTCATATTGCTCTTTATGTGTTTTTTCCCCTCTCGCATGAACTCATCTTCATCATTCTTGTCAAAACTTCTTCAGGGAAAAGCCAGTTTGGGTGTGTCGACCTCACTATCTCTCTGGGGGCCTCTGTGTGCGTGCGCGTGTGTGTGTGTGTGTGTGTGTGTGTGTGTGTGTGTGTTGCCTCACCGTATGAAGCTGGTCTTGCCGGTGGAGTACTGTCCCACCAGTAAGACCATGGGCTTGTTGTCAAAGTCTGCATCCTCCAGTGCCGGAGAGTGGAACTCGTGGAACTTGTAGCTCTCCTCCAGCGGCAGGAGTTTGGTTTTGTAGAGCTTCTTGAGTCCTTCGCTGACGGTCTGGAAGACTTCTGGATCCTTCTTCCTCCTGTCGTCGGTCCCCAGCCAGCTGAACATGGTTGCTTAGTAGACGGGGTCAGAGATCCTGAAAGGTCTGCAAGTATGCAATGTCCTTGAGGGGTCCTGGTCTTATAATAAAAGATGGAGCTGAGGAATTTCTCACTTGTAAGAAGAGAAGAAGCTGAGAACTAACCTAATTAAAGTCTGTCTGTCCTGCTTCACTAGAATCACTTGTTGTTGTTGTTATTGATAATATTGAGGCTTGGTCTGGTGTTATATTCTACCCATGTTATTTTGAATATATTATGTCTCCGTCAACGTCTACAAGTGAATAAAATAAAAATACAGATGATTAATCTTTTTCTTCTTCTTGTTATATCAATTTTAAAGCTGACCCTTCAAATGCGCCCTCGTCATCGAGTCCATCGGTCCTCCTAAGTCCAGGCCACTTGTGCTGCCGGGCCAATAGAAATAATAATGTCGCATATAATTAACTTGTTTTCGTACCAAATCTATAATAAATGAACGAAAACTAGATCATTCCGCTCACGTGACCGCTATTCAATTGTCGTCCATCGGCGAGCGGAGGAATCCCAAAAATGATGCACCGAGCGGCTGTCAGAGCGCAACCCGCCGTTATTGTTCAACGGCTCCCGCTCTCCTTCCCACAGAAGACCCTCAAAACACACGGAGGAGCTCCTCTTCGGGACCAACGGCTACGAAATAAAAAATAAAAAATACGAGTAGCTTTATCTTGTTGTCTCAGCGCGGCGCTGAATGAAGCAGCAGCTGATGGTGCTGCGGCTCAATTTAAATGCCGAGTTGAAGGTAACCCGAGCCCGCCGGAAGTGCCCAACGACTGGCAGTGTGCGACCCGCCGAAGCCCCGCCCAGTGATGACGAGGCGGCGCAGGATGACGCCATGATGGACCGGGAGAGGAGCTGCGGGTTAACGGGAGTGCGTCACTTAGGGGCGTTTGTAGGACTAATGAACAGCAATACAGTCAAAGATATCATATACAAATTATAACATTTACTTATATTATCATTATATCATGCATGAATAGAAATCAATATTTTTCAAAGAGGAAAAAAAAATGATTTTTTTTTAATAATAGTTCTGTATATTTGCATATTGTGGAACGGAAAGACTGTCTTCTACTGGCAAAGTTTTAAAATGAAATAAAACGTCTAAAATGTCATTGTCCAAGTAAGGAGGACTTTGTTTATCGAACTGCATTAATCTGAAATTAATGTAATTTAAATGAATTGAACATAAATGAAGTGAACTGACATTTATATATAAGTATATCTATTTATATAAAATATCTATATGAAGCCCTCCTAAAATAGGCATAACGACGCCCCTGTCACCTAAAGGGGCGTTGACGCAAATGAAATAAATAAATAATAAATAATAAATTGTTTATTATACACTGTAGACAATTTCCTAAAACGAGTTAAATAAATCAATACATGGGATATAATCAACTAAATGTCGGAGCGACGCAGGATGATGCCATGATGGACGGGGAGGGATGGAAGAGCTGCGGGTTAACGAGAGTGCGCCCCCTAAAGGGACTTTGACGTTACTAAGCAAGTAAAATAAATATTTTAAACAATTTAAATAAATGTAAATTAGTTTAAATATATTTAAATGTAATTATATTAAATGCTTGTAAATATTGAGCTGCAGCTGTGGTGCAATGACCCCCGGCTGGGGCTTAGTTTAAGAACCAATATGGCTCCGAACATGTTTTATACTGCATGTGGTTTTACATCATATTTGTAAATTCGAAGAAAAAACGTGTTTGTAATGAATTAAAATTTATTTGAACATGAGCAAGTGTCCTTGCTTATATTTTACAGAAAACGTAATTATTGGTGTTCCCAATTTGACCAGCAGATGTCGCTATTACCTTGTTGTATCTTGTGGAGACAAAAATGATCCGTGTGTGAATATTTTGGAACAGTAGATTCGTCCTGAGAACATGTAAAAGCTGGTAAGGGTACACACCTCTAGCGAGGAGAACATTTCAAACTTTTATCATATTATTAAAAGTTAATATAAAAGCAGAACAGCAAAGTTAACAAGTTCACTTTATTATAATTTACAATAATTATGTCTTGCAACATGCAAAACTATGCAAAACATATTATTGACTTCTTCTTCCCCATGGTAAAACCATTAGATCAAAATGGATACATCTTCATAAACGGCATCAACCTCGTCACCGAGTTATACATGAACCTAAAAGTACCCGTAGAGTTTTATAAATTCCCTGTACTGGAGCTTTAGGTTCATGCAGATTACCAGTGAACAGGAAGAGATTTTACAGTATGTCATTCTCCGAAAAGTTCCCCAATGAGACAATGAGAAAGCACAATGTCGGTAACTGCTGAGGGAAGACAGTCAAAGATAACATTTCCTTCATATAATGTTTCGGTATATACCTTCATGTGGGCTGTGTGCCAAGCAAAAGGAATCAGAAAGATCAACAGTACTGACAAGAGTCTTATGTTTTCCTCCATTATTACATAATTCAATCATTTATGTAGCGTTCTTTCTGAATAACAAACCAAAAAATGCTAATGATATGTGCTTTAATCACCTACATATTTTACACTTGTGTTAACGCTATACAGAAGAACTAGTTGCGCAACTTATAGATGTGACAGCATTAACGGAAAAAAAGACTGCCAAGCATCTGAACACCTTGGCTCAAAACAAAAGAAAAAGTATCCTACAAAAAAAAGGAAAAAACAAAAACAAATGTTTTTTTCATTTTTTTCACGCCGCTTCATTATTTATATAATCTCTACACTGAATAGAAAAAGAATAAAGAGTAAATGCTTTATTTTTGACTAGATACTGTATTTTTCATTAGTATTTCCTTCATAAAACATATTCAGCAGTGATGGATTTGTATTAAAAGGGAATACTGCACTCACAGACGGACACAATGGGAAAATAATGACGTTATGATCCTGAGACTGAAACAGAGCCTGAAGCCTGAAAATACCCACAACTGCTACTGACAGACAATATCAGGTACATATGGACCTGTATGGTCACAGATTATCTTCATTAAACTTTAGTCCCATACATCAAGTCGTAATCTTTTTTTTCACATTTTTCGTATTGCCATTAAATTACAGATTTTGCAATCCGTCTCCAAAAAGAAAGAAAAAGGAAAAATACGATTTCTCGGTTATCCCGAAGAACTGAATTGTTTAGTGAGCTGCAGTTTGCTCAAGATGCAGATCATTTCCTTCAGAGTCGATCACAGTGTGACATCGATGAGTGTGACTTGTTAGTCAGATAAAGTCATGACATTAAAGCGGAAACATTCACATTAAAGTGTTAAAGTAACCCAACTAAGTGCTCTTCAGAATATTTTACTAAATATTGCTTTCCATATATTAATTTGAATTTATTCAAAATAAAACTTTAAAAAATGGAAGTGTACATTATAAATGCAGAATAAGAGTTTAAAAATAATAATAATGTGGTATAATGGGGTAAATATTGATGAATATCATCTACTGGTCCATCGCGATGACCAGGTTCCATCTGGACAGAAGGTCATCCGCCTCCCACCCCGTTCCTCCCCCTCCCTCCATCTCTCTCTGAGTCTCTGCCTTTTCCTCGGACCCTTGTCTGACGAACACATTTTCCAACCTCAACTCAACGTGCTCCTCCTCTTCCTCCTCCTCCTCCTCCTTTTTTCCCCCTTTCTCTCCCAGCATCAACCCGTCCATCTGCGGCAGCACCAGTTTCCCGGTCTCGGGATTCCAATCAATGCATATATTTGCCTCCTCCTCATAATCACCGTTGTCTGTTCCGGGTGCCAATCTCATAACGCCGTAGTCGTCGGGTAAGAAATCTGAGGGGTGCGAGTGGGAGGGAGGCGTGTCTGTGGCGTGCTGACAGGCATACGCAGAAAGAAGAGGCAGCTCCTCATTTTCACATCTGTTCTCTGCACCTCCATCCATCTCTCCACGCATCGTCGGTAGATTTAAAGGCATTCGGAAGAGGCCACTTTGTGGGGTTGTGCTTATAAACAAACCTGGAAACTCTCTCTCCTCCTCCTCCTCCTCCTCTCCATCCTCCTCTCGCATGGTTGCCAGTAACGACGCCTGAGTTTGCGCCAGTAACCACGTCCTCTCTTGCGTAGGTGTGCTCATCTCTGCTCGCTTCTCGACGACGTACCCTTCTTTTTTCTCGCACCCGTGTCCGGCGGCGGGTCTCTGGTCTTCCCCGCTCAGGTTATTCCCACCTCCTCCTCCGGCAGCGGTTTCGGGAGCGACGCCAACGAACCCGTAGTCGACAGTCGGGTCATCCCAGGCCTCCTCGGGCCTCTGGGAGCTGTATCCCGGTGAGCCGGCGTCCGGTTTGACGTTTTTCGTGTGAACCTCCTTGATGATGGTGATGACGATGAGATTGGGGTTCTCAGGGGGAAACGTCAGGACAGGCGGATGAAAAGCAGTCGCCTCCTGGTGGTTGAGAGAGGAGGTGCAGCGGCATTAAAAGTGTGACCTTTTAGCTTTTGAAACTTAGATAGAAAAACAATTAAACAGTACACACACAGGTGTCAAAACGGTGTGATATATGTGCCACATACTAATTAGACACAACAATTAGAAGCCACAAATCAGAGGAACACCTTGCTTGACGTGATGAAGAGCCACAGCTCTCTCAGCACTTTAAAAAATTATCAAAACAATTTGTTGAAAGCTGGTGAGCGCTATACTCATTGAGCAAAATTATTCTGACTCGTATTAATTGCTTTTAATGGTTATTATTACTTTCTTTTAATAGTGTGTATTACTTACCTTTAATGGTTTTTATTACTTGGTTTTAGTGGTGTGTATCATGTTCTTTTAATAGTGTGTATTACTTATCTTTAATGGTTTTTATTACTTGATTTTAGCGGTGTGTATTACTTACTTTTAATGGTTTTTAATACTTACTTTTAAATAGTATGTTTTTCTTAATTTTAATGTGCTGTACTGTAACTCTGCACTGTGTGTATTATCCTGTACTATGTGTCATTGTTTATTATGTGTTATGCTGTAAGGTCTGTCAAAGGACTACAGATGCAAATTAGCTGAAGCTACACTCTGGTACAGACCATCACGTGGTGACATTTATGTTTTAACTGTACATGGTCCTATAAATAAAGATAATAACTAAGAGATTAAGAGATACATACTCCCTAAATCCCTGTATGCCACTTTGCTTATCACACACATTTTGTGTTGGACACCTCCAGCCTGGTGAAGGGTCCAAAGCCACAGAGGACATGTTATCGCTGTTTGTCAGGACAAGTAAAGTCTTTGTGCCCTTTTGACCCTTTTCACACAAGTTTTCATGACATTAGTGTCCCAGTAAAAAGAAAATGAACTCATTTTTAGTTTTTGTACTGTGAGTGTTCAACGGGGAAACTGGATATCTGAGTGTTGTACAGTGACAAGAAGGATTTAAAGCAAATCCTCCATGTTGGATTGAGCGTCTAAAACAAAGGCGTGCTCAGTATGTCGCAACATGACAATCACAAAGTAGCCACGTCATAAAGCTTCACCCAGCTTCACCGTCTATATTACTCTTACTCTAAATGGGACCATAATTCACAAAGTGAACATCGAGCTCAAGGGAGAAGTGGGGTAGTTTACTGATGGACTATACATTGGGCTGATGTTTACCATCGGAGGTGTGGCACTTCTGCATTGTTCTCATCAGAACTGTATGAGTACTAACAGAAGTGTTTTACAGGAAGAAAATATCATTTGATGTTGATATGTGTGAATCTCTGTGTTGCATGTCTGGTTAGCACTTGGCAATGTCTATGAGTCTCTAAATGAGGAAACTACGTATATTAATATTCTCACTCTATTCCTTGTTTGTGCAGCCTTAAAGCATTATATTGTATAAACCTTGTATATGTAATCTTATCTCTGTTTTTAGGTTTGTTTTGTGACATCTGCCTCTCAGGACTACAGATGAAAAATAGCCTTTTGGCTAACTCTGGCACATTTACAGGAATGTTTATATTCATGTGCATCGTAAACCAAAGTAAAAAATCAAGAAATACAAATAAAGTATCCATTTATTTTAAACAAGTGCACAATATGACCTGTGGAGGTGTTTAAAAAAGGTTAAGAAGGCATTTTTTCATTTCAACTTCACTTTTAAGAGTACTTTATTGAAAAATAAAGTAGTTAAATTGCCAGTGTGTGTATGCTTTACCAGTATACATGGGCTCTTCTGTCCTTTCCCCGTCAGGTAGCGATAGAGGAAGTAGCCAACCACCGCCAGCATACACATGCACACCGATGGAATAACAATGCCCACAACCACGCTCTGCAGCTGGCCAATCAAAGGGTCTGGAGGGAGATGGGGGGGGGGGGGGGGTCAGAAACATGCCACACAAATACAAACATAGATGTGCATACAGGAAGTACGATGTGCACACCATATTTTAACTCTTTGAAAATAATCTAAAATGTACAGCTATCAACCGAAATCCTTTTAATGTCTTTTTAATTTGGAGGTGTACAAACTGATTCACCAGCAATAAAAGTCTCACGCACAAACAATAATATTATCCTTGGCTTCGGCACCATGTTGAGTCACATTCCTGTCTATGTGCAAAGCAACTTAATGGTTGTACCTTGAGGCGTGGTTATGCAGTGACGTGCTGAGGACCGGCATTTGGCGGGCATGGACTGGAATCTGGACCTGGCGGAGAAGCAGTACTCTGTGTCGTACTCCATCAGTCGATACGTGTAGGAATTGGAGACCACTGGGACGTGGTGCTACAGACACACAGATGATTGGTTTAACAGTCTGTGCCGGGAGTGCGGGATAACCTTTATATATATACACACTAACATTAAAAAGTTTGGGGTCACTTAGAAAAAGAAAATCAAACTTAGAAATGTCCTTATTTTCCAAAGAAAAGCAAAGTTTTTTTCAATGAAGATAACATTAAATTAATCAGAAATACACTCTCTACATTGTTTGTGTGCTAAATGACTATTCTAGGTGGAAATGTCTGGTTTATAATGAAGTCTCTACAGAGGTGTATAGAGGCCCACCTCCAGTGTTCTAATGGTACATTGTGTTATCGCCTTAGAAGACTAACGGATGGTTAGAAAACCCTTAAAAAACAGTTTATGTTAGCACAGCTGAAAACAGTTGTGCTGGTGAGAAAAGCTATAAAACTATAAAAAGTTTGAAGAACAAAATGAATATTTACAATAAAAATCATTATTTCTAACCTTGTCTCAACTATATTTTCTATTAATTTGCTAAATAAAAGTGTGAGTTTTCATGGAAAACACAAAATTGTCTGGGTGACCCCAAACTTTTGAACGTCAGTGTATATTTGTACTCACTGTGGTGCCGTGATTTTCAATGGAGAGGTTGTAGGTCATCTGGGGGTATAGTGTTGCCATGGAAATCGCTGGGGATTGGTTATCAGGCTGATATCTCATTGGTCCCATCAGAGTGATGATGGCGTTGTTGTCCTCTATTTCCACAGAGACCAGTGGAGGCCCAAAACTAGCTGTGCAGATAGAGCAATACATATTTGATTTGAAGTCAGTCAAAAAATATATTTATTGCGTCATTGTATCATTTTCAGACAAGAATTTCACTTTTACTTACTGTCCGTCTTTGGATCGAATCTCCAGCGCGTCAAGGCCCACGCGGAGACCGCTCTCCGGCTCACGGCGCGGACCCTGGCGTGGTATCCCTCCTCCGGGTCCCACGTCTCATCGCTCAGATCACACCGGCTCCGCGCTATCTTGGCACACCGACGCACCGCCCTCCAGTTCTCTTTGCTGCCCTTGCTGCCCTCGACACTGTCCCCGTAGCTAAGGGAAGACAGAGCAGGCCCACAGAGATCAGACGACGACTGAGTCCAATAAATACAAAGGGAGTGAGTTTAAATCACGTTGGTTTCCTGGTGCAAGTCCCCCCTCAAGCGAAGAGCTTCAGCTTACACACACGAGTCATTCGTTAGATCTAGTTACTTTTTTTCTTTTGTCTTCGTCTCTTTTATCTGCTTCTCCTTGTCTGTAAATTCCTTTGAGACTTCTTGAAGGTTGGCATATATGAAGATATTGATTCAATGTTTAACCAGGTAGTCCAACATAGTTACTGTAATGGGCCAACAAGGAAATAACTTAAAGTATAAGCAGCTTGAAGACAATACATGTGTTCTCAGGGCCACTTTGGTTAAATAAACAACATTTTCTTTACTTTACTTACATGGCATACTCCACTTTGAAGTGTGTGTCATCCGGCGTGCCCCTTCCTGGGAACCATTGCAGCTCATTCCTCAGATTGACTGAAGAGAAAGTCACATTGATTGGGCTGGGGGGAGAGCGGGAGACTGTGGAGAAAAGGGTTGAGAATGATAAGAGACACATGTAGACTGTATGATAAAAGTACTTGTTAATACCTCATATTGTTGTGCTGCGATATTATTTGCTTCTCATGAAACAGAATAAAATATGAAAGAGTAAGTTAATCAATGCCTTTGAAACTTTCCAATGCAGGATATGAAACACTTTGATTGCCCTTTGAATTGGGTACACATCAAACATCTCCTGAGACTTAAATCACATTTTCTATTTTCAGCTAAGTTAACGATTTATTGAATCTGCACATTTCACTTGATGCCATATTGAAAGTAATACTTCATATAATTTGATCTGCTACTTATTGTTATAAAAGTGTCAATCATTGTTAAAGAGTAGATAGGAGAAAATAAATATTGGACTCATAATGCTAGTTTTATACCTGGCACCATACATTAAGTAGTTTCTTAATAATATGTGCGTAATGTTTCCAATGCAGGATATGAAACACTTTGTGTTAAGATCGCCCTTTGAATTGGGTACACATTAAACATCTCCTGAGCCCTAAATCATATCTTCTCTTTTCAGCTCAGTCAATGATTGATTGAATCTGCACATTTCACTTGATGCCATATTCAAATCAAAGTACTTCATATAACTTGAGCTGCAACTTATCGTTATAAAAACGTAAATAATCGTTCAGGAGAAAACAACGAAAGAACCTAGTAAAAAAGAGCATACCTGTAAGGTGCAGAGCTCCCAGGTTCAGAAAGAATAACACCGTCCACATGGCTGTGAGGAGCGCTCATATTTTCACAAGTTCCCCAGAAACATCTCTGCTCCGCCGCCTCTTGGGCTCCGGGGGCCGGGTCCCCCTCCTGTCCGTGACCCGATGTGTCCCCGCACGATCACAATAAATCAGCTTCAACAAACAAAACTCAAAGAGTGAAGCGCGGATTAGGTCTGAATGGCTGAATGTTATCCCTCAGTGACAGCTATGCACTCCTTGCATTGCGTCGAGCTTCCGTGCTAAGAAGGAATGTGACCTCGCTTGTTTGTGCACATTACACCTGTGCAACTTGAACCGTGTAGTGTGTGCTCATAGCCTAGTATCAGTAACACTTCTGAAAAATAATCATTAACAAAAATGGGCCGTAGTCGCTTTGTTAAGGCAAAGTAATCCATACTTTAAACAGGGCTGATAAGTTTGATATGTAAGAATGTAAAATAGTTTTAGTAATATGTTTGGTATATAGTCTTTTCATTTCCATCTCGTATTAAGTTTTACATTTTATCTTTCTAACACCCTGCCACACGCTTTAGTTTTTTCAATTATATATAAATCAGTTCACACGTTTTAATGACAGGAATTTGGGTTCGGCGAACGCATCATGACGACAAACATAAAGCGGAACTGTGCGTCTGGAGCGCGATCAGTCTACGGATTGTTTATGAGGTTGCGCGTCTTGCTGCGCACGCATCTCAGTGCCTGTTAGCGTTTAGCTTGTTGAGAGCTTTATCTGACTGGATGAAAAGAGCAACTCGCTCCATTTGTACAATGTTTCCCTGATATATCTGGCTTTTGTTAATGAAAACATGGCGCTATCGATGGAAACGCAGCTCCAGAGCATCTTTGAGGATGTTGTGGTAATGTGTGCCTTTATTAACTGGTTTTAATGCTAACATTCGGTAGCATGTCAGACAACGGTAGCCTTCTTTATCATATGTCCACTAATAAACCTACTGTGAAAACTAATGTATTTATTTTTATATTTGGACTTGCAGATTACCGTTAGAATGTATCGTTTACTCACTTGAAAAAGGTGTTTTCATTTTCAAACCATTTGTGATTGGTTTTGTGATATTAAGTTATATAAAGAAAGTAGTATACTCCCTACAACTAGTAGTGACAGTCCATAGTATTGAGGCAACAGAGCAGATAACTGTTTATATTATGATTACTATTATGATGAACACATCTAATCAATCCCATTTTCCTCCCACATCTTCTCAATGTAATTGTTCTTTTCCTTTCCTTAGAAAACTGAGATGATAGAAGAGGCCTTCGCTGGGTAAGATGGCTCTTAACACTCACAGCATCTGTCGTTTTGTTATTATGTGGTTGAAGCAGAGTCGCACGGTAGAAGGTGCAATGTTGATGTAGAGTTACACGCTTTATTTTAGCAGAAGAAAGAAGAATATGTTCCAATGTACACTAATAAATAAAAAGGCTGCGCTCTGACATTTCTATTGTGTTTTAGGATGTTTATGGACACTCCTGAAGACGAGAGGACTAAACTGATCAGTTGTCTGGGAGCCTTCAGGCAATACTGGGGGACTCTGCCACAGGTATCGAAACACACACACACACACGCTGGCACACAAGGTGACGTCTGATTGGCCGGATGTATCAATTCCCTCCATGTCTTTCTGCAGGAGTCTCATGAACAGTGTGTGCAGTGGATAGTGCGCTTCATACACAGCCAGCACAGTCCCAAAAGGATCTCCTTCCTCCATGACTGTCTAGCGATGGCTGTGGAGACCAGTCTGTTACCACCCAGGTACACACACACAGACACACACACACTAAATTAGTATAAATATATACTCTGGGGCTTGACGGAATCACATTTTATCCAGTTAATTGTTTTTTGTTTTGTATGTTGAGGCTGCAATATCAGTGTTCTTACCTTAAGATATACATATAAGGTTTATGATAATACCATAATTAAAAATATTACTTATTTATAGGATACATAAAGTATCATTAACATGTATTTGACAGAAGTCTGCCTTAACCAGTGATATTAGATATGTATGTTTTCGTTTCTTACTGTTATGTCATCTCTTGTTTATATTGTTTGTTTTTACCATGCACGGTTCCACTGAGTATTTTAAATAAATAAATGTACAAATACAATGTAATATTATAACTCAAATGTTTTGTTGTCAGTTATTTGTCTTAATTTTGCATCTGATGAATCTCGTCTGTCTGCAGGATGGTGTGTGTAGCTCTGATAAGCTCGGACAGTTTGGAGTGGGAGAGGACTCAATTGTGGGCCTTAACTTTTAAACTGATTCGCAAGATCATCGGAGGGATGGACTATAAGGTCTCACACACACACACACACACACATCACACTGATCAATTATCAAAGTACATTTCTGGCACAAGTTAATTTCAAAGTTGCTTAATTCATTCTTTTCAAGAGACGTGTTGCCCTTACCTCTGACATTGGTGTGATTTTAAATCTACCATCACCCGGTATGTTTTCATGTTAAGTGTGTGTGTGTGTGTGTGTGTGTGTGTGTGTGTGTGTGTGTGTGTGTGTGTGTGTGTGTGTGTGTGTGTGTGTGTGTGTTTCAGGGTGTTCGAGATCTGTTGAAAGCTGTACTGGATAAAATACAAACCATTCCCACCACTGTCAGCTCGGCTATAGTTCAACAGCTTCTGGCCGCCAGAGAGGTGATTTTCATTCTTATTAAATATAACTTTTAATTTCTTTATTTTTCTTAACTAGTTTTAATAATGATCTGAAAGCACAACACATCTATCACTTTAACTTCTTACTCTGTGTGTATTCCAGGTGGTGGAGTACATCCTAGACAGAAATGCCTGCCTCCTGCCAGCCTACTTTGCCATCGCAGAAATTAGAAAAATGTATCCAGAAGGGCAGCTGTCACACTGGGTACGCTCAGGTGTATTGTGTGTTTGTGCAGCTATGATGTCATAATTAAGCCCATATTTCTAATTTATTTCTATTTCCCTCTCTGCGTAGCTTCTCGGCAGTTTGATATCAGACTTTGTGGACAGTTTCAGACCCACAGCCAGAATAAACTCCATCTGTGGTAAGAGACGTATTTTTCAGATTTTTCAGTTGTTCCCTAAAGTTCTTGTTTGGGTCAAACTCTTCTTCACGTTTTGCCAAAGCTCTACTGAAGTGTAGTTATTCCGTGTGTGAATGTTTCCGCAGGTCGGTGCAGCTTGTTACCAGTAGTGAACAATAGCGGGGCCATCTGTAACTCCTGGAAACTAGACCCCACTACCCTCCACTTCCCTCTGAGGGGCATGCTGCCGTTTGACAAGGTAATATTTTATATTAACGCGATACGCAGGCATTCACACACAGACGCAGACACCAGCAGTTTTAAATTGTATGTTTTTGTATACTTCTTGTAGGACCTGTTTGAGCCGCAGACGGGCTTGCTGCGCTACGTATTAGAACAGCCATATTCAAGAGAAATGGTGTGCAACATGTTAGGACTCAACAAGCAGGTATGACGACCCTCTCTGCTACCTGTAACGGGCCCTCCACCTGCACTCACCGCTCCGGTCCATTTCACCTCTTTTAGTTAATCCCCCTTTTCTTTTCACACTCGTCCCCCTACCTACCTGCCTGCCGCTGCTGTTCATTTCCCCTCGTTGCTCCTCATCTGTTGTTTTTTGTCTCCTTGACCTTATTGTTCGACCTCATCCTATTCTGCTCTTTCGCTTTATTTGTTCCGTACCCAGTTTTCATCCCTCATATTCCTTTCTTTAAAAAAACAAAAACATTTATTTTATTTTTGATTTCTCCCCACCCGTTTCACACCGCTCTCCTCCCTTGTTACCCTGGTAACACAAGCTATATCAGACGATGTGTTATAAGCAAGACAATGCAGTGCGCTTGACCCATAATGCACTGGTGTTCGTTTTCCCTGTTGAGTTCATGCGGTTTCAACTCAGCCCAGCTCACTGACCAGCTCTCAGAACGGTTGCTGCTAATATGATGCAACAATCAAAACTGAGCCAGAGCTCCGATTCTTAATGTCCCTCTCATTTCGGCTATGAACAAATAACCCAGAATGCAGTTTGTCTATTTTGAATTGGCTGAGTTGACGCTAACTGTGCTGAACGGACGGTGAACAACCGAGCTCCTTAGTCACCACCTTCTCTCTCTATGTCTCTCCTTTCCCCCCCCTCTGTTTTCTTTCCCCTTCTTTCTTTGTTTCTCTCTCTTTTGTCCTCTGGTTGTGTGTTGTGTTTGTCTGTCTCTCTGCCATGCGCTCTCTAGACTCTGAACATTGCCCAGGTATGTCGTTGTTTCTCTTCCTGGTCACCTGACCTACCAATTAACCAGCCCGTTGGACGCTTAGCTTTTCCTGTCTTTCTGAGGCACGCTGATGTCATAGAAATGGGAAACTGGGAGGAAAAGAAAGGACAAAAATATATCTAACTTGAGATGAAGTGAAGATAAATGCTCCAGAGCTTGAGATGGCCACAGCAGGGCTTTGTAGAGACTCTAGAAAGAGGCAGATGTGGCCAAATAAATACTGGGCAGGTACACAACAGACAAGCTGACTCAAAGTATGACAGCGGGTTGATCAATGTTTACAGATCATTAACCATGAATGTCTTTCTTTATTGTTGTAAGTAAAGTTGTTTTCAGTTGCATCGATTTTGTTATATGTGCAAACCATACCTCTGGTTTTAATACAGCAGCAGGATAGCTACACATTACAGTGAAATGTATTGATTGAAGCCTCAGATGGCCAATATTTTCTGTCAAAGTATAATAATAGAGGCATTTATAAAGGGAAAATAAATGGCCATGAATGGTTAAATGGCAATATTGGAATTGTTTGTAACGTTCATGTTTGATTTTCCTTTCTTTATCTTCTAGTAATTTTCTACATCTCATTCCCTTTATTCGTATTTATATTATTTGCGCTGCAGTCGATGCCCAATTTCCCTAAATTGATCATTTCAGATTTATTTTACAACCCTGGATGGTCCTTGATGTCAACTGAGTAAACTGGCACTCATCACACAGGTTTCATTTCAGTCAGAGACCGATATAAATTCTCTGGACTTCAGTTTTTGTCACCAAAAAACTGTGTTTTTAGTTCCAGCCAGGTGTGTGTGTGTGTGTGTGTGTGTGTGTGTGTGTGTGTGTGTGTGTGTGTGTGTGTGTGTGTGTGTGTGTGTGTGTGTGTGTGTGTGTGTGTGTGTGTGTGTGTGTGTGTGTGTGTGTGTGTGTGTGTGTGTGTGTTTGGTTCCAGCTAACCAGCTGACATTAAGCATCTCTGATTCAAACCCTGCTGTTGACATGTCAAGTCCTGCTGCACTGCATGTTTAAATGTAGTCTGGTCCGTGCCCGTTGTCAGTGAGGTGTTCTCGTGTCTGACCTCACGCTGCTTTCTGTCGCGCTGACCTGGGCTGAACCACTCTATCTAGACTAGATGGTGGCCCTGACTCATTTAGCAGTATAGTTTTTATTATGCTTTGGGAATTGCAATTGAAGTACACTGCAATAGCCAAGCCAGTAATCACAGGAAGACCAGCTCTACTATATATATATATATATATATATATATATATATATATCTATATATCAATCAATCAAACTGTTATTACAGACTCAAGGTCCTTATAGTGCAAAACATTAAAATACAATAAAATACATACAAAACCACAAATGAAACACAAACAAAGAATTAAAAATGCTTTATAAATAGACAGCTGTACCAGTGTCTCCAAAGCTGGGACTGGTATCATGCTGAATATATATATATATATATATATATATATATATATATATATATATATATATATATATATATATATATATATATAATATATTTATTTATATGTATATATTTATTATATAATTCATATATGTATTATATATAATATATATGAATTATATAATAAATATATATTTATATAATTCATATATATATATATATATATTAAATATATATATGAAATATAAATATATATAATAAATCATATATGTCAATTGACAAACCTCATTCCTCTGCAGTTTGTGCCATCCAGTCAAAATAATAAAAGCTCTGTAAACTAGTGGTGTGTAACTTGTCCATGCTCTGCTGACTTTATGTCTTTATTGGTTCTCCAAAGAGGTCTCGCAGGTTAAAGGTGGAGTGGTAGTTCTGTATTTACAACGTTCACTTGTTGTTTATTGATCAGGGTTTTCCCAGGTCAGCCGATGCATGGTTCTGAGTGGATGCGTGACCTCTGACCTGTGTTGTCTGGCGTTCCTTAGTTGGCGTGGTTGATTTTATTGATCTTTTCTCCAGCTTGTACCTTTTGCATTGAACGTTTTAAGTTCTTCATGACTGGTACCGAGCCGCAGTGCAAACATGAACTACAGCCAGCGTTCATTTGAACGATCCCTTTTTATAATATCTTTGTTTTACGCCAATCACTAAATAATCAAAATGATCGTATATGAAAAAGCTGTACTTTTTAATAATTCAGTTTTTCATTTGTCTGGTTAGGTTCTTCAAACATTTGATTTTTTCCAGCTCCTCGGATAATTGGGTTTCACAATTTAGTAATAATGCTCGAGGCCAAAGGTCAGTGCTCCTTCAAACGGGATGCCAAATGAATGACCTTTAACAGGGGCCGATGTTTACTACTGGGCACACACGTGGGGTGAGAGACGGTTGCCTTGAAATGCGTTTTCTCTGGATACACGCGCGTTTTCCATCGGTTGACTTGTACGTCTGAAGAAGAGGAGGATCATAGGCCAGACGCGCTGACTTGACTGTTGCTAGGACACTGGTGTTCAGGATGTAACCATTAGCCTTCGGGGTGATTTCTTTGTACGGTAGACGGTAAATCCTCCCGTGGATCCTTCTCTCTTTCTCCCCCTCCTTTTTTTTTTTTTCCTTCTCTCGCAGCTCTCTCTGACTGTCTTTGCATGTGTGTGTGTGTGTGTGTTTGTGTTTGTGTGTTTGGCGGCAGAGGAAGAGAAGTGATGGTCAGACGCTCGGTTTCTCTTCTTCTGCCCGATCACCCTCCTCCTGCTCCTCCTTCTCCTCCTCCTCCTCCTCCTCCTCCTCCCACACCTTCTCAAACCCGTACGCCTGCATGCAGGATGGTGTTGCACCCTGTTTGGTGTTTGGTGCCGTTCTTTTGTTGTTGTTGTGCTGACGTGCCGTTTAGTTTCCAGCTGTGGGTCAAGGGCTCCGTTAAGTCCTCCTCCTGTCGGTCACACAGCGCAACAACTGAGCTCTGTGAATAATCAAAATACTTGGATCCGTTTCTCGGATTAACCGTGCCCTGTTATCCACATGGTACTCAAACTCTATCCGATGCAGGAGAGTCCACTTGGCCCACATCTGAACATGCAGACTACTGTGTCCTCCTGGCTTTATTATGTTCTGTTAACCATTTACCGATTGGGCCTTTTACAGGGTCACTTCCTGGTTTCCCATGTTTTGAGCATTAGTAATTTCGATACCTTTAAGAAAAGAAAAATTGATTTATTACTGAGCGAAGCCATTAACCAACAGGTTTAGGGTGTTGCGTGCGCGGTTCTCTCTGGTTCAAGTGCCCGATAAGCCGCCCAGCTGCAACAATAAATGATAAAATCCATCAACCAGCTTCAGCGTATGCATAAAACAGTCAACTGGTCCCAATAAACCCGTCACCACTCTTATTCTCTTATCTGTTGACATCCATCCACCCTATAATATGTCCGACTACTCTGCGGATGTCAAATGTTGTAACACTCACCCATTTAAAGGAGCTCTATTTAACATGTTGTGCATTAACATAGCAGCAAGCAAATATTCGTCAAGATTAATTATGTTTATATATACACTATATATATATATATCAGGATTAAAACACAGATTAGCACTTCAGTGGCTCTTAAATAACTCTTATTATGGTACTTTTGTAGTTTGACTATGTTGAGGAAATGTTACTTTCTGTATTCTTGTTGTTCTTAGTTTGTACTCTAGGATGAAAAGCAGTTATTGTAAGTCACTTTGGATAAAAGCGTCTGCTAAATGACATGTAATGTAATATATATGTATGTATGTGTATATATATATATATATATATATATATATATATATATATATGCACACCCATAAGTAAATATATACATAAGTGGCATCCATGTAATGTAATATATATATATATATATATATTATATATATGTATATGTAAATATATATAATTTACATATATATATATTATTTACATATGTATATACATTATATATAAATGTGAGTGTGCGCGTGTGTGTGGTCAGAGCTTCAAACAAACCGAATCAAGCAAAAGGTTAATAGCAAAGTTGTATTTCCCTGTAGGGTTCCCTCCTTAATGTCGTCACACACTTATCTTATAATAAAAGCAATCTGAGTAAATCTTCAGTAAAGACAACAGTACTTCCAGTGGAGGTAAATAAAGAGTGAGGGATGGGCCCGAGCGCTCAATACCGGAGCAATTTCAACGAATGTCATCCCCATTAGTCGCTTACATGGGAAAATAGGGACCGTGTTGAAAAAGACCAAAGTTATTACCCTTTTAAGACCTTGTTAGTTTGTCTTCCTGTCACCATCCGCCTCCCCGTCTCTCCATTCTCTCCCTTTTTGCCCATTTTCTTTCGCATGTAGTTCTGTAAATAAATGTCTTGTTCCCGACGTGTTTCGATCTACAAGACCTCCGCTGGTTTCGCCGTGGCATTAACACTATTTCCGTCATTTTAATTAGGTTAATCTCTTTATTTACACGGGGGAATGCACATTTAATCAACATGTACGTGTGGGGGTGTTAAGCAATCAGCTCAGCAACTGCAATATTGTAAAAAAAACAATTACATTCTCGACTAATGTTTATACTTATTTGTCCGGATTAACTTGTGAGTTCAGTGCTAATTGGCTGTCGAGTCTCACGTATCATAACAGCCCTCGAGCGCCTGAACCTTCCTCCTGTGATTTATTTTCTGCCGCCACGTGAAACAGAACAAACCCTTCCAGTGAGAACGCTGCGCCGTGTTTGCTCCGGAGCTGCAGCAGAACGTCTGAACAATACCTCGCTATCTCAAATGAATGACAGCTTGGCAAATAGCTCGAGCTAAGTGGACGTTTTAATGTGCAGCGTCTGCTTCGACGTAACGAATCTGTGGGGATGGAGGTACATGTGGGGGACGTTTACCCAGCTGACGGAGGAGGGGAGGAGATGCCGCGCTGCATGCGAGGGATGGGAAGATGTTGTTTTCTGTATGTCTTACAATAGTTTGAGCATCTATTAACATGGAAAAGTGGATATGAAGTAATTTAACCATGGTCTCTCCCTCCCTCCTTTCTTCTTCCTCCCTTTTTTACCCTCTCTGTCTTCCCATGTCTCCCCTCACCCTCTTCTTCTGTCCTTGGGACGTCTTTCCCTTTTCCCTTTTAACTTCCTCTCTCTCTCTCTTATACCCACTTTATTTTTTCTTTCCTTCATCCTCTAACACTCCTCCTCCTCCTCCCCCTCTCCACCCCGTCAGCATAAGCAGCGTTGCCCGGTGCTGGAGGAGCAGCTGGTGGACCTGGTGGTGTACGCCATGGAGCGCTCCGAGACCGAGGAGCACTTTGACGCCGACATCGGGGGAACCAGCCAGCTGCTGTGGCAGCACCTCTCCTCCCAGCTCATCTTCTTTGTGTTGTTTCAGTTCGCCAGCTTCCCTCACATGGTGCTGTCGCTGCATCAAAAGGTAAGGGGGGGGGGGGGGGGGGGAGTATTGGGTAAAAGCATTTAGTCTTGATTTGGGGCATTTTGTCATTTTCTTATGAATATTTGTAACGTACAACCGAGTTTTGTTGGAACTTTTTTTGTTGTTGCCAGAAAGCCTGAACACTTTTAGAATATCAGACACCTTTTTAAAAAGAGGATATCTTGTCAAGATGCTAAATCATAAAATTAATTATGGTAAAAACATAACACGGCATATCCAGGGGCTGCCAGCCCAAACTATTAAGAGTTGTCAAAGAGGAACAAACTAATTAAGATCCATTGAAGATAAATGTAGAACCATCGGCTGAAAGTAATTAAGTAACGTTTATTTATATTGCGCTTATCACAGACAAAGTAGTCAATTAAAACAATTTGGCAGCAACAGGGGCCAAAGCAAAGTAAAATACACAGTAAAAGATGATGCAATAGAATAAATAAACCAACGGAGAAGATAAGAAGCAGGCCATAGAATATTCAAATCAACCAAATGCCAGTAAAATTCGGTCAAAAGGAGGAAGTTAATACCAGCTCTCTGGTCTTTATTGCTCTGAAATGTGGGTTAAAAAGAAATTCAGAACCCGTATCCACTGATGTGACTTCCTCTTCCTCTGCAGCTTGCAGGTAGAGGTCTCATAAAAGGGAGAGACCACCTGATGTGGGTCCTGCTGCAGTTCATATCGGGAAGCATTCAGAAGAACGCCTTGGCGGACTTCCTGCCCGTCATGAAGCTTTTTGACCTGCTTTACCCAGAAAAGGAGGTACGCGTCTGCGTAGAAGCGATGCTCGTGCTGCTCGTGATCATAATTTAGCGGCGGTGCCGTCTCATTCATCCCCGTCTTGTCTCCCACTCCAGTGCATTCCGGTGCCAGACATTAACAAGCCCCAGTCGACTCACTCCTTTGCCATGACCTGCATCTGGATCCACCTGAACCGCAAAGCCCAGAACGACAACTCCAAACTGCAGATACCCATTCCCCACTCTCTGAAGCTACACCACGAGTACGCCTCTTTTCACACGAACGCGTCCTGAAATATGCGCTCGGCGTCCAGTACACACCCCGAAACCCAAAACTACCGTACTCTGGCCACGCGCGCTCATCGTTTCTGCTTCCCCCGCCTCCCGTCTGCCAGGTTCCTCCAGCAGTCGCTGCGTAACAAGACTCTGGGTATGTCCGACTACAAGATCGCCCTGCTGTGCAACGCCTACAGCACCAACTCCGAGTGCTTCACCCTGCCGATGGGCGTCCTCGTCGAGACCATTTACGGAAACGGCTCCATGAGGATCAACCTGCCCGGCACCAACTGCATGGCGTCCGGGTCGGTCACCCCGCTGCCCATGAACCTGCTGGACTCGCTCACGGTGCACGCCAAGATGAGGCAAGGGGATGACGCCTGGATAAAGATAATTTAAAGAAGACTAGAGCAGAGGGTTTAATGTGTGTCTCTGCCCCCCTCCCCCCTCTCTCTCTGCAGTCTGATCCACAGTATTGCCACGCGGGTCATAAAGTTGGCCCAAGCCAAATCCAGCATCACCCTGGCCCCCGCGCTGGTGGAAACATACAGCCGGCTGCTGGTCTACATGGAGATCGAGTCCCTGGGCATCAAAGGATTCATCAGTGAGTTACAGAAACACTTTTTTTTACTCACCGCCGTGTCGGAAAACTCGTTACAGGAGTGTTGCGACTCTTCCGCCGTGTCCCGGTCCGATTTTAAATTCAGTCCTCGCTGCAGGGCCACTGTGTGGAGCAGGTTGGATGATGTGCCGCTCTCTTGTTTGGGCGGCTGTAGCTCAGTGGGGAGAGTGGTTGTCGGTTTGATCACCGCTGTGCCCATCAGCTTCATGTCGAAGTGTCCATGAGTGTCCCACTTAATAACTAATGATGGGTTAAAAGCAGAGAATTCAATTCAATTCAGTTTATTTGTATAGCCCAATTTCACAAATTACAAATTTGTCTCGGAGTGCTTTACAGTCTGTACACAGAGACATCCCTGACCTTTGACCTCACATCGGACCAGGAAAAACTCCCAAATAACCCTTCAGGGGGAAAAAAGGAAGAAACCTTCAGGAGAGAACAGAGGAGGATCCCTCTCCAGGATGGACAGAACAATAGATGTCATGTGACCAGAAGGACAGATTTAGAGTTAAAATACATTCAATGAATTTGACAGAGTTTATGAACAGTTCATAGTAGGCATATTCATAGAATCCATCTCATATCTGTATATAACTATATTTTTTCTTCTTCTTTCTTTCTTCTTCTCGCTTCTCCGTCCAGGCCAGCTGCTGCCGAACGTGTTCAAGTCCCACGCGTGGGGAATCCTTCACACGCTCCTGGAGATGTTCAGCTACAGGATGCACCACATTCAGCCGCACTACCGAGTCCAGCTTCTGAGTCACCTGCACAGCCTGGCTGCCGTGCCTCAGACCAACCAGAACCAGCTGCATCTATGGTAACGTGGCGGCACACTCGACGACAAAACAATGAGAACCAGTGTTCTCTACACTGGAGACTGTTTATTTATACAGAGTGAGTTGCACACATTCCACGATCTTGCAGAAAAATGTAAGGTTAGTCTATTTTACCGTGTCCTGGTCTTTCTGTTCGCAGACACATTGAATGTCTCTGCAGAAAAGGTGAAACATCGGGTTTCTTCACGTGCTCTGCCTCGTCGCTATGATGCAGTGCATAGTTAGCCGGGTTGTTGAATGATGGGTCTGGAAGAATGTTGTATCGTTAAAATGAGATGTAGCACCTGTATACTTCACAACGTTTCACACTAACGAGGCCGTCTCCGGGGCGATAACGGCCTCTCTCCTAGGCGTCTGACTTTGCGTCTCGTCCCCAGTGTCGAGAGCACGGCTCTGCGGTTGATCACGGCTCTGGGGAGTTCGGAGGTGCAGCCCCAGTTCACCCGCTTCCTCAACGACCCAAAGACGGTTCTGTCGGCGGAGTCCGAAGAGCTGAACCGCGCCTTGATCCTCACTCTGGCCAGAGCCACGCACGTCACAGGTCAGCGCTCGCTCGGCTTCTACTTATTTACTTTTTTTTTTTTTTTTTTTTTTTTTGTTGCTGTTTTCTTTTTATGTAATTCTCCAGTTCAAGATTTTTTTATTTGTTCTGGTTCTGCAAGTAGAAATAAAAACACAAAGTGAGACACAAGATATATATATATATATATATATATATATATGTATATATATATATGTATATATAGATAATTATATATATATTTATATATATATATAATGATCTATATATATATATATAGAAACATGCATAACTATCACATTAAAAATACATGAGTTAAAGGTTAACACAAGAAGTCAAAAAGTTCCAATATTTAAAAGAAAAGAAAGAACGTGCGGACAAGAGAAGGTTGGAGAGGTGGTGATTTATAGCCGTTTGTTTTTAATAGTTGTCTGAGGAGGGAACCGGAGGACAGGAACTTGAATTCTAAGTGCAGGTCCATACGAGCTCCCAGGTGTAATGGATTCTGCCTTCTTTCTACTATTGTTCGTTGTAAAGTTCAAATGAATTATCCTGCCGAGTGCCGACGATTGTGTCGCTGACCTTCGTCACCCTCGTTCACGCGTCTTGAGAGACGCACGTCAGCAAATTAAGGAAAAGGTGAAAGATAAACGCTTTGAATCAATGTCCCGAGGGATCTGTCGAACTGCAACACGCGTATTCCTGTGAAAGGTCCTCTTTTTATCACCGTGATGCCCACATACATGCAAGACTCAACCACGTCAACACGGTTTTGCGTGGGGACGTCTGAAACCAATGTCCTTGGTTTCTTTCCGATTTACTTTCTTAAAAGGTTATTATTATTGTTCAGCAGGCTCAGTGTGAGCGCTTCTATATGCCGGTGGTCCATCTGCCACTCATCGGTAATCACAGGACAGAGGATGCGGGCTCTAGGGGAGCCGGGGGATGATTGACTGTCTCCATGCTTCCTCTTATCGACGAGCTGCACGACGTTAGAGGCGAACACTGTGTGAGCGTCGGCACCAGCAGGTGGGGCTGTATGGCGCCGAAAGAGAAGATAACAAAAGACCCAAAAAGACAATCTAGCATGGTTTCTGAAACGGATGATGTATTTTCTTTTGTTTAAGTTGCCTGCTTTGTGTTTGTGTCTAGACTTCTTCACGGGCTCCGACTCCATCCACGGGACTTGGTGTAAAGACATCCTGCAGACCATCATGAACTTCACGCCTCATAACTGGGCCTCACACACGCTGTCCTGCTTCCCAGCTCCACTACAGGTGCACTATGGTCACTGAGGCTTCAATTACACCAACTCTGATGTATTTCACCTCAAATCGGACGCATTATTCCTGTTATATGCTCGGAGAATCAGTAACTTCTTTTAAATCACTTCTTAAAACCCATTTTTATAGAACAGCTTTTAAGCAATCTAGTCATTTTATGCAGAACTTTGGTTCCCCTAATTTAGTTGTCTGTTTTTAATTTATTTGTTTTTTAATTAATTAATTAATTTTATTTTCCATTTTATTTTTTATTTTAATATATGCTTTTAAATGAAATATTGGTTTCTTGCTATTCCACTTGTTTTGCTTTTACTCTCTGTGGAGCACTTTGTAAACATTGTTTTTAAAGGTGCTATATAAATAAGATTATTATTATTACTATAATAATAATAATAATAATTATTATTATTATTATTATCATGATTATTATTATTATCATGATTATTATCATGAATCTCTCTCTCTCTCTCTCTCTCTCTCTCTCTCTCTCTCTCTCTCTCTCTCCCTCTCCCTCTCCCCGCCCATCAGGCGTTCTTCAAACAGAACAACGTTCCCCAGGAGTCTCGGTTCAACCTGAAGAAGAACGTGGAGGAGGAGTACAGGAAGTGGAAGTCCATGGCCAACGAGAACGACATCATCACTCACTTCTCCATGCAGGGCTCCCCCCCACTGTTCCTCTGTCTGCTGTGGAAGATGCTGCTGGAGACGGACCACATCAACCAGATAGGCTTCAGGTCCGATGGCGTCGACTCACGTTTATTTAATGCACACGCCGACACATTGCAACTCACCACCGATGTTCAGGCATTTAGTTTCAACTAATTGGCCCGAGGGGGGGGGGCCAATCCGCTGATCCAGCGGGAGAAAACAGTGCTGCTTTGAGACGATGAGCTGACTCGCGCCTGATTTCCGCGTCCCTCAGGGTCTTGGAGCGCATCGGGGCTCGTGCGCTGGTGGCTCACGTGAGAACCTTCGCCGACTTTCTCGTCTACGAGTTCTCGACGTCGGCCGGCGGACAGCAGCTCAACAAGTGCATCGAGATACTCAACGACATGGTCTGGAAGTACAACATCGTCACCCTGGACCGACTCATCCTGTGTCTGGTGAGGAGACGCTCGCGCGTGTAGAGATATTCCGTTTATTTTCAATTCAGTTTATTTGTATAGCGCTTTTTCACAAATTAGAAATTTGTCTCAGAGTGCTTTACAATCTGTACACATAGACATCAGAAATGTACTTTCACTATGCACACGGTCTGTGTGTCTCACCGTCCCTTTCCCTCGGCGCCCAGGCGATGCGCAGCCACGAGGGCAATGAGGCGCAGGTCTGCTACTTCATAATCCAGCTGCTGCTGCTGAAGCCCAACGACTTCAGGAACCGGGTCAATGACTTCGTCAAGGAGAACGCTCCGGAGCACTGGCTGCAGAGCGACTGGCACAACAAGCACATGAGCTACCACAAGGTACACAACAACTCGCTTGTAAAAGTGTAAAAGTACACCCTCGCCACGGAGGATCCATCTGATTTGACGGAGAGAAACCCAGGTCTGAGCTCCTCCATGTTTTGTTGTTTCTTTCCCAGAAATACCCCGAGAAGCTGTACTTCGAGGGACTCGCGGACCAAGTCAACCCCCCCATGCAACTGCAGCCGCAGTACCTGCCCATCTACTTCGGCAACGTGTGCCTGCGCTTCCTGCCCGTCTTCGACATCGTCATCCACCGCTTCCTGGAGCTGCTGCCCGTCTCCAAGTCTCTGGAGACGCTGCTGGACCATTTGGGAGGCTTGTACAAGTTCCACGGTGAGTGCGGTTCTCTTGGAATACACGGGGATGAAAGAGGGAGATGGTTTAGTGGTGACCTTCTCCTGGAGTGTCAAGGAAATGTGTGTCGGCCCTTGTTTGTGCACGCCGATGTGAATGTGCTTCTCTTTGTGTGTGTGTGTGTGTGTGTGTGTGTGTGTGTGTGTGTGCAGACCGCCCAGTCACCTACCTGTACAACACGCTCCACTACTACGAGCGACATCTGAGAGACAGAACCAACCTGAAGAGGAAGCTGGTGCACGCCATCATGTCGTCACTGAAGGTAGAGGGAGGAGGACACGCACACCGGGGACCAGAGCTTTTTCGTTTAGAGGATGTATTATGAATAGAATAGAAATATACTTTATTAATCCCCAAGGGGAAATTTGTCGACACAGTAGCACCAATAAACTAAACACGAGAATAAAACATAAATATAAGAAAGAAAGAAAGAAAGAAAGAAAGAAACAGTGACTGTGCATAAAGTACACAAAGTGAAATATAAAATACAAAATAAAATATATATGTATTTTTTTTTCATATATATACACAACATTTGTGTAAATACTTATTTGCACCATTTATTATTCATTATTCATTTATTTATCCAAACCATACATTTCCCCGGCATGTCGTCGTTCTTCGTTGGTTTCTCCTCTTCATCTGACGTTCTTTGGGGGTTTCTTTCTAGGACAACCGCGCCCCAGGGTGGTGCCTGAGTGAAACTTATCTGAAGTGTGGCATGAACGCCAGAGAGGACAACGTGTGGATCCCCGACGACACCTACTACTGCAAGCTGATTGGTCGCCTGGTGGACAATATCCTTCATGAATCTCCCCCGTCCGAGTAGAGGACAGCCCTCTCTGACTGACCCTGGTGCTGGATGATAAAAAATAATGGGTCCCCCGGGGTCCCTGAATAATACATTCACCCCACTGCTAATACGTCTAGTCGCCCTTAATAGCTTTTTGATTTATGGTCAGAAAGATCGTAGTTTTACGACTTAATTTAATCGCATTTTATTGCAACCGATGTAGCTTTGAACGCGAGATGGAAGCGGTGTCTCGTGGATCGATAGCCGGAGTACGAGCGCGTCATTAAAAGCAGGGATGCGTCACACATTGGCGCCTCTGTCCTCTGAGGGACCGTTGGCCTCCCTAACTCTCTCTCCCACCGATGGCGGGCAAGTCTCCCGGTCCCTTCCCCACCTGTGACTGGCGGTTCAACGAGTTCCCCAACCCCGCGGCCCACGCTCTGCACGTCACCTGCGTGGAGCTGATGGCGTTGGCCGTCTCGGGGAAAGACGTCGGCAACGCTCTGCTCAACGTGGTGTTGACGAGGTACGACGGACTTTAGGCTCCGCCCCTGAACGTAGAACCCGGCTTTTTTGTAGGGAAAACGGGTATTGAGGCGCTTTGGTCATATTTGTGTGTGTGTGTGTGTGTGTGTGTCTGTGTGTGTGTGTGTGTGTGATGATTCACAACCTCTTCCCCCGTTCAGCCAGCCTCTGGTTCCCAGAGAGAACATCACAGCGTGGATGAACGCCATTGGACTTGTGATAACCGCACTTCCTGTAAGCGTCACCCCTCCCCAACAGATCGGATTAATCCTCGAACCGCCTGGTGAATTCACGCCCAGATTAATCCTGCGTGTCCTCCCCCCCCCCCCTCCCCCTCCTTCTTCCAGGAGCCCTACTGGATCGTTCTCCACGACCGCATCGTGTCGGTGATCGGCTCCCCGGTGCTGACGTCGGAGACGGAGTGGGCCGGTTACCCCTTCGCCTTGCTGGACTTCACCGCCTGCCACCAGAGCTACAGCGAGATGAACTGCAGCTACGTGCTGGCGTTGGCGCACGCCGTGTGGCACCACTCGTCCATCGGGCAGCTGTCCCTGATCCCCAAGTGAGGAAGTCTCCCCTCACCCCCTCACCCTGCTTGATGCTCTTTGAGTCCCCGTTTCATGTTTCATAATGTGTGTGTGTGTGTGTGTGTGTGTGTGTGTTTGAAGATTCCTGTCGGAGACCCTGAAGCCCGTGGTGCAGACGGAGTTCCAGTTGCTCTACGTGTACCACCTGGTGGGGCCGTTCCTGCAGCGCTTCCAGCAGGAGAGGACTCGCTGCATGCTGGAGGTACCGAACCATCGTCTCACCGGAGAGGACAAGTGCAATAACTATTATTAAAACGCACAAAATAACACACAATAATGTTCCCTAACGTCAGATTTGTATGTTCAGCTGTACGAATGCAGAGCCCGTTGAGAAGAAGATTATTGTTTGGCACACGGGCGTCAAACTCATTTTCACCGTGGGCCACATCAGCGTCACGGCCGCCTCTTAAAGGGCCGGCGTAACTGAATCGGTGTATAAACTAGTCTCGAAGATGCTGTTAAATAACTCTTTGCATTTGATTATTGTTTATTTGAGAGACGAAATATTGTACACAATTCTCTAATATTATAACACAAATCCATTTAATTTGTAACCTTCAAAATAAAAGCGCAGGATATAAAGGTGATAATGTGTCTTTCAAGCCGCCAAATAAAATGACGTGGTGGGCCGCATTCGGCCCGCGGGCCTTGTGTTAGACGCTTGTGGTTTGGCCGGGGGTGTTGGTGCCCCCCCCACACACACACACACACACACACACACACACACACACACACACACACACACACACACACACACACACACACACACACACACACACACACACACACACACACACACACACGCACGCAGGTCACAGATACTCAGTCAGAAACGCTGGTAAAAAAGGCCTTTAGTCTAATTCACGGGACAAAAACACCAGGGGCCTCACACAGCTTAATATTCTTATATTTACTATGTTTAGAAATGAAACGTATTGATTTGTGTAACTATTCCAACTCATTGTTCCCCTGAAATAACCTAAACCAGCTAAAACTGAAGTATGATTGGTAGTTTATCCAATCTCTGTTCATATAGAATGTGTCGTGGTGAGACGTTCACTGTCTCGACGTCTGCTCGTGTCCGTGTGTGCGTCAGATCGGCGTGGCCTTCTACGAGATGCTGCAGGCGGTGGACCAGCACTGCCAACACCTCAGCTACATGGACCCCATCTGTGACTTCCTGTACCACATCAAGTACATGTACACCGGGGACAGCGTCAAGGAGCAGGTGTGTTTGTGTGTGTGTGTGTCTTTTTTATTTTTTTAAATGTCACAACATATCAGGTGACGAATGGAGACCTTCTTCACACCGACTTTAATTAGGATGACAGCTGTGACCCCGCGGCTCCTCGCGAGACCATTGTTTTAATTTTCCCGTATTTTTAGCTCGAATCTGTCGCCACCTGTGCGCCGAGAAGCGTCCCCGCTGGTGGCCAGACACGACACCAGAGTTAATTGGAGTAGATTAAACTATCGCGCCATTGTGCTGGAGGCTTGGACCGGTGTAATTAAATTTAAGAGACAATGCCGTGTGTGTGTGGTAGATGTACTGGGTGAAGAGATTCAACAGGGTTGATGCTACTTAAATGAATGTGATGCATATCGAGCTGGTAATTAATCCGTAAATCTGTGATTCACTTTCTCTCTCTCTCTCGCTCCATCTCTCTCTCTCTCTCTACGTCTTTCTCCAGGTCGAGAAAATCATCATGACTCTGCGTCCGGCCATGAAGCTGCGTCTGCGCTTCATCACACACAGCAGCTTGATAGAGACTTCATCATCAGCCGCCGCCGCCGCTGCAGCTGCAGCCGCCGCCGCCTCCTCTTCCTCCTCCTCCTCCTCCTCCGCCCCTCAACCCCCCACCTCCTCACTCTCGGTGTCCTCTGCCGTCGCCTCCCCTGTCGCCACAGCAGCAGCAGCAGCAGCAGCACGCACACACACCCATGTAGGTAAACGCACACGGTTACAATCATGACCGTGGCCTCGCGCGCACTTATCCGCATCGCTGACAACGTTTTTCAAAAGGATTTAAGAAACATGTTTATTGTATTTTTATAAACGGGAAACCTGTAGAGGTACATTGTATACCTTTTTCGCTTAAATTCACGAGTACATGAAGTCAACGTGCAACAATCTCAACTTCTTCGACAGAAATCAGCAGAACTGATTTATTAGAGGAGGTGAAGAATCTGCAGCTCCTCCCCCTTGCTGCTGGGTTCAGGAGTCACGAAGACACAAACTTCTTGTGAATATCATGGCATCTTTTTTATTTTTCTGTTTGTACTTTTTATATTGTACATTATTGCTAGTTCATTAAAACAAGATTTTGGTAATCTGAGTTCAGCTTTTTCTGTGTGTGTGTGTGTGTGTGTGTGTGTGTGTGTGTGTGTGTGATCCCAAAAATTATTTATTTTACACTTACATTTTTTTATTCGTTTAAACATTAACATAAAACAAATACAAAAATGTCAGACATAAACATACAAAAAAAAATATATATATATATATATATATATATATATATATATATATATATATATACACCCACCCCAAAAAACAATAAAAAGAAAAGCAACCCCGGTCCTCCCTTAATTATCTTTCACTTGTACATTTGTATACCCCACCCTGCATCTATATCTGCATATACCTGTTGATGACTGGTGGCAGGTCTAATCTCTGCTTTGGTGACGCCTGCTGGCACCAATGACGTGTCCCCTAATAACCAGTAGACTTTGACTCCTACATGATTTCATATTTCGTTCTTTGAGTGTTTTGCAAAGCATTCGTCAGAATTCAAAATGAATGTATTTACTTGGTTGTCTTTGTGTTGCCAACGCTCGTATGTCACGCTCGGCTACCGTGTCATACACATTGTAATACACTGTAATAACATGGCAGCCTGTCTGACTCCTGTAGGGGGAGTCATGTATAGTCACCTTCAGTCTGCCCGGTAACACTGGACCACAGAGATGCTTTACAGACCCCCAGTGGGCCCATTCCACGTCCGTCCAGATGGATATCTGTAAAACATCTGAAGACGTATCATCACATGATGTATAAAGCGAGCCAAGAACACTTGGCAGTGAGTTGGATCCGGGATTGTTGCCATTAGAAAATTGGAATGAGACAAAGACTTGTTTCCAAATCCCAGGGAGGTATTTGTGGGGTCAGTCGAATCTAATCATAACTAAAGCGTAGCCTGTGGGTGTTTGGAGGAAGCTGGAGAATTGATGCTCCTCACTTCAAATTATGTGAAATCATAACTCTCCCTCAACCCCAAACTTTTTGAATGTCATCTTTGTGCTTAATGCTCAGATGAACGTGTTTGTTTAACATATTTACAAGTTGATCAGCCTCCACTGTAGAAATACAGAAATGACCTGATGATTAATCTATGAAGCCACGGCGGTGACGGTTATTAGATATTTTTTGCATGTTTTGTTTTGGACAAATCAAATATGTCCTTCGGCCTTCGCCGTGGTCTTTGTTCCGGCCAATCGGTGACGAGCACAGAATCCCAACAACAGAGCCCACTTGTTTTCAGATGAGGCCGGTCCTCCGGTCCTCCATCCTTTCACATGCAGAACTCTAGAGTTTTCTGTGGCGGTCGGGGCCCCTTCCCGGGGACCACGGCGCCTCAGGAGATGTTGGTGGGTTGGCTTTGAAAAGGAAATAAGTTTTCTGATCATATAATAAGATCTAGACACCATCAGTCCTCTCTCTGCTCAGCACCTGACAGCATATGTATATATATATATATATATATATATATATATATATATATATATATATATATATATATATATATATATATATATCACTGAAGATTAGCACTTCAGTGGTACATAAATAGCTCTTAATATGGTACTTCTGTAGTTTGACTACGTTGAGGAAATGTTACTTTCTGTATTCTTGTTGTTCTAAGTTTGTACTCTAGGTTGATGCACTTATTGTAAGTCGCTTTGGATAAAAGCGTCTGCTAAATGACATGTAATGTAAGATATATGTGTATATACATATGTATGTATGTATATATATATATATATATATTTATATATATATATATATATATATATATATATATATATATACATAAGTGGCACCCTGGATATTATAAGGACAAATATTGCTATCAGAATTGTTGTTGTATTGTAGTGTGTTAGTACCTTGCCCCCTTCATCCTGCTTTCACCTCAAGTAGCTGCAGGGCGATACTCGTGTTCGCCAGTAGGGGGCAGTAGCGGGTTTTCCATGACTGGCGCCGTCATTCTTGTCTTAAACCAACAAGTTAGACCAGCGTAAAAGACAGTGACCAGCTATTAATGTAAATCTGGGTGTTTACAGGTGAGAAACAAACACAAGTGCCATATATGTGCGCTTTTTCTGATTGGCTGTTGTGTACCCCATTTCTCCTTTTTGATTGGCTGATAAGTGGCATTTCACGGCAGAACTCCAGGCGCTTGATTCCCCTGCAGTGAGAACGGCACATTAAAACATTAAAAAGCCAAGTTTTTTTAAGCGTGAGAAATACGATGTGTGGTGGGAGTGAGTGAGTTAAGACCGAAATGCGTGAGTCTCACGCTTAATGCGTGAGGCTTGAGAGCCCTGTATATATATATATATATATATATATATATATATATATATATATATATATATATATTAATGTTATGTTCGCTCGCTTCGGCGGTGCTATATTGTGATAGTTATTAAGTGTGTAGTAGTTAAGAAGCGCCATTTACCTAGCGGATGCTAATCGCGAGCTAGTGTTTTAGCACCATTGTAGCGTCAGTAACCTGCCTGAGAATTACATTGTTCCATGAAATACTAGATAGTTACATTTTGTGTCCCGTGACAGATATAAGCAAGCAGTAGTATGTACTTATATAAATACACAACACGTACACAGTACATACAAACAGGTTTCCTGGTGGAAGTGGCTTCTTGTCAGCGCCTTCGATCTCCGTGACCTTGTCTGTCACCATGGAAACATTGTCACGTGACATGTAAGCGCTTTGATTCACTAGTGACGACACTAGTGATGTCACCGAGCCCCGAACCAGCGACTATAAATAGGAGTGATCTTTAGTGAATCCCACAGGAGCGCTGGGTAATTCCGAGTCGCCTACACCGAGCAGGTGGGACCGATCGGCGGGAGTAGACGACTCCGAGTCGCCTACAAGGGAGGAGCGATGTGATGAAGCGACTACCTCCCCATCGGGATGGGGCGGTTTCGTGAGAGTCACCTTGTGGGATTACTCCTGCACCCCATCCCGGTGTGGCTTTGGATCTGTGAGATTCACAAATTATGATCAGCAAAATGTATCCACAGCAGACTGTGGGTACAATATAACAATCAGAATTCAACAAAATAACTATATATATATATATATATATATATATATATATATATATATATATATATATATATATAATTTACATGTTTATGTATATATAGTATATGTAAATATATATATATATATATATATTATTTACATATGTATATACAGTATTTGTAAATATATATATTATTTACATATGTATATACAGTATATGTAAATATATATTATATATATACACACACATATATATGTATGTGTATATATACATAAATATGTATGTATGTATGTATGTATATATATATATATGTATATATACACATATATTCACGTATATATGTAAGGTTAGAATCTCAGGTTCCTCCGCACCCTTAATCACGTCTTTGATCCTCCGTCTCTGAGCTCTTCATGGCCTCAAGGTGAAGGCCGCCCTCGTTCCCCTCAGCACAATAATAGAATCCCGATGAAATGAAATACGTAGAAGAGAAGCCACGTTGAGACTGATAATCCCCCCCCCCCCCCAGTCTCTCTGTCTCTCTCTCGGTTAAATTATCTCTTCGCCGGAACTGAATCGCGTTATGAATCGAGCCTTCTGCGAGCCGCGTGCTGAAGTACATCAGAGACCGGCTCATCCGTGGAGACTCGCATCGTGCCGACGGTGCACGTGTAACTCGGCTTTAGAGGAGAGCGGCCTCGTGTAAAGAAATACAGATTTCAGTTTTCGTCGACTCTGCGTTTTAATATCATCATTCCTCCTCGTTAGAAGTTTCCACGGGGTCGACCTCGATGTAATCGCATCGCGCCGCTGACGCCATCCCCGTTCCTCTGCGTGTGTGTGAGTCGCAGCATGATCTCTCCCTAGAAGGCCGGGCTGAGATGTAGGTCATCTCATGTGCTGCCGGGCCCGCGCGTTAGACCCGGGCCCTGAATGCAACGTGGCGACACTGAGGCCTGTGGCTTCCTCTTCGTATCGCAGCGTGGACCGTATGCGTGTTCTATGGTTCAGCTCTCCCAGCACTGCGTGGGAAGTCCGGGTTTATATTTAGGACGGCAGTTTTTTTTTTTTTTCAAAGGCTCGAGGGCTGCGGATGGATTCGGTATCGGCCGTGAATGCGTCATCTCGTATTGAACGTGCGTATTCCTAAAACTCCAACCTCTTCATGTTCATCGTTTTTTCACGCTAGTTGTTGAGGAAAAAAAAGCATTTCATGGACATGTTTATCAAATTCAGCACATATTACACAATATTACAAGGATGTCCACACACACACACACACACACACACACACACACACACACACAGCCACGTTGTATCTCCATCTGAACTACACTAATCTGCTTTGAGAGCTGAATGAGATCTATTCAAATATTATTACTTCCCACTCGCAACCCCCCAAAAAAAGAAAAAGGGAACAATTATGTCATGAATTAATCTTGGTTGCCTCACATTAAATCACAGGTGTCAAACATAAGGCCTGCGGGCCAAAACCGGCCCGCCTCATCATTTTATGTGGCCCCTGAGAACTTGGAAAGACATATTCATCAAATATATTCAAAAATATCCCGTGCTTTTATTTTGAAGGTTTCAAATTAAATGGATTTATAATATTATAGAAATGTTCTTATGTACAATATTTTTTCACTCAAATAAACAATAATCAAATGCAAAGAGTTATTCAGCACTTTGTTGGGGAGTAGTTTATACGTTTAGACATCCAACCGACGGATTGGGAGAACGTCTCAACCTCGGAATGATCGTCTTTTTAAAATTTGACGAAGCTTTTCAAAGATCCCCAAAAGATTCACTCTCATCTTTTTGACTTTTCATTATAGTTTGAGAAAATACATCTGGTTTATGATTTAAAAGCAGCTAAATGAATGGCGTTCCCATCGGCTGCACTTTATGTTGAGGGCTAACGTGCTAACGTGCTAAATTTGGATGTCCTGGTAAATAGTTCACGAGGAACTTTATAGGCCGATGTTAGAAATTAGCTCGAAGCCCAATGAATACATTGACTTCACAATATTTGAATATTACAATATGTATTTATAGCGTCAGTATCTGCAGCAGACCAGATGTTTGAATTCAAACTGGATACACAGGACTTTTTCTTTGATTAACAAAAATATGTTTTTGAAAATTTAAGTTTTAAAAACTAAAAATCCTTTGTAGACATTATACAGTTGTATTCACATCTTAAAAATTAAAATATCCGCCCTGCGTACTGTTAAAAGTCAATATTTTGACATTTTAACAGAAAACAACTCTACATGTAAGATGTTTATAAAATAAAAAAGGAGCTTCTACCAAGCAAGTAAAAACAAAAGGGAGAAAACAATGTAGAAACAAAAAGTGGTACCTTAAATGTTCCTAATTAGCATTTCCAATTGTGATGAATTCACACAACCACATTGGATGAAAGTCGGTCGTTTTTCCCGTCGTGTTACGATATTAATTTTATTTTGGATTTTGGGAAATCATTTTTGCATCGTCTTGGGTCTTTGCATTAAGTAAACCAAAATGATGTATATCAATAACCAATTAGTCTTACAGGTCATCTCCTTAAATATATCAATCAGAAATATTCACATTTCTTCTACTTTTAGAATATATTGTTCCTCCAGGACGCCTCTAATAAAACATTAACACACGGCGTCATTTCCTCTTTTGTTCATTTCCCCTCAAACAGACGCACAAAGCCGCGTTCGCTCGCCACGCACACAAAATATTGAGCACGCACACACGTTTGCTCATCTGTGGTCGCCGTGGCAACCAGGTACATGGGGGCTCTAATAGAGAGGTAGAGTGTGCCTCTCTGATTTGAAGTATTTCTATTGTGTGCGTGTGTGTGTGTGTGTGTTGATCTTCTCACCCCGTCGTTCTGAATCTCGCCTTGACGACCTAATTATTTTGTATTATTATTCTTTCGAGGAGCGACAGGACGGACGGAGGAAGAGCATGATGAAGGGCGATGAGAACAGAGCAGGTGTGAAGAGGGAGAGAGCGAGACGCCGACCAGAGTGACAGGAGAGAGAGCGCTTCCTGGTGATGGGCGCCGATCGTCCTCCTTCCTGTCACACGATTAAAGAACAACACACCTGCTCCATGTTGGAGGTGCAATCAGAGCACCTCCACCGTGTGTGTGTGTGTGTGTGTGTGTGTGTGTGTGTGTCACAGAGGAAGCGATTACTGACATAATTGCCATTAACCGCACAGTAATTAGGATTACTACTCGACAGACGGGCGAAGACGAAGACGAAAAGAGCAGCATCGGGTCGTTCTTTTAGAAAGAGGAATCAGAATAAATCCATGGATGATAAATGCTTCAGGCTGGCTGTGGAAATACCAAACAGCTCTAGAGGATTTAGGATTTAGGCTTTAGTATCGATATTGTGTTTTATTACCTTCGCATTCGGGAATGCGGAAGGTTTTGTTTTCATCGCTGTGTATTTATTTATTTATTTGTATGCGTGTTATTCGCATAACTCAAAAAATATTAAACCGAATCGCATGAAATTTGGTGGGATGATTGGTTATTATTCGGGGACTAATTGATTATATTTTGTGATCGCTCGGGTCAAAGGTCAAGGTCAAGGTCATGAAAAGGTACCAAATAATTAGCTGCGGCGAAGTTACGCGCTCTACCGAGGCCGTTCTAGTTTCTTATTTGTATTAATGCTCTAATGTGGTGCTGCGATCCTGTGGGACCAATACAGGATTATCTTATCTCATCTTATCTTATCTCATCTTATCTCATCTTATTATAAAGCAGTGGATGCTTGTATTAAAAGAACAAATGTAAACTCTCACGAGAGCGTCGCATCTTCACCATCGCATTTAAAAAAAAAGGTAAATAAAGAAATTAATATTATTGGAAGTAGAACATAATGAATGAGAGAATATGTTGAATCTCATCAATGACACCCTTGTTTTTTTTGTTTGTTAAAGTCCTGAAGACTTTATTTTAAATCCTGTACACACATCAAATGTTCATAATTCAATAAGCAGAATTTATGAAAATCAACGTGAGGAAACAACCCAACAACCGTCATGACATCTTAATCCAGCTGTTTGTTTTAATCCTGATTGGTGCTCAGAGGTAATCCTACAGAAGAGAAATCCCTGAATAATAATACGTTCATGTCGATCACAGCGGTACTGTTTGAGTTTCAGGGCGTTTAAATGTTTTGATCGATTTTTTATAGATGTAAAAATAACAGCAGCACGATCACAGATTCCTATGTGAGTGTTTTTGACGTGCAATCACGAAATATTCAAAGCAGCGACAGACATCGATCATTTATATGCAAATGTGTTTTGCAGTACGTGTCCCGGTTGAGACAGCAGATCAGCAGTGTCTGTGTGTGTGCGTGTGTGTGTGTGTGTGTGTGTGTGTGCTGCTGTTTGACACACACTCTGAACCTCGAGCACGCTTTGTAACTCTGAGGCGTCGGTGTGTCGCCGCCGGAGTCGAGGCTGATGTTGCAAATGAGGATTGTAAAAGAAAAAGTGAAGAGCAGAGCTTCAAGAGCAGAAAGGAAAAGCTTTATTCTTGTGACACAATAACAAGTACTTCTACGACACACACACACACACACAGTGTTGAATTGTTAGTGCTTAGTCAGGGTCAGGACTGGTGACTCATTTCTGTGACTGTAAACCATATTGAAGCAGTAATACCTGCAGTGTGTGTGTGTGTGTGTGTGTGTGTGTGTGTGTGTGTGTGTGTGTGTGTGTGTGTGTGTTTAACCAGTCTTGTGGGGACATTCATTTGATTACACACTCACATTGTGGGGACTCACCTTCCTTTAGGGGAAAAACAAGTTTTCACTCATAATGTGACTCATTATACTTTAGGGTGAAGACTTGGGTTCAGGTGAGGGTTCTGATTAAATTAAAGACAGGGTTAGGAATTAGGATTAGGCTGGTTAGGTTATGGTTATGTTTAGGTTAAGTCAGGAAATGATAGTAAGTCAATGAAAGATCATGAAAACAAGACTGACTGTGTGTGTGTGTGTGTGTGTGTGTGTGTGTGTGTGTGTGTGTGTTTCTCCAGATGGTATTGTGACGATGAAGGGAGAGGAAAACAACATCTTCTTCCTCATTCCTCGACGGTTGCTAGGTGAATCTTCCGGTTGAAATCTGCCAAAAGGACAAATTAAAACCTGAAACTTGAATGGAAATCAGCAACATGGCCAAAGAAACGACGCTCCGGTTTATTATGAGACAGAACGCACGGTGGGAAATGACAAAGACAGAAGAAGATTTCGAAGGAAACCGTTCGTCCGCTGGGAGGTTGGAGCTCGTCGGCCGCGCGGGGCAGCTGGTGTAAACACTTCCTCGTGGGCGACCTCTGACCCCTCGAGGAAGTTCCTTCAGCGGCTCCTTGGCGGAGAGACAGCAGCTGATATTCGCGGATACTTTATCGGCGAGTGCTCCGCGTGGGCGGGAATGTTTGTGTACACTTGTAAGTGTGTCTCACTCACAGGGATCCGCTACATGAGCAGCTTGTGGTGAATCCGACTCGTCTCCCGAAGCTTCAAAAGGAGTTTGTTTACGGGGAGGAAACAGCCAAAAGAAACGGATACCCACACCGAGTCGACTCCGAAACCTTTGAAAGAGGACGGGACACAAAAGAGAGACGTCGATAAATCCTGTTTCTAATCATTGAGCACACAAAACACACACACACACACACACACAGATCAAAGTGCAACACACACGCTTATCTCAGGCTCCCAACATAAAGCAGTTTCTTGGATGATGTATTTTTAAATCCTTTTACAGGACGACCGTTTCCCAGAGCAGCGTTCTGATTGGATCCTGCTTTCTTATTGGCGTGGCTGCAGGGATCAAATAAAAAATAAAAACAGCTTCCCATCAGCCTCCAGAAAGGAGTTTTAAGTAGTTGCCTTAATAAAAATAAATAAGGAAAAGGAAGCTAATTGTTCCCTTTGATGGATTAAATCTGCTAGTTGATCTTCATGTTGTTCTACTGAATGAACCTGAGGGAAGAAAATCAATAGAGTGATATTAAAAGTATAATCCGTCTGTCGTTAATGGGCTTGGACAAAGTCTTCATTAGGGTCCTTTAATCTGTTCACGTGCCTCAATAACAAAATGTTTTTCCAACGGCTTTAAAGGGATAATTTACATCAAAACATCAGATATTTAGCTCCGAACAGGATAAAATAAAACATATTTTATTGATGTGAATGTGTGTTTGTGCTGCTCGGCAACACGTGTACTTGTCGTGTTCAGTAACACAACACACAGGATACTCACACAATCATCTGCTGGTGACATTGGACTTTTGTTCTTCACACAGTCGACAATAAATCACAATTTTCGAAGCCGGCGGATGTAAATATTAAACCTTTAAAAGAGGGCGAGACATAAACGTGAAGCGTCAATAAATCCTCCGCTTCTTCTTTTTTTATGCCACCATCTTCCTGTTTCTTATCATTGTGCACACAACAGAAAGCCACAGTGACCACACACACACACACACACACACACACACACACACACACACACACACACACACAGATCAAAGTGCAACACACACGCTTATCTCAGGCTCCCAACATAAAGCAGTTTCTTGGATGATGTATTTTTAAATCCTTTTACAGGACGACCGTTTCCCAGAGCAGCGTTCTGATTGGATCCTGCCTTCCACCCAGTGGAAATCACCCGGCAAAGTTTTTAATACTTCGTACAAGCAATGAATCACAGTGACTATTTTTTTTTAATTATGCATATTCAGTGTTATATTTTTATCATGATGATGTGTTGCGTGGCTGCAGGGGTCATTTCATAATCCCCGGGACACGCCAACAGAGAAGTCTTTTCTTTATGGTTTTAATTAGTTGCTTTAATAAAACATTTTTTGAAGGCGGCTAATTCTTCACTTTGATGGATTATATCTGCTAGTTGATCTCCATGTTGTTCTGCCGTGAACTGAATGACCCCGAAGGAGGAAATAGATTATATATCAATAGAGTGATATTAAAAGTATAATCTGTGCGTTGTTAATGGGTTTAGTCAAAGTCTTCATCAGGGCCTTTGATCTGTTCGCGTGGCTCGGTAACGATCCCCCAGGGAGTCGGTTTCTACTCACTCGGTCATTTATTCTAGGATAACACAGAAGTACGTTAACACTCAAATCATCCCAACACATTAAATACGATGAAAAAACTGCTGTCGCAAACAATCGTTGCAAAATGAGTTTGCGTTATTGTAGTCTGTCGGAACCCCCCCCCCCCCCAAAGAATACATATAAACATACACATATTATACTTACACACATATTATATATATATATGAAGGGTGACTATGGGTCAGTGGGTAGCAGGTCTGTCTTTCAATCACAGGGATGGAGATTCAATCCCCGCCCTAGTCGATGTGTCCTTGAGCAAGACACTTAACCCTGAATTGCTCCCTGTAGCTGCGTCTACGGTGTATGAATGTAACAGGATTGTAAGTCGCTTTGGATAAAAGCGTCAGCTAAATGACATGTAATGTAATGTAATATATATACACATATACATACATACATATATATATATACATACACACATATATACATACCATATATATATACACACATACATATATACACTCATATGTATATATATAGACACACATATATATAAACTTACACATATTATATATATATATATATATATACACATATACATATATATATATACATACACACATATATATACATACCATATATATACACGTATATATATACACACATACATATATACACTCATATGTATATATATAGACACATATATATATATATATATATATATATATTCATATATACACATATATATATAAATACATACATACATATATATACATACTGTATATATATACACATATACATATATACACTCATATGTATATATAGACACATATATATATATATATATATTCATATATACACACATATATATATACACACACATATATATATAAATATATACACATATATATAGACACACATATATATATACACATATACACACATATATATAAATATATATATATATACACATACGTATATATACACACATACATACACATATATATATATACATCAATATATATATATATACACATCAATATATATATATATATATATATATATATATATATATCTCTCTCTTTTACTCGTACAAGCTGCTTTATAAACATCATTTTTTCAGCTGCTGGATGAACAGCTTGAATTAATTTGAATTACAAACGCTGCTTTCATATATTTACATGTTCGCACTCTGACCCGTCGATGTGCTTTTCATGCTTAATTTACCGAGCGTCTAATGGTTCGCTGGCGTGTATAATGTGTGTGTTTGTCTCCTGACTAGGAGCCAAGGCGCATGCAGAGAGAACACATTTAAATACTGCAGCAGCAGCACTAAAACCTTCACTTTCCCAGGGTTCTAAGGACACTACGAACAGTACGGCGTCTGAAGAACAACACGACCTCTGCTGGGTTAAGAAAAGAGGAATTATTTACACGCGAGTCAGCGCTTGTGTTTCAGACAGCAGGTGTTCATCGCAGCACAGTTGCAGAAAAGGTCTTCTGAGTTCATTTATAAAGTGTTATTAGTTTGTCAAACACGCTGCTTTACGAAAGTAGTAGCGTCGTGTACCACAGATGCATGCTGGGAGGCCAATTGGTCCAACACCGTATCTGTTGTGAGCTGGAAAAAAAGAAGAACAAAAATCCATTAGAAGTAAATGCCCTGAATTTAAAAGGTTGAATATAAAAGAATAGATTTATTACGGCGCCGGCCGAAGGGAGCCTCCGTAAAGCTAGAGGCAGCAGAGAGCGCGAGCACGAAGACGGGAAACGGCGAGCGGCGGCCTCAAGGTCACAAGCTCTGCACCGCGGCGTGCAGCACATTGTTGTTGTTTACATCCTGGGCGTGTTCCTGTTACCTTCAAATGTACTAACATCTTTTACCCAGCAACTAAAACCTCAAGAAAATTATTAGAATTGATATTGTTTCCCAAGTTTAAGTGTCAGGTGCTTTATGTTTGTTTGTTGACTACCTGAACAGCCTTTTAAGTAAATAAAAAAGTTGATATTTCTTATATGTTTTACACAGTGAAAAACAGCCTGGGGTCAAATTGATCACAAAGAACAACGACGTGTACAAGTTGTGTCCAGGAAAGTGAAAACATATCATGTGAATTAGATTTTTTTTCTAGTTGTCTACAATAAATTAGAAAAAGTCCTGAAATATGAAGCAAAAAACATCTCAATCATTTTTTAGAGATGTTAAACATTGAATGGGATAACATTAGGGATGTTGAAAGCTGGATTTCAAATAAGATTAAGACCATCTGTCCTTACTAGTCAATATAGATGTAGCTATACATAACAGTAATAGTAATGTAAAAAAATAGAATATTTACCTATATATAGGCTTCATTACCAAACTAGGTAATTTACCCATATATCTTTTTTTTTAAAGACACTTTTCCTTAACTTTCTTGTTTAAGGGGAGGAACATATTTTACTTTTCTTTGAGCATCACTGTCAGGATTGACAAAAGATTTGCTCATCTTTGTCAAAAGATTTGCTCATCATTGTGGTTGAATATAGAATATTTACCTATATATATAGGCTACAACACCAAACTAGTAAATATCTATAGATATATGAAATAGTAATGTTGTAAAAATGTAGAATATTTACCTCTAAAATGTAGAAAAGTATAAAGTAGCATTAATCGAAAAAAAAAAAAAAGATCCAAAAAGACTCTGTTATCTAACTGTACATCCGGAAAAATAAAACTACACACAATATGACTCACTTTTTAATTTATTCGCTGATTCCAGTTTTAAATAAAGACTCCACATATGACACTATTAGTCAGATACATGTGACCACTGAGGGCCAGTCCACCTCGGCAGGGGGTCGGCCGATCGGAGCCCAACGAGAGAGAGACTAGACAAATGAAAAGTTATGAATATTATATTCCATTTCTGCTCTTGTCATTCAGTTCCTAATTATCGTATCATGTCAGCCGAAGAGATGCGCACACATTTCTTAAGTGGCCGGCGATGAGAGTTCCTGCTGGTGTTGACAGAGAGAGAGAGAGAGAGAGAGAGAGAGAGAGAGAGAGAGAGAGAGAGAGAGAGAGAGAGAGCTGTAATTTGTACTTTCCTTGTGGAATGACAGGCAGGGAGATTCATCCCTCCTAATGGAGACCGTGTGGGGGAGGAGGAGGAGGAGGAGGAGGAGGAGGAGGAGGAGGAGGGGGAGGAGGAGGAGGAGGAGGAGGAGGGCTTGTTCATATTCCAGTCATGTGTGAGTCAACTCGCAGCCAAGGCTCGTCAACACAATAAATGACTCTCCATACAACCCCCCCCCCCCCCCCCACTGTCCGCCCTTGAATTTCTTTAAAATAATAATTATTGTGATAATTGCAGCTTCCAGCCCCGAGAGATGAGCGGCTTCATTAATACAGTACCATGCGTACGTATGAGAGGAAAACAACAACAACAACTGAGATCTACGAGGTCATATGCACGCTGACCACACACACACACACGCAGAATATAATTACTCTTTTTTTTTTTTTAAAGACACGCCCACACAAAAGGCAGATGGTGCCGGATGGACCGGAGACTAAAATAGAAAAAGGGAAAAGATTTCAGAGAAGAAGCAGAGAACAACCCTATGGGCTTCAGAAAACACACACACACACACACACACACACACACACACACACACACACACACACACACACACACACACACACATACACGCACCAGAGGCACGTGGTTGTGTGCGGACGCTTGTTACCGTCTTGTGTTTTATAATTTTTTTCCCATTGAATTACTATAAACATACACCCCAAAATATATATAAAAGGTTTTTATCCCCGATATGGTCAGTGTGTGTGTGTGTGTGTGTGTGTGTGTGTGTGTGTGTGTTCATTATCAGCTGTGCACTCATCAGTGTTTAATTACACAAATAAATACAAAATATAAATAACAAGCTTTAAAACTGAAATAAGTTCTTCGTAGTTTGGTGCACACCACCAAACCACTGTTCCTACACTTCCCACAATGCAACTCAACAGGTACATTTAGATAAATAACCCCGATGACCTTTATAAAAGCTTATTTTCTCAGGTTGCGTCCGAAATGCGATTGTGAGAATCCCACAATGCACTGCAGGTTGGCATGTCCCAAACAAATACATATATCCTGTTTATTCACACACAGGGTTCCGTGGTTTTCCAGGATTTTTCCAGGACTTTTCCAGGACTTTTAACCAAATTTCCATGACCAAACTGAAATCTCGGGATAGACATGAAAAATGTAGAACATTTTGCGTATTGATTGCGTACGCCGGCTTATATTTTGAGCATCTTTCTTTTAAAAACATTAATTATTTCAAACTCGCTGTAAATGAACATGTGATCATAACAAATTTCCATGATTTTTCCAAAACTTTTATGATTTATTTTTTTCCCCATGACTTTTCCAGGCCTGGAAATGACCATTTTAAAATTCCATGACTTTTTCAATTTTTTTCCATGACCGTACGAACCCTGCTCTCTAAAGTATGATGCATGGTAAACATTTCGAGTGTGTCGTGAATGTTTTTTTGCAATTTCCGACTCCGCGTCAGACTCCAGACGTCCGAGCGATGGATTACACGATGTCCCGGCGGTAATAATTTGACCTAAATGTCTAAACATCTGTGAAGAGCCCCTTTAATTGCATTCCGACTCTCTAATTTTGTGATGATTTTGACACAATAATCAGACGGGTGTGGATGACATATGGAGAATAATAATATACATGTAGTCCTGTCACGGGCTTTATGAGGAGTCAGCACAAATGGGCCCTCCGTCACCACTTTAAGGATTTCCATTTGTGATGAGTCAGCAGGTGTGAAGGGCAAACAGCCCGGACTGAGATTGTAACGCAGATATTAATACATATACGTCACAAAAGATACTACCATAGATTACATAACGTCTACAATCTCCTTTATAATAATAATGATTTTATTTATACAGCACCTTTAAAAACAATGTTTACAAAGTGCTCCACAGAGACAAGTGGAATAGTAAGAAACCAACATTACATTTAAAAGTATATATTAAAATGAAAAATAAAATGAAAAATAATAAATAATAAATAAATAAATGAAAAAAAAGAAGAAAAAAAATAAAAATAAATGAAAAATAAATGAAAAACAGACAAACTAAATTAGGGAAACCAAAGTTCTGCATAAAATGACTAGATCACTTAAAAGCTGTTCTATAAAAATGGGTTTTAAGAAGTGATATATAAGAAGTTTCTGAAGTTACTGATTCCTTTAGACTCGAATTACCGAGATTAAATCAATGTTTTGGTGAAAATAAAACCTCTAAATTTTTTTTTTTTTTAAAGGATAGGTTGCTTGAAAGATAAGTCGATGAAACGACACCTCTTCGGGGAAAAAAGTGATTTATTAACATCCTACGCAGATGATCCATCTTCAGTTATCGATGCCTGGATTCCCAAGAGGGGGCGGGGCCTGTTACACACACCCAACGCCATCATTACGGGTGAAATCTTACACCTGCTGACTCAGAAGGAGCGTCCGCATTGACCTTGAGATGTGACCCGGGAGGACAAATGTGTCATAAAGCCTTAATTACATCACAACCTCCCCTACCCACCGGTGAGCGGCCGATGATTCATCATCATCATCGTCGTTACGGCCTGCGATGCAACAGACTTCTCACATTGTGAGGGAAGCTGTGAAATAATGAAGAGAGCGTGAGTAACACCCCCGATGACCCCGATGACCTCGCTTCACAGCGTTCCTCACAGACTTCTTTTTCCGCATTCATTTAAAAAAGGTTATCTCGATACGGGGGGGGGGGGGGGGGGGGGGGGGAGAAAGACGCCGTGGCCTTCTCTTCAACGCGTGTTTACTCGCCGTAAATGTCATCAGGTGCGCGGCGGCCTCGGGCCGGCCGGATGTCGGAAAGGTCGTTATTCATTTCATTATCTTTCATGACGCCGCCACGTCTCGGCATATCGGGTACATTTTTAGAAAAGAGGAAAAAAAAAAAATGCCGCGTGGATAAAAAGAAGAGATAAAGGAAACTCACCCACCCATCTGCCTCCAGATGGCCGCTGAAGAAGACCTCCTCCTCCTCCTCCTCCTCCCCCCCCCCCCCGAAGACTCGACAAATGACCCGCGGAGGGAAAAACACAGTGGAGGCCGTATTGAGTCCAATATCTGTTAAACCGATCGGCTTCCTGCTGATTTTCCATATTAAAAAAAGGGAAAACATGGAGGAAATTGTGTGCTTCCATTATGAATAAACGACTGATATAATTAGCCTGTTCCAAGTAAACCGGCGGGGCCTCTCTGCTGTTGCGATACATCATATTTGAGCATTTCTACTAATAGGAGAGGGAGTCTGCAGCACACGCGTGTGGGCTTCATGTCTGATGGGTTTGCAGAGGGGGTGGAGACCCTCTCACATCTGAGGGTTTACATTGGCTTCAAATTGAATTTAAAACGGCACGTTGGAGGATAATCATTTGATAATCATTTGTTTTCCAAAAACCTGCCTGGCGAATTTACAGATATCAGGGAAACGAATGTGAGCGCACAGATCTTCAATAACCGTCTTATGAAGCCTTATGAGACTCCGTTAGAAGACTAAATCATCCCCGTCTCAGGGGAAGTAAACACTCTGTAGGTGCTCTACACACACACACACACACACACACACACACACACACACACACACACACACACACACACACACACACACGCACACACACACACACACTGAAATCAGGAGCGACCACAGGGATATTGGTTTTGAATCTCATATCCTGTTTTATTGTTCAAATATGGCAGAACAAGATACACAACACGGTACAATAACACACCCGCGCGGTCAGACGCACACGCGGACGGATGGAAAGACAAACAGAAAAGACGCATTCGAACACACACACACAGACACACAGACACACACTCACATCTGAGTTTTCATGATTGATATAGACAATCATTTCTCTAGAGAACCAATGATCAAACATCCCACCGTCACACACACACACGCACGCACACACGCACACACACACACACACACACACACACACACACCCCTTCAGAGACAGGCGACACACTCACATACAGGCCAACAGGACAATTTGTGTATTAAAGGGGATTTTAAGGAGTTTAAGGATCCAGGTGACAATAAAAGATCAGAACAGAAACATCATCCCCCAAACGGCCTCCGCGGGCTCCACAGATGATGATGCGAGTTGTGCATCGTCAGCACTTACAGATGCTTCTATTTGTTCCTCGTGACTTAAGGCCACTCTGAACGGAGGTGATTTGATTTACCTGCTCTTTAAAAAGTCAAAACACAGACGGTTTAAAAATTGTGCTTTTGCAAACAAAGCGCCTCTTTTTTCTAATTTTTTTCCCCCAACAATAAAATATATTTTCACAAGAAATTAATTTATTTAAGGGAGGGACAGCGAAGCATTATAAATAATAGTTAGAAAGGATAAAACAAAAAAACACATTTAATATCAGAGAGCAAATCAAGAGCTTTTTTCCATCATCGTCCTCAAAGAATGAAAAACCTTCAAACAATTCGAACAATCCCCCTAATTGTCACACGGCGTGTTTCTGAATGGATTTCAAAAGGTTTTGGAACAAAACTAAATGGATGGAAGACACTGAGATCCGGCGCCGGAGGGCTTCCAGCTGGCAGCCGCCAGCCGACCTCCGACGCTCTGACGTGTGCAGTACTACAAAATAAAAGCTCCTTCGCGTCAGTACTCCCAGTGGCCACCGAGCCACGTGTGCGTGTTGCTGCTGCCTTCAAAATCATTAGATATAGCATGTAAACAAAAAAATGTATTCATTTATAAACGATCAGGAAGCAGGAGTAATGTAATCGACGCCTAGTAGTAATAATAGTTGTCATTTGAGAAGCACGCAGGGCATTAATGGAAGTTTTGGCGTTAATGGAGTGAAAATGCTCTGGTGACAAGTTGTAGTGTTTTGTTGGAGTGTTATTTTATCTTTAGCGTCGGAGATGAACTGTCTCCGAGTCGTTCTTTGTAGAGTTAGTGCGATTAGTGGAGATAAGTTAAAGTGGCACAGGGAGATCAGTTGGACCAACAGAGGAGTCCTTCAAAACAAAAGGTTAGTTTCCGTTTGAAAACACGTGAGGTGATGATTGTCTCGTTAGGGCTAATTAAACAACAATGTATACTATTTAGAGCACAGATGAGATCACTTTCTAGAAAAGAGAGAAGTCCAATTAAACGCTGGAAGTTTAAAGGTTGCGCAAAAAGAAAAAGGGCTTTGGAAGCCAGATTTGCCCCAAAATACGACAAAAATCTGTCAGACTAAAGACCAACATCTCATCCTGAAGTTTGAGGAACGCAGTCACACCAGTCACACCAGCTCTCTTCACTAAATCCCATTCAACCACAAAGATGAGCAGAATCTGTTGTCAATCAAGACATCGACGCTGAAGGAAAAGGGAAACGTGTTCTTCCCCGTAAATAAGAAAGTTAAGGAAACGTTTTTTCTTTCTAAAGATGATCAGGTCCCATTTTAAGTGCAGGTGATGATAAAACCCAACGATCGACACAGAATGATTCATCTTATACTAGAAAAGGGCAGTTTGTGAGTGGCAGGTCAGAGTGAGCCCTGTATGCGTGTCTCTAGACGTGACATGTGACACGTGACATGAGTCACATGACATGCGTGTCTCTAGACGAGGGCGCACATGGTTTCTGGGTCTGATGTGCAAACGCAGACCGACAGCTGGAGGAGGTCGCGACCCGCCGGCCCGTTGGGGCGTTCCCCTGACCTCACCTGACCTCACGCTACAGTCTCTATTGAAACAGCATCGTGTCGAGCCAGGTCGGTCGGTGGGGCGGGTGGCGAGCGTGAGCGGCTAGCCGTTGTCGTGGCCGACTGGTTTGCCGGTTCAGGACCTCTCCTCGTCCGGCCCGGCTGACGTTTCTCTGGTGCGGCTGGTTGGTCAGTCTCTGGTACCTCCGGTCCGATGGTGTCACTTCCTGTCGTCCGCTGCCGTCCCCTCGGTGTTTCCCGGGGGCTGCGGTGACGTGGCGTTGGGCCCGCCCCCGTTCTGGAGAGTTTCCTGTTTGTACTGCTGCACGGCGCGGCTGACGGCGTCCTCGACCAATCGCCTGCTCACCCTCAGGAGCTCCGCCTCTTCGGGCTCAGACCGGCGACGCCCACCTGGGTTGAACAAGCACAACAGAACGACATCATCATCATCATCATTGTCTTCATCATCATCATCATCATCATCATCATCATTCAACTGGACACCATCTTTTAGCTCGGTTTTTGGTCATCACTAAGTCCTGGGGATACATCCAGCTTTACGTTCTGCTGTTTAACGGCTAAATGTTCCAAACGTTCCGCTGTTTAACGGCTAAATGTTCCAAACGTTCCGCTATTTAACGGCTAAATGTTCCAAACGTTCCGCTATTTAACGGCTAAATGTTCCAAACGTTCCGCTATTTAACGGCTAAATGTTCCAAACGTTCCGCTATTTAACGGCTAAATGTTCCAAACGTTCCGCTATTTAACGGCTAAATGTTCCAAACGGTCCGCTGTTTAACGGCTAAATGTTCCAAACGTTCCGCTGTTTAACGGCTAAATGTTCCAAACGGTCCGCTGTTTAACGGCTAAATGTTCCAAACGTTCCGCTGTTTAACGGCTAAATGTTCCAAACGTTCCGCTGTTTAACGGCTAAATGTTCCAAACGTTCCGCTATTTAACGGCTAAATGTTCCAAACGTTCCGCTGTTTAACGGCTAAATGTTCCAGCGTTCGCTATTTATCGGCTAAATGTTCCAAACGGTCCGCTGTTTAACGGCTAAATGTTCCAAACGTTCCGCTGTTTAACGGCTAAATGTTCCAAACGTTCCGCTGTTTAACGGCTAAATGTTCCAAACGTTCCGCTATTTAATGGCTAAATGTTCCAAACGTTCCGCTGTTTAACGGCTAAATGTTCCAAACGTTCCGCTATTTAACGGCTAAATGTTCCAAACGGTCCGCTGTTTAACGGCTAAATGTTCCAAACGTTCCTCTGTTTAACAGCTAAATTTTCCAAACGTTCCGCTGTTTAACGGCTAAATGTTCCAAACGTTCCGCTGTTTAACGGCTAAATGTTCCAAACGTTCCGCTATTTAACGGCTAAATGTTCCAAACGGTCCGCTGTTTAACGGCTAAATGTTCCAAACGTTCCGCTGTTTAACGGCTAAATGTTCCAAACGTTCCGCTGTTTAACAGCTAAATGTTCCAAACGTTCCGCTGTTTAACGGCTAAATGTTCCAAACGTTCCGCTGTTTAACGGCTAAATGTTCCAAACGTTCCGCTATTTAACGGCTAAATGTTCCAAACGTTCCGCTAATTAACGGCTAAATGTTCCAAACGTTCCGCTATTTAACGGCTAAATGTTCCAAACGTTCCGCTATTTAACGGCTAAATGTTCTTACTCAATTTACCATTGTCTGATATATCTGATATGTTTAGCGCATTTTAAACTTAAAATCTAAGTTTCTGGAACTCTGAATCTTTGTGGTTATAGTGTTCACAGACCAGACTGATGTAAAACCCCAAATCCGAATATAGATATTCATATTTGAGTGTGCCTCTTCAACAGAGCAGCAACTCAATATCCAACAATATAAACCGTGAGGGTCTGTTGTATGTGTTCTCTGTTTACTGTCTTCTCTGTTTCTCCTGTTTCCTTGATTGTCATTCCCAGCACCTGCCCTCAGCCACTCTTGTCTCGTTACTGTCTGATGTCGTACACCTGTTTCCCCCCCCTATATATTGAGTCAGTCTTTCCCTTGTCTGTCAGATTGTTGTCTTTGGTCGTGTCTTTTTCCCGTCGTCCTGTCTTTAGTGTGTGATCCTGACTGCTTCGATCCTGAGCCCTGAGTTCCCGCCTGCCCCTTTTTGGACCTTGTTTTTGTAGAACCTGTTTTTTGCCTCAATAAAGAGCGCCTTTTATTATTTAAGTTTTGATTTCTCTGCGCATGAGCTTCTGCACCTCGCTACCTGTGGCGTAGCCCTGACAATAAACAATGTAAAACTGGATTTCCCACCTATTTTATGCCAGTAACTGAAAGACTACTAATTATAAGTGACATTTAAAGCCATGAACTTTCCCGTATGAATGATTGTAACAGTAAGCCTCCCTTATATTCTAATTCCAGTGTGCTCAAAATGAAAAAAACCTGACAGTGATAAACAAGTCCACGCTCACTCGTCACAGACTGAAACCAGCAACAACAGATTGATGTGACAAGTACGGTTAATAATACCATCGCTCAGCTCTTTTAGGATTAATCAACCGCCGGGGGTGAAACTCTTTAACACAGACCGAATTATCACAGAAAGACACAAACATAAATCCTGTTAGGAAAAGAGACAGACGGCCAGAACGCCAATGATTCATGTAGAAAGACAGGCAGACATTCAGAAAGAGATCAATGAAGAATCACTCAGCCATGCAGTCTGCCTGGCTGGCGCACACACACACACACACACACACACACACACACACACACAATTTGATTACCAGGGCTCAGCGATAAAATCCCCACAATGAAAACTCTCAGCGGGTCCACGGGCTCGTTTCCAGTTGAAGGCGGTTTGTTGCTCCAGTATTTATTAAAGTAGGAGCCGGAGTGAGAGAGCAATGTGAGGTCAGGATTATATCCTTAAAGTGTCACGCATACTTCTCTACATTGTGTCGTGGCTTTCTTGCCAAATGAATATGACTAGATTGCCTTTTTTGAAACCAGTCTGTTGTTATCCTCCATCCTTAGAAGGGAACCTCGAGGAGCGCCGTGGAGATTTAAAAAGGCCCAAAGCAACGCCATGAGGGACACCACTCATCTCACACGTGTGAAATACAGAAACGACAGTCTTTTCAGAAGGAAAAAGGTTCATCATTCAGGCAACATTTCTGTATTTCACAGTAAACCCTTTTTTAGTTGAACGTCACGCGATCCGCTAGTTCAGGGGTCAGGAACCTTTTTGACTGGGAGAGCCATAAAAGCCCCAAATGTCATGCTGCTGGTTAGACACGATCAATAACGGACGTTTAGTTTAATAAAAGAACAAAGACGTTTTTAAGAAAAGGACCTTACATTACTTCTGCTGTCATCTGGCGATATAGAGAAAATTACAGGGTGGCGGGCAGAGATTTTTTAATTTTCAAATCGAAATCGTCTTGGAGCCATATGCCGTCCCCAAAAGAGCCATATATGGCTTGCGAGCCATAGGTTCCCGACCCCTCCCAACCGCTAGTTGGAAGACGTCTACTTCCCCTCTGAATGTCAGAGTGAAGCTCGTCTCGCCCGATAAACCATCTTTGTCCGAGTGAACCCGCCGTGCTGCAGAGAGCACGCGCTTTCTATTCATTTCTCTCTAAAAAGGCACTGATGCTGCAGGGGAAGAAAGTAAACAGAGCTTCGGTTGAAGGGTCCACGTGTCTGGCCTTTAGACACAAATTAACATGAGCACATTAACATATTTGGCAAATGGACTCGGCGTCCCCATCGTCATTAAACGTGACACGGTGGCGCTCGGCTCTGCTGCGTTCTCTGTGCATGTGGAGCACACCTGCCAGCTAGTACACCTGACACATCTAACCGCGATGGATTGCACGAGGCGCGCTCAGTCCGTTCGTCACCGCTCGTGTCCTCCGGATCTTCTGCTCGGTTGATGTATATTCCAGCCACCGTTACCCGCAGATTTCCACTATCTCTACCAGCTGGTACTATTGGCACACGCGTTACGTGTGGGGTTGGGTACCGAGAGCCGGCGCCAATATTCAGACCGGTTCTCAGATTAGTAACGGAACGTTGATTGCAAGTCTTGCGTTGATGAAAGTAGGCCAACAAATAATAAATTGGCCATTATTAACATGCTTAAGATAGCTCGAGCTAAGAGAGGACAGTATCATATATGTTTTTTTTTGTCAGTGCGACCATGAGAACGTCTTTTACAGGGAATATGACTGAAGAGGTTTTTAATGACGTCATTGTCAATCGTCGTTTGGTATCGCTCCAGGCACCGGTATCTGGAAAAAACCCAAACGATACCCGTCCCTCGTTATGTATCCATGTTTGTGTTATTCCGGACAAACGTCCAGCCACAGAGAGCCGGACTGGTCCCAGCAGCCAGCGTATGAGCGCTCTTTCCTCGTCCCGGCGTGGTCCCCGTGGCTCCCATCGGCTTCGCTGGCTGAATTGGTTTGAACCCAACCGGGTGTTCTGTTGTAGTCGCAGTACATCTCATTTATGGTTTATCGAGTTGTGCTTTTCGGAGAAGCACGGCCGCCGGAGCGCCGAGACGCTTTTATAACCGCCTGAGGGGAATGCCCGCCAGTCTGAGTGACTCACACCTGTGATCAGTGTGTGCAGAGCTGGCTTTGCCCTCAGGCCTGCACCAGACCGACTTTACTCCAGATCTCGTGTGGGAAACCCTTAGATGTTGACTCTTTACAATTAAGCTGAGTCAACCGACAAGCTGGTGCGATATCGGACCGTTTCAGAGACGTTTGAATGAGATGCACCCGGGTGTTGAGGATTTGTGTTCCAGGGAAGCTATAAAATGCATTAACTGTACAGATTGGATCTACAGCCGGCTGAGATCCGATCACAGTGCAACCCGAGCTCCTCCAGATGTGGTCCGGCCAATCCCACGGGCCCTGCACTACCACGTGTTCATGCTGGTCGAGACGGGACATCTAGATACAGATTACATGTTAAAGACAGCCCTGAATGGAGTATATGTGACCCGTAGATACACTACAGTTCAGAAGTTTGGGGTCACTTAGAAATGTCCTTGTTTTTCAAAGTAAAGCACTGTTTTTAAAATAAAGATAACATAAAATTCATTATAAATACACTGTAAACATTGTTAAAGTGATAAATGACTATTCAAGGTGGAAATATAAGCTTTTTAATGAAATCTCTACATAGGTGTATAGAGGCCCATCTACATTGTTCTAATGGTACATTGCGTTATCGCCTTAGAAGACTAACGGAGGGGTAAAAAACCCTTGATAACCATTTTTATGTTGGCGCAGTTGAAAACAGTTATGCTGGTGAGAGAAGCTATAAAACAGGCCTTCTTTAGACTTTAAGTTTAAAGAACAAAAATAATATTTCAAACAAAAAACTAACCTTGTCAATGTATTGATTAGATTTTCTATTGATTGTTCAATTCATTTGATAAATGAAAGTGAATTTTCATGGAAAACATGACATTTTCTGGGTGGGCGACCCCAAACTTTTGAACGGTAGTGTATTTAGGACAGGGTTCTTACACATTTTGACCAATGGATTTCCATGACTTTTCCATGACTTTTTCATGACTTTTCCAGGACTTTAAACCAAATGTCAATGACCAAACTGAAATCTCGATAAAAACATGAACAATTTAGAACATTTTGTGTATTGAGAGTGTACGCCGGCTTATATTTTGAGCATCTTTCTTTAAAAAACATATTCATTATTTCAAACTCGGTGTGACTATAACAAATTTCCATGACTTTTCCAAAAATGTTATGATTTAAGTTTTTTTCCATGACTTTTCCAGGCCTGGAAATGACCATTTTAAAATTACATGACTTTTCCAGGTTTTCCATGACCGTAAGAACCCTGTTAGGACCTTGTAGGGTTTTTGAAAGCCGTCTTCATCGGCAAGAGGAACACAAAAATTGTCGGCAAGAGGCACACAACTAAAATTGCCGGTCGAGCTGGTTGCAATCATCATTTGTGATTGGCCCCTTGTTCGTGTAACCAACAGTTATTTTCTTCCATCTAGAGGAGACGATTTTGACGTCGCTTCATCCGCTTTTTTGCCGACTGGGCAATTTGTAGGTCCACTCTCGGCAATGTGAACAACATCCATGGAGGAGCTGCTGGGTCCTTGTTGAGACACGCTGTCTGCTCGGCATGAACACACTGCGCTGGACCCAGGGGGTTAATTATGAAACAGACACAAAATATACACGGATCTGGTCATTTGGCTTCAGCGAAACAGAGACGTTCTCGTGAGGGAGTCGGTCCGCGTGTCCGAGTGCAACGGGAACATCCATAAAGACGAGAGCACTTACTGAACTCCAGAGGTTTGGTAAACGGAGCAACCCGGTCGCTTTATACGTGATTTACACATAACTCATCGTGCGGTGAGGAAGTTATTAAACCGGGTTCTTACACATTTTGACCAATGCATTTCCAGGACTTTTCCAGGACTTTAAACCAAATTCCCATGCCCAAACTGAAATCTTGGTATAAACATGAACAATTTAGAACATTTTGCGTATTGATTGCGTACGCCGGCTTATATTTTGAGTGTCTTTCTTTAAAAAACACATCAATTATTTTAAACTTGGCGTAAATGAACATGTGATTATAACAAATTTCCATAACTTTTGTGAAAAGTTTTTTCCATGACTTTTCCAGGCCTGGAAATGACCATTTTAAAATGCCATGACTTTTCCAGGTTTTCCATGACCGTACAAACCCCAATTAAAGCATGAGGGGGGCGGCGGCGCTCTTTGTGTGCAAATACTTAAATATACATTAAAAGGTAAATATCAGCCCGTAAAGCTGTCGCTCTCAAAATGTTCCGAGCTTATGGACATAACATCGTATCGACGTAGAGATAATGGGATACTGTATCGATCTCTGAAAGAAGATCATCATGTTGTCCCCTGGGAGTCTTCCTCGTTGAAGGAGGCGACAGGAGGTGGGAGTGAGGACGCTTGCCAACAGAAGGCCGTAATGGAGTCTCCTCCATCGCTTCCTGTCCTGCTTCCTCAAACCGGACAAGGCCGCTGAATTAACTGAATTTAACCTGATGAGAAGTATAATAGCAGCTAAAATCGAATGCTTGCAGATACTTTCTAAAATACTGTTGAGCGACGCATCAGATGTGATACGATTCCCCCAATACAAGTAGAAGCTAATGATAATTCATCAGGATTTTCCGGGAAAATAGTCCCTGTGATTACATAATGATCGTTTGGATCGTCTCTTAATCAATATAAATCACTGTAATTCAGAAGTTGTTGAACGTAATCACATCATCGAGCGTTTGGAATTTTGTTCTTTGATGATCCGAAGAAAATTAGGCAATTTTAAGTCGATGATTAGAATTAGATTGGGATTTAATTGGACGTGAGGAAGGGCACATACTTAACCGTTTGGCTTGGAGAGGGTTCAAATCTGCAACACAAACATCAGATATTAGAAACACGCATTAAAAAAAGAGGAACAATGAAGAGATGCGTCGCAGTCTGGTGTGTTTGATACGCTCGGCACGGCTCTGCTCGTCTCTCACACAAAGGAGGTACTTCTAAGTGCCAGATAGCCGTGATTAGGATCGGTGCCCTCGGTTGCACAAGTAATAAAATGGACGCTGAAACATTCTCAAAGAATGTTGTGATGCAAGTCCGCCGGCTGGCGTGCTGCCAAACGCTGAAAGACTGCACAGAAATAGAGTGCAGGTGTTCACTGAATGCGAGAAACGCGGTAGACACGAGAGAATATTGTGTTACACAAGTCTGCATTTTTGTTGTTTTACTGTACGGTGAAGAAAACTCTTTGTCCGGTGCAATAACTTATTTTTTTTTTAAGGAATGAACACGTTGAACCAACGTCAAGATGAGGTAACGTTTGAAAAGAAATGAAGTGTTGGCTGATTTTAAAGATGGAAAGATTAAAGCCTCATGAGGAGCTCAGTCCTCCTTTCATCTCCGCTCGCTTATTCAGATATGATATAATATTATCACGACATTTTGACCCCGATATCAAAAGACGTGTGCGTGACTCAGAGGTTTCTTTTGATGGTGTGTGTGTGTGTGTGTGTGTGTGTGTGTGTGTGTGAATAGTTTCATCTATCTGGCCTGTTCAATGTTGGCCTGTCAAAATAAAAGCCTTTATGATGGCAGTAAAGCTGCCCTCTGTACCGGTTACGCGCACAAGCACGCACGCGCACACGCACACGCACACGCACACGCACACGCACACGCACACACACACACACACACACACACACACACACACACACACACACACACACACACACACACACACACACACACACCTTTCTCACTGTGGATAGACTGATTCCACGTCAACATGGCTGACATGGATATCCGTCTCTCACACACACACACACACACACGCACACGCACACACACACACACTCACACACACACACACACACACACACACCATATAAACTTGTCCAGCAGTATCTCAGAGCTTGTATCCTCGCTCTCTCTTCATCTTTCATACTCCCTCTATTTGTATGACTGCCTCTACTTAAAAAAAAGAAAAATACTGGCAGTGTTGTCATGGTGACGGGAGAAGAACCACACAGACACTTCAACTTTTAACAACCCAGCAGGTTGTACTGACTAACATCCATTTTTCAGGGCAGGTCTCCCCATCTCTCACATCGGTTTGGACTTTCTTTCTTTCTTTCTTTCTTTCTTTCATTCTTTCTTTCTTTCCTGTTCGCCCTGCTGCCTTTCTTTCTCTCAGGCTCACCATATTTGTTAACTGTGTCTGAATATCTGTTTTCAAATACCGCTTCTGATTTCTCCCCGTGGGCGGATATCTTTTCCCTCCTCCGTGTATTTGACATAATAAAAGAAAAAGAAAAACATAGTGGAACAAATGTGAGGACGCTGAAATCCGTAAGCGTTCATCAGCAGCAGAGTAGGCGCTGGGAAATACGGAGAGAAATAAAATATGAATGTGTTTTTGACAACATACCTCAAATCGACCATTGGTGTATTTACAAAAATGTTTTCACGATGAGATTTTTCACTCATAATCATGAATAATATGTATATAATGACAGGAAAAGACAACACTTGCGCTATATTCTCATATTTAACATCTTTGACGGTATCTAGTCTCGCTGCAAAGATATCAATATATGACCAATCCCTAAGTTTGAGATTCCACTAATGTCAAAAACAAGGTGCAAACTGCAGAACTATTATATACTCCTTGGAACCTCTCTCTTCCACTCGGTGCTGATTCATTCATACGCAGCCCATATGGTGCAAGCCAAGCCACTTAGTAGAATCTGGTTAAACCTATATTGGAAATGAGATTAGAGCAGGATATGCGGTCCTCTGTCCAACAGCAACTAGCGTGCCAGATTGTGTCTTTGTGAGTTTGAGGTCGGCTCAAAGTCTGTCGTTGACGGAAATGTCTCAACTACGGCTGCAACTTATGATAATCGTCTTTATTGGGTTATTGTCATTATTTCCTTGAAGTATCAATTTGCCATTTGGTGTCTAAAAACACAAACAAAGAGTGTGTCAAACAAACATCACTATTCTTCAGAAGCCACGTCGTCTTCGACCGTCTTGTGCATTTAACTCTTTGAGCCGAAGACATTCGATGCACAATTATATTTAACAGAAAAGCAGCGAGATCTAATAATAGTCAGCTTAAACTATTTGTGAATAAATGCTGCAAACCAAAATGTCGTTTCAGACGTCCTTTATGTTCAAGGTTTGTAAATGTTATACCTGCTATAAGTCACAATGCTATCGCACTTGGCTCGAGATGCTAGCAGGGCTGTGGACTCTTAGCCGTGTTTACATTTCAAATAGTAGCGAAACTATACAATTAATAACTACAACGGGCACTCGGTAGAGCGCATACCTTCGCATGTCACAAGATTGGGCATTGAATCATGAACATTTTGGCATTAGCTGCATGCCAAGTGGATAGAAATTGACCGCTATGATAAAAAGAAGATATTGACCTTTTCATGACCTTTACCTTGACCTTTGACCCGATCGATCCCAAAATATAAATCAATTGGTCCCCGGATAATAACTAACCATCCCACCAAATGTCATGCGATTCGGTTTAATACTTTTTGAGTTATGCGAGTAACACGCATACAAATTCATAAATAAATAAATAATAAATAAATAAATAATAAATAATAAATAAATATACGGCAATTAAAACATAACCGTCTGCATTTTCAAAGCAACGGTAATCATATACCATTATAATGTATCAACAAAAAAAAAACTTTTAGCGCACGGGTAACGGAACATGTTGCCGCTATATGCACACAGGTGCTAACATGGCCGTGAACTCATCTCCTCCCTCCACTTGGTTCCTCTCCTCACAGCCTTGCTTCCTCCGTCTTATTTCGCCCAGACGGCCAAAAAAGGTTGCAACGTCTGCGGCGTGCGCTCGCTGTATTAGGGAACGCGATTGTCCCGTCAGCGAGCGGCGGGCCTGTGCTATGTTAAGTGACAACTGCTTAGCGTCCGCTTTGTTTTCATTTCACTCCCGGCGTCGGCGCTCCGCTCCTCTTCGCTCGACCGTCTCTCTCCCTCTCTGATTTATGTCCTGCAACGCAAAGAACCTTTTTAACACCATTACTTCAAACTCACTTACGCACTCATTTTTCTTTCTCTCTCCGAATAACTAATATAGTCCGCTTCCTGGTTTTTTAACCTGCAGCTTTCAATACTTTATACTTTATACTCACGCCGTGATGCAGGGAGCGCTTTATAATGCTCGGTGATACTACGCAAGCGCTTCTAGTCCACATGCACTGTAGGACTCATAATAATCCCATTAAAGACTTGAACCCACAGATTACGTTCACATCCATCCTCATAATCTGCTGCTATGACTCATTCCTTAAAACTCTCTCGCAGAGGTCTGGGCAGATATTTAATGCAACATATCTGGGAGGAGGACGGGGATCGAGCAGAACAGAGGAGCATGAGCAGATGAAGAGGAGGAGAAGAAGAAAAAGCGGGGTGGGGGGGGGAGGGGGCTCGTGGGAAAAGAGGAGGAGATTTACTACAGTATGTGATGTGAGGAAGAGGAAGAGGAAGGCGTATGTGCACGACATGGAGGAGGTTGGACGCAGAAAAACGAGATGGAAAATAAAAAAAAATAAGGCAGGCAGGACTTTTGAGGACAGAGAGGGAGGAGGGCTGATGAGGAGGAGGAATGGGAAACAACACAGGCCTTGGAGAGGGAGTCAAAGAGAAGGACAGTGAGGTTTGTAAAGGGGGGGGAGAGAGAGAGAGAGAGTACTGATGGTGAAGTGGTTTCCTGAGGAAATACCAGAGACTCTCTCTCTCTCTCTCTCTCTCTCTCTCTCTCTCAGTCACGAGCTACAGACTGCAGCCCCGCTCTGCCCATTGATATTCACACTGTATATATTTAGATGGCTCATATTCAGGTGGCAGGGCGACTACGGGAGAGCTCTCTATGAATTATTACTGACGACGCCAACCTCATGGAGATCAGCAGAACAGACGCGCACATCCCTGAATGCCAGGAGGACCACTTTGGGTTCACCGGGGAAATATGAGCTCTTTTAAAAGCAAACGCGCCCGAATGTCAAACAACAGACGACCGTTGCGCTAAGAAGAAACCTTAATGGAGATTAATCTGATTAATTAGACATTTGGCTAGAGGGGGGAAGCCAGATCAATAAAGCTGAGGCGAGTCCTTTGGCTCATTCTGCAGCTCTCTAATTGACTTATTTCTCTACACTATTCCCTAAACCTTTGGCCTAATGAGTCGGCATTCTTTGCAATTACGACAGAATACAATAACGACATTTCCGACAGGGTCTTCTTTGTGTCAGAACAATTGCATTCTGGGCGCCGGTGCCCAGAAGGGTGCGAGTCGGTTCCTCTTTACCAGCACAGACAATTTCACGTCCGATAAATGTTCCTCAATCGAGACGAACACAATCAAAGCTCTATTCTCCCCCTCGGGATGGATCACATAAAGCCTTCGTCCCTCCGCACATCTTCATCATCCCCAATCCGGTGACTTTGGGCGATGAGCCTCCTGATAGTGCGCCTTGACACAGAGCAGAGTGAATGGGTTGAAAAAGTGATGAAAAATATTTTTGGGAAGCAAACGTGACACGAACGGAAACCCACCGATCAATTTGGGCAAAAAGAAACAGCAGCATACTAAATGTGAAAAATAAGACGCCAAAAATAGACTGTCAGACTTTAAAAAATACAATTTATGCTTTTATTTCTTGTATCTACTAACTGGCCTCCTTAATAAAACCATCAGACAACTCATTCAAAACACCAAGAAGAGAGAACACGTCAGCTTTGTGAGGTTTGTATAAACATCTTGTATAACTTGTCTACTCCTTAGTCCTTTATACTCATCCCAGCTCTAACTCGCATTCCTCAGGCTTTGAAAGACCTCCGTGTACGAGAGACTTGCCTTGTATTAGTCAGCCTGCTCACAATGCCATAATTGTAATGTTTAGCACGTATAATGTCATCTTTCTTTTTACGTGTTAGCATGCTAACATTTGCTAATTGGTACCAAAACACAAAGTCTCTGATTGACAACCAAATTCTTGCAAAACTAACGTATTCGAGAAATAGACGTTCTTGTTTTGCTATGAAGAGGACTCATCCTCCAGGGACCAGGAATGTGTGGACACAACTTCACGGAGGCGACACTTCTATTAGAAGTCGAGCTATTTCTGGACCAAAGCGGTCGACGGATCGAACCAACAGAAGCAGAAATAGCCAAACAATTAAATATTTAGTTTTCTTGTTGATATATGTACGTTTATTTATATAAATATATATTTAGTTTTCTTTTTTATATATGAATATACTATATATGTATATATACACATATAGTTTTCTTTATATATATATAGATATATATACACTAAATAAATATATATATATATATATTGTTTTGTATATATATATCCACATATATACATATATTTAATTTTCTTGTTTATATATTTAGGTTTCTTGTTTATACATATATAAATAAACAAATGTATATATTTATTTAGTTTTCTTGTATATGTAAAGAAAAAGAAAACTAAAGAAATATATATATATATATATATATATATATATATATATATATATATATATATATATATATATATATATATATATGCATGATTTTTGTAGAAACTACTACATCCAATTCTCATCAAAGATAATGTGCTTGACAGTTTACTATATTCAAAAGTTTCGGCACCGCTTCTTTTAATTCAATATAAGCTCTTTTGGCATCAGAGGCACGAGAACGGATGCAGACGTTAAAGCGGCGCAGCGTGTGGCCTGTGAGCTCTGCTTCGACCCGCGGATGAAAACAACCAGCTCGACCTTCCCAACACGTTTTGATTGGACATCTCTCGCTCCTCTCGCCTCACACAGCCCACCCTAGCATGTTAGCTAACGCACAGGAGCAGAACGAGGCGTGACCCCACTGTGGCGAGATGAGACGGTGGGGTTTCTGTCGGGAGGGGTCCGTTGGGTTTTCACCTCTCGTAATAAAAAAGATCACAAGCCTCTCTATCTAAAATACAACACTGGCTTATTTCGCTAACTTAAAAAAACACAAACGCTACCCCCTCCCCTGCAGCGTAATAACGCTCTGAACACGTCTCTCTTGACCGGCGACCGGTCAAACGGAGGCGCCGCGTGTGAGTCAGACCGTGACACGATCAGACGGTGGCTTATTGATCGGAAACTTCAAAAAAGAAAAGCAAGACGCGCGGCCGTTTCTCTTCGTTTGAGCACAAAACACAAACCGTAGGTCATTATTCCCCTTGAATGAGCTTCAAGGCTCGAACGCTGTAATTTGAACCCAGCTGCGACGCCCCCTCCTCCAGGAGAGAGGAGGACCCTGACAGGCGGGCGGCGTTGGCCTTTCGCCGCTCCGTCCCACTCGCGCTTCACGCAGGCGGGGGTTGCAATACTTCTGGTTTCTTTTTATTTACATCTAGAGCACGGTGGACTTGACCCGAAAAAGAGAAATAATAAAACACAGCGAGACGCCGGTGTTCTGTCATTTTTTGCTGCCTTGTAAAAATTTGCTACCCGCTGCATAAACTGATAGGTGTGTATCGATTCATGCTACCCTATACAAAAAAAATGCTACTTTATGGTTTTATACATCTGTACATCGAATAAAGGCATAAAGTAAGTGTTTTTTTCTGTCATGAGTCTAATTATAAAAAGTGTCACTCACCGTTATCAGCCGTGCAACTCGGAAAATCGACTCGGCGCAATACCACAAGGTGACGTCACTCACCGTTGCAAAGACAGGGTTAGCTAAACATGATGGGCGTGTCGGAAAAAACTCGAAAAAACTCGGAAAATCGACTCGGCGCATGCGCAATACCTCAAGGAGCGGTTTTTGACAAGCAGCATTAAATGACAGAACACCGGAATGAAAACAGTCCGGACGGGACGGGAGGGAAAGAAAGATGGATTAAGCCTTGCTGCATGCATCTCTCCTCCTCCTGCTCCTCCTGCTCTCATCTTTATCCCCCTCTTCCTCACATGTGGCCTCTGCTGTCTTCACCAGGTCTCTCTCTCTCTCCTTCTCTCTCTCCCTCTATTAATCAGAATTCTTCACACAGTTTCTATTTTTTTTGTTGTTGCCACAAACCTCGACAGCTCCCGTCTGTTCATGGTCATTTCTGTTGGGTTGCTGCATACTGTTAGTGCAGGTGAGCAGCTCATGTCGGACCCCCCCCCCCCCCCCCCGGCTCATAGAAAGCTGTGGCACTCTGCGAGGGGTAACGCTGCCTTTATCTGACGAACCGGCGCTGTGAAAGGAGCGCTGTGCATCATTTGTTTCCACAGATCCCAAAAGGGCAACAGAGCAAACCGTCTACGTGCATTAGCGCAAAGTAATAGGAACACTGCGATACGTGTATGATCTGAACCCACTGACTGAGGGGAGGTGGGGGAGTGCATTACAAATACAAATCTCTCAAAGAGCTCCAACGAGGGAGATTTGGTTACTGTATTGTTTACGCAGCTCTACGACGGGACGGAGTAATCACACCGGATTAAATCCCGTTTGCTACTTTATTCCTCCGATACGAGGCAGTAATAAACGCATTTAAATGAAATTGCGAACCGAATGGATTCTGATGCAGATCTCACCCCCTCGTGGTCATGTAAGACGCACTGCGTGTTTTTCTGAATAACTCCTCAACTGTCGCGAGAAAGAAAGAAAGAAAAAAAAGCTAAATTCTCCTCTCAATCGATTAGTGAAGCTTTACTTTTAAAACAGAGGAATCATTCAAATGCTTTAAACCAACAGAAAATGGCAAATATTCTCTGGTTTCGGCCGCTGTGATGAGGAAGATGCGTTTGTGGTTTGAGGTTAAAGAGCTGTTCTTTTTTTTGGACATTTTATCGACTTGAATAAGTCAACAGATAATAAAATTCATCGTTAGCTGCAGCCCTCCTCGAGAAGCGGAACATTTTGGCCCAACACACAAACCTACACTCCACATAACCTACAACTTCCTTCACCTATCCAAAGTTATTCGACATCTTTTATTAATTGTAATTGACGAGTTGAAAGCCGATGTAAACGACACGTGAACATGAACGCAACATCTGAGGCCGTACCTCCGTCGTCGTGCGTCGTGTTTCCTCCGTAGTCGCCTTTACACACAGCTCACCTATTGGTATTCACATATTCCCTTCAAAGCTTTTCACTTTCACAGTTTACGGAGTTTATGCGGCGCAGAAGGCGATAACGACGGAGGGCTATAATAGGAAACACAATCGTATTATATTTGCGATGCGAGAAAGAATCGAGGTAATCGATTGTGTGATTGCCTGCGTTTCTTGAAAAAAGGGATTGAAAGGCGTTTCATGCGAGGACGTTCTGTTCCAGGCCGTGTTTGTGTGTGTGTGTGTGTGTGTGTGTGTGTGTGTGTGTCAGGTGATGGGTCGTGTACGCGAGTGTGTTTCTCTGCAGTGACTGAAAACACCGCTGTGTGACACCGTGTCACATTGGTGATGGTTGAACACACACGCACGCACACGCACACACGCACACACACACACACACACACGCACACACACACACACACACACACACACACACACACACAGCTGTTCTCACGAGGGAGACCACATCAATGGGTAGCTGCTGACCCCCCCCCCCCCCACACACACACACACACTTTGTCCACTTCCCATTCCCCTTGTCTTTGACTCAATATCACCATTCCCCTTAAAAACTTCATTCCTTTCTTTCCCCCTCATTAGTCTTCATGCCCCGCATCACTCGCTCCCCCCTTCTCTCCCTCCGCTTGGAAGTAGGGCACAGAGGCTCGACTGTTTATAGCAATGCAGCTGCCAGCGGCGCGAGAGAGAGAGGGAGAAGAGAGCGAGAGAGAAGAGGAACGAGAGAGACACAGGGGGGAAACAGGAGGAAGGAAGAGGAGAGCAATGTGTCGCTCAGATTATTATCATAATCTCTTTTCTGCCCTCGCCACCGATTCTCAGAATCGCACTGACAGCCAGTGTCAAAGTCTGCGTTTATGATCGTATTGACAGCATATGCACATGCACACGCACACTAATCATTAATCCAACCAACAGCTGGGTGGGAATATAAAGAAGCTGTAGCTTTCTACACTTTCAATGAACAGAAAATCGATTAGACAACGACAAACGTGTATTTAATTTGTTTGATTAATACAAAAACAGCGCCCTGGCAGTTGCATTGGGCTGCACAATGATTTTTCTAGGGGGGTGGGGGGGTTAAAGTATCTTTAATCATCCAATTTCTTGCACTAGAATGAAAACTGGGACACACAACTCGTCCAATTTACCTGCCCGGACATAACAAGGGAAAGTGAATCAACCGCAGCCTTCCCTTTCACCGAGGATAATCTGTTCCACACTCAGAAAACCTGCAGCGACAGTCAACATGTCCGCCTGATCCTGTAGTAACAGGACATGTACTTGTGCCAGAAATGATCATCATTGAAATGTTACATGCATGGATGCAAAGAAAAAGACTCCACATCTATAAAGAGGTTGCGTATCGTTCGATAATTCCTTCCCGATAATGGCAAAAGTCGCAAGTCAGTAATAACAGTCGTGAACATTGTTTAATTATCCAATCAACTAAATCAATCCAGACTTCAGCCGCGAGAGAGAAAAACTTCTGAAAGACGTATTTAAACCCCGGGCTGCGTCGGTAATTATCCTCTCGAGCTCATTTTGTGTTGTGTGAGCTGATTCGGGGCGAGTTACCGCTCTCTCTCTCCCGTCATCTTGAGGGAGACTAGCGGTGCTTCGCCCTTGCTTTGATCTTATACTGAGACATTTTTTATTTCCTTTTTCCCCGACCAGTGGTCCAGATAGCATCGGGGCTCAGGAGACACTCACAAAGAGATGTGGTGATATCGGGCTAATCTGTGCCACGTGGTCACGCTCCAGAGACAACCCCGTGAGCAGCCTTTTAAAAGTCCCTTTAAACCCCCCCCCCCCCCCCCCCCCAACTCTCAAATATGTGCGTCGCTCGGAGCTGACACCAGAGGGATGGTTTTCACGGTCATCTGTCGAAGGAGGAAAGCGAGAGTTTGGGACGCCGAGTCGTTTGGAAGTTAAAGAAACGCTATTTTAAGTCAAAAGTAGGAGTCACCTTTTTGAAAATAAATGATAATTAGCCAATTCACGGATTTTAGATTTCAGGTGTCATGTCGTCAAAAATGTTTAAGAAACAATCGACGGAACCGTGACGGCGTTTTATTGGAAGCTGATTATTTGCCTAACAAACGGGTCCGAAAACCGAAGGTAATCCAAATACTCCGAATTAAAGAAATGACTACTTTATTTAAAAGGACACAACAAACATATCAACAAGCAAATGAATAGCAACTTTCCGAGGTCCTTATTTTAGCATCAAACCACTGTTTTCTAGAATAAACTTGCTTTCCTTTTGTGCCGCTATCTCCTAGCTTTGTTTAAGTAGCCCTGGCGGCTTTAAGTGCGCCGTAAAGAGCAGCGCCTACCCTCGCCTTATCGCTGTTGGCTCAGTCCGCGCTGTGGCCGATGTTTGCGCCGTTAGCAATAAACGCTCCGAGCCACCTGCCCGGCCGTCGCCATGTTGAGAGCCATGCGGACTCAGCAGATATGCTCTGCACCTTTAAAAAGCCACCGATGGTTTCAAGTTCCTCCGTGAAGTTCTTCACCGCTAGTGGCACTGTAGTGTAACGTCAGCCGTCACACGTAGGCGGCACGCGTGCACGAGAACGCAATTCACGACCCGGCGGCGTTTTCGCGACGCGGTGCCGATCGGCGCCATGGACACGCGAAGAAGCGCCGAAATGCAATAAAAGGCAGTTAAGAAGAAAAGCTAGAAAACATGGTTGAAAATGTCGCGAACATTGCGAACAGGCGGTTTCTGTTAAATGGATTCGACCGCGAGGAGAGGCTGATTATGGGGAGAGAGAAAATATCTCTTTGTTTTTAACGAAAACTCCAAAGAGCAGCTTTTAAAGAACACACTTTAAGTTTAATGCTGACGGATGACATTTTTTCCATCACAAAGTTGACACGGCGACTAATTAATCTGGTTGCAGAAGCTCGGAAAGAGCAACTCAGGAATGAGGTGAATTAGACAGCTGACCTATGACCGTCACTTCACACACACACACACACACACACACACACACACACACACACACACACACACACACACACACAAAGGGAACTGCGTGGTCACCCTTTCTCGCATGAACACTCCTCGTCCGTCTGTAGGTCACAGACGATCATGGATGCGCGCACACACGCACACACACACAGGCAGCTGACACAAAGCGACACACACACACACACACGCACACAGGCAGCTGACACAAAGCGACACACATGGTGTATTCCCACGCTACATGCACAGAGTGCCTCTCCACAGACGGCACCGCGGAGTCCATCAATCCAATCGGTTCCTCCAACAATGCTCGCCCACGCATGGGGACGGGAGACGGAGACACTTACTGATTTTCTCCTCCGCTTGGGAGAACGGGAAGCAGCACAGTTGACCCATGGCGCCTCCTTCCCTCACCTCCTATTCCCCTTCAAGAGGTTGATGGAGAGAGGGTCCCGCTTCCTCCCTCTTTATATCCCCGACTCCCCTTTCTCCACCCCCCCACCCCCACCCTCGAAGGACAAGCGGACCCGGTGAGGATGGAGGCAACAAACAAAAAGAAAAGCCCCCCAAAAAAAAAAAAGAAACTCCCTTTCCTTCCGCAGAGCCCGAGGAAGACCGAGCAAGTCAGCAGACGAGGGAAAAATAAAGCGAGTGGCTCCTTGCTCTCGCTCTACTTTGCACTGGCACGGGGAGGAGGGGTGTGTGTGTGTGTGTGAGCGCAAGAGAGATAGAGAGAGAGAGAGAGAGAGAGGGAGAGGAGGGGGCGAGAGCTTATGTGTATAGAACACAAAAAGAGTGTAATTTAGTGTGAAGTAGCATAAGCGGATGAGGGGTATGTATAAAATAGAAAATGTGTGTGAGTGTGTGTGTGTGTGTGTGTGTGTGTGTGTGTGTGTGTGTGTGTGTGTGTGTGTGTGTGTGTGGTTGAAAGGGGAGTAGGAGGGGCATGTTGTGCGGGCAAGCTTTCTGTAAATGTACAATCAAGACCAAGTGATCATGCTTACCAGTGTGTGTGTGTGTGTGTGTGTGTGTGTGTGTGTGTGTGTGTGTGTGTGTGTGTGTGTGTGTGTGTATACACGGGGACCTCATTATGGCAGCTTGAATAATGGTTGTAGAATACAGCAGCAGCTGCTGCTGCGCGTCTTATCTATTCATGAGAGCGGAGATGTTCTTTCGCGGCGGCCAAATATTCCCAAACGATTGAATAAATATGACGTTTAAAAACAGGTCAGCTTCGAGCCCGAGGACGGCTAGGAGGACGGAGGTCAGGGGTACAGACGGACGTCACGGTGAGGGTCCAGGGAACATGGAGACGCTCTGTCGTGTGACAGTATTATTCGGTCATCTTGTGCGTTGCGTGTCATTAAAAAACAAAAATGCTGCAAATCTACTGAACAATGGATGCTCCGGTGTGGTATTCACATCCTGAACCTCACTGAGCCGGACCCCCCCGCCCCCACCGCCCGCCTCTGGTTCTTTGTTTACTCTTCCAGCCCCGTGCTTTTTGGACTTCTCAGCTTTCTGTCAAAGCCTGAACATGAACTCAATCACAGTGGAATAAATACATGTTGATATATCTGTATAGAGGTTAATGTAGCAGCAACACTAATTGATTAATCATTTAATTCATTTACCAAACCAAAGGTAAGGACAACGCCTCGACTATTAGAAGTGCCTTGGTGAGAACATTAACGTGATTGTTGCGTCTGTGAGCTAAATCTAATTTTGCCTTCATAGTATTCAAATGAGGGATTCCCAAGCCTCGCATCAGGACCGGCGCTCCGTTCATTCATAAATCCTTGTTTGCTCTAATCGTGTCACACTTTGGTAAAAGCACCGCAGCAGCAAAGTGTTCGGAGTAAACTGAATAATTCAGTGTTTCCGCGCAGCAGCTTTTCCCTCGTCCTCGTCACCGTACGGGGATCGGGCTGCCGGAGAGGAAGGCGGGGGACCGGCTGCGACGCGACGGACGCCGCGGTGCCGACTGAAGACGTTTACCGTCGCGGCTTCCAACGGGAGCGGGCCGGAGCCCGGCTGAGTCGGTCCGGAGAGAAGGAGGAGAGCACGTAGTAAAATGATGCAGAGCGTCGTCCATTTTTCTTCCCAGAAATGGGAGTTATGGTGAGGACTGGGGGTCAATAGAGTCCCCCCCCCCCCTCTGTGATGTTTGGTTTGCGAGTGAAAAGCATCATGCGATAAAATATTCATCTAGAAGTTCAATTAATTAAAAATATTGCTGTAAAAAGAAGGCCGGTACAACTCAGCATCGCTGACCGTTCACATGTGAACACGCACAATGTTCTGTTTTACAATGATATAATTCATAAAAGAAGAACAATGCATTCATCTATGAGCTCAATGCAGATATAGTTATATGACTATCAGCTGATACGTGTCCCACAGGGCGCGTTTCTAAACAACCATTCTTTCACTATTCTGTGTTTTCATCTATAAAATGCCCGGCACTGTTGGTTGTAATAAAAAAAATGGAAGAAATTTACTTCACGGGGAATTTCTCAAAAGAAAAATGGATGTTGTGGTTTGAGTATCGCATAACACCAACGGGTTTATCATCAGATTAACAGGGTCACATGTTGACCAGTGCATCTCCAGGACTTTAAACCATTTGGTGAAATCTGGGGGTATACATGAGGAATACCTTTAATGACACAAATAGTTTGATTAAAATAATACACATTTATATAAATGTGTATTAAACGGTGTAAATGAATTTATGATTGTAACAAATTTCCATGACTTTTCCAAAACTTTTGGGATAACACATTTTTCCAGGACTTTTTCAAGACATGGAAATAACAATTTTTTTTATTCCAGGACTTTCCCAGGTGACCTTTAACCTCAAGAACCCTGTTTGAACTCTCAAATCCATCAAAGAAGATCGATATTGGCCTCAAGCGCCCTCCAAGTCTACGGCAATAATCCCGATGCGAGTAAATGTTTGACTAAAATCAATAAGAAGAAAAGAAAAAAACATAAAACTCGACACATTTAAAAATCCATCGGTTTCAAAGTGTAGCACATGTGCGCTCCGGCGAGGACGCAGGTAGAACGACGACGGGCGACACGGGTTTCTCGGTTCACGACCTCCAAGTCCAAGAACGAAAACTAAACGAATCGGAACCAACTCCGGGGCGACGTCTCTGGAGCTGCGGGCCCTCGAGAAGAGGACTCATTGAAAAAACTAAACACGTCTCACACCCTCCAGGGCTAATGAGGGAAAACAAATAGAGGAGGAGGAGGAGGAGGAGGAGATGCCAGTGTGAAGAGCGAGAGACGTCAACTCAAACAAAACACCGCACAATGTCGCCCGTTATGCGCCGAGCTCAGCTGTGCGAGTGGACGGCGGCGCCCGTCCCCCCGCGGCCCCGCTCGGCTCACAGCTGACACTTTTCACACGCAGCTGCCGTCAGCGACGAGCACGCTCAGCCGGCGAGCGTCAATTACACGATTCCCACATGTGGCCATGAACGCAACACCCCGTTGCACAAACACGGAAATAATGTGATTTATTTTATGCATGCGATTGTTATCTTTTTTGTATAAATGGCAGGTAGGAACCAGGTGAGATGCACCAGCTCAATGCATCAGAACCAGGTGAGATGCACCAGCTCAATGCACCAGAACCAGGTGAGATGCACCAGCTCAATGCACCAGAACCAGGTGAGATGCACCAGCTCAATGCACCAGAACCAGGTAGCGCTTTCAGAAACATCATGTCATTCGTGGATATTGTTTTGTTTTCTAATCGTTCAACTCAAACACTTATCAGCCCTTGGCACACTTTCATAAAAAAGGCCCTGACAATGTAGGGAGGGAGAGAGAGAGAGAGAAAGAGAGAGAGAGAGAGAGGGAGAGGGAGAGAGGGAGAGACTGCCAACAGTGTTGACTTTGTTTGGCTGGAGGTCGGCTCTCAGCGCCTCAGTACGTAGTCACAAGACAGGTTACGCACACGGAGAGAACAAGGCGGCCGGCTGTAGGCAGCAGACTGCGGCGCGGCGGCGGCGGCGGCGGCGGCGTGCTCTGGCGAGCCGCCTCACCGCTTATTGGAGCACTCGTGTGAACACATGCAAAACATGAGCGAGGGACGCACGCGGCGGCGTGACGTGGACCGGAAACAGATCAAACCACAGCGGGTCTATCCATCCGCCATCGACACACACACACGCACACGCACACACACACACACACACACACACACTGAAAGTCATTCTGGGAACATGTGATGAACCACACATCCCCCAATGCAACGGCTTTACCTGACTTTGTTCCTTTGAGCAACGATTATTGGTCACGAGAGATAAACATCTTCCATGTTGTGTAGAATAAATCACACAAATTATAGATGCTGGTTATTTATAAGCGTCACTCAGTTCCCCCAGAATGAACACACACAAAAACAACAACAAATGGGCTTGGAAAACAAATATTGTAATACACAATGTTGAGGTTCCATTATTGATATTTTAAAAAAAGGAGCTCAGCAACAGGTGAGAGCTTCAAAATTAATCATGATCATTGATCCTAATGTTTACCATGAGCGTGCCTGACAACCGTCTTATTTGAGTTGTAGCTGTAGCTTTCATCATATAAAAGCCTGAAACACACACACACAAACACACTCACACACACTCACACTCACGGCTTTGGTTTGCCGGTTTGTTGCGTTGAAATCGATTTGCTGCTCATGGATTGGTTCTCTCTCACTCCGGTGAACACAGCCTCCATTGAGCCGGCTGCGACCGCTCGGTGGTATTAATACATTTGGGTCGTTAAAGCGTCTCTGAATCTCATCATGTGAGTTTTTCTACGCCGACCACATCTCCGGGTTGTTTGCATTATTTACACGGCCTCCGATTGGATCGGCGTCAGAGAACCGGAAACAATCATCGTTTTGGAGATGGGTTTTTATACTTCTAGTTTTCACCTGTTCACAAATTAGAGCACAGGTGTCAAACACAAGGCCCGCGGGCCAAATCCGGCCGCCGCATCGCTTTATGTGGCCCCTGGCGGCTTTAAAGACACATGATCACCTTTTCTTAAAGAAATTGAAGAAAAATATCCCGTGCTTTTATTTTGACGGTTTTCGATTAAATGGATTAATTGTAATATTAGAGACATTTTCTCATGTATAATATTTCTACACTCAAGTATACAATAATCAAATGCAAAGAGTTATATGACAATATGTTGGAAGACTTTTAAAAGTGTTTCCGGCCCTTTAAGAGAGGAGCCATGATGCTGATGTGGCCCACGGTGAACGCGAGTTTGACACCCCTGCATTAGAGGATCCAGATGTGAACACAAATAACAAGTTTCCTAGTATAGATGTTAAAAAAAAGAAAGGAATCAAAACTTTGAAATTATCAACACTGGAATCAAATGTTTCGCCTGAAGCTACTGTGGAGGGTTTATTCTCAGCACATCGGACCCGAGGGACGGATTTCTAAACCTTTACCCTTCTCGGCCCTCCCTTTAGTATCAGAGCCGCTCGTCTGTGTAACGTCACCTCCACTCAGCCTCCAGCTCGGCTCGTCTTCATCAGTTTAATTCTATCGCTTCCATTCTCCTCTCCTTCATTCCTCTCTCATTTGCGTTTAATCTCCCTCATTCCTCCATCTCTCCTCTCCGATGTCTCTCTCATCCTTCCATCTCCGAGGTCACCTTCGCTTCTTCTCAAGCATTTTCTTTGTGCGTCCCTCGCTCAGATGCAGAAACACAGCGTGTGTGAAGACGAACGCCTCCCGCCTTTGCGTCCCGGATGTCTTCGACTGCAGCGCGAAGACAAACAACCCAAATGTCACACCTGTGACCGCCGCCGGCACGATGACGCCGAGGTCGCGGATGTTTAAACTCAACGCCGCATTCACTCAGCGTCTAGATGGGAGGGACGACTTGGGATTGTTGGATAAAGAGCCCCATTGTCACTTAATTAAAAAAAACAAAAAAAACAGTTGGATTCGTCATTTTTGCAGCTGTGTAAAGATTTTTTGTTTTAATTAGCTGAATTAGCAGATGTACAGAACGGGGACGGAGGCTTTGCAGACGGTTTGTTGACATTCAGGTGGTGGTAAACATGTCCGACTCTCTTAATCACATTCGAAAATGATATGCATGAACCTCACAGCGGCCCACCCATCACACAGGTGAGACTTCTAATACATGCAGGGAACCTTTAATCAAGCCTCTTTAATGTTCATCTCAGAGTGGCTCGTTAAGCCGTCGTTAATATCTCTTCCCGGTTGTGAAATGACGTCAAGTTCCAGATGCTGTTTATGATGAACGAGGTCCGAATACGAGAACGGCACGCCGTTAACGCACCGGGAAGAGAAAAAAAGGGGGAGAAAACGAGCCGCATGAATAATAAATAAATAAATAACCGTTGCTCGCTTGCACAACGAAAATCCAATTTTTCACGCAGTTTAGTAATTAATCAAAATGTATTTATTCCAATTCCCCTCGGCCATTATTCTCTGCATATTGAGAGCATCATCAACGCAGGTTTACAGTTCGAATGGGGACGCCAGTATTTTCCGAATTATTAACTCCAACCATGAAATACTTTTTACGCCACAATCTACAACGCAGAGCTCAATAATCCTCAACGACCATTAACTCTGAGAGTAATGGTGTTCCAAATGCTGCAGTTCCTCCGTATTACTCCAGAAATAAATTAGCCCACCGAAATGCAAATTAGCAACGTGCAGCATCTGGCGACGGGAAGCAGCCGGGAGAGCGCGACCTCGTCTCACTGAAATACCAAAAGGTCGCCTGTGCACGATGGCGTTCGAGTGCTCGTTGTCTGTGACGGTGTGCGTCTGTGTGAAGATACGTATGCGTGCATTAATGTTGTACTTTAAAATAGAAAAAAGGCCACGGATGGGAGCTGCACCTAAATAGAATGATCTCCACTTTACAGATCAGCTGGAAAGGTCACACCCATTAGTGCGTGTGTGTGTGTGTGTGTGTGCACGTGTGTGTGTGGGTGTGTGTGTGGGTGTGTGTGTGTGTGTGCGTCATAACATAAACTAAGTAAGGTTGAGTTACGAATGCCACAGCATTTTGGAATTCCTCTTTTGAGAAACCGGTTTTCAAACATTACCCAGAAGTCCTTTAGAAGTGACACGGCGAGCGAGGGAGGCCTCGTCGTCGCAGAGCGGGACGTGTTATCCGTCTCATAAACACGCACTTCAAAATGACCGCCGTTCTTTTGCCCGCGGCCAGCGGAGCGGCGCGTGGGAGCGGAGCGAGACGAGACCTTCGGGAGTGTGTTTTTGTTTCCGAGAGATAAACTTTCGTCCGTCTGTCTAAACAGAAGTGGCACCGCATTTCTTAAGCACTTTAGAGCAGAGGAGACGCGAGAGCACGGCGGATGCGACGACAGTTGTAATCCCATTACCCCGACCGCGGGGGGGGGCACCGATTTCAGACGCCGCAGGACGCCGTATCTTCATCTTACTTATTTAATACTTGGCTGTTTATGTTCAAACATGATCGTTTTTTGATGAGCTGTGAGCAGATCACTGGTCCCTCTTCTCTCTCCGACCTTTAGCGTCGAACCGCACGTGCTGTTACCACGGTTGGCCACAGGTGGCGCCAAATCCGCTCCGTATTAACATTTTAAGGATTATAAATATGTAGAGAAAATCCAATTTACGTGCCGTCTCGCTTTCATTCCCCACCCTCGTCTCCTCTCACTATCCACGTGTATTCTGGCACCTCCCCCACACACAGTGATAGCCTAGATTGTGTCACAGGCTTTGTTGTGGATTACGTTGTCCAGTGGATTATAGGATTAACACACACACACACCACCAGAAAAATCACTCTTAACCTGATTGTGAGGAACAAGAACCTAGAGAGAAATAAAAGTTATGATCTTCTTTACAGTTATATGAATGTCTCTTACTCACTGCATCAACATTTAACAAGAAGTCTATTGGCAGTGAAGCTCTTCTGGCTTCATTCTACAGACATGTACAGCCCTCCAGGTTGTCCATGAACCCTGACTGCAGCAAAGCTCTCAGACTGACGGTGAAACACAACGATATCTTTCTACGGTTGGAAACATTAGCAATTGGCAAAAAGTAGTTAAAACTAAAATGGTTGGAGTTCTTCTTGGACGATATTTGTGTTATTTCCTCTAAAATGTAAAATGTGTCCGTATAAACTAAACTAAATACGATAAAAAGAGCCCTACGAGGTAGCACAACTCAAATGTAGCATCGCATTCTCAAATGTGACACTTTAAAGTTTGTAGAAAAAGCTCTAAAAATATTCATCAGATACTTCTTGTCCAAATATTCACCAGCAAATAGTTGATAATTCATTAAAATAGAAAAGTCACGACTGACGCGTCGACTGCACGCCAAATTAATCGTCGCACGGCGTCTCCTAGGTTACCGTGAGGCTGGTTGCAGTGGGACAATGAAGCATTTAAAAAAAGTCTCTCTTCAGAAACCGAGTCTGGCTCATCGCCACATCGAATGTGCGACTTTTTATTACAACTTGATGGAAAACGGCGAGAAACAATTGCCACGGATCCGGCCTCAGATTTACCTTTTCGTGCATTTAAAAAACACATTTATATTCATCGTCGTGAAAGACGGTCGACAACAACGCGAGCTTAAGAAGTGCAAAGTAAACATCCTCCTCGCTCACTCCCACACACACACACACACACACACACACACACACTCTTTGTCTCCCACAGAGAGCTCAGTGATCCGCAAAACGTTGCGACAGCCGAGCTCCACCGGCGCCGACAGCCTCTCCCTGGCGCTCGCACGGCAATCAGTGGAGCGACTTCCCAGGTGGGATATTTAGGGGCCGCCGTCAAGCGGCTGCCGTGCAGTCGGAGGCGTACGCCGATGCTTTTAACCCACGTGTCCCGGCGTGATAATGTACTTGTGCTTTTTGGGGTATTTTGGCGGCGATGTCGAGACACAAAATAGACGCGAACCCGTTGTCCTCAACAAGAGTTTAAAAAACGACACGTTCGGCACGATATAAATACAAATGTTTCCGTTTCATTTGACACCGCTGCTGAGAGAGAGAAAAAGAAAGAAGGTGCAATCTCTCCAAACATTGGCCACATGCTCAAAACAAATAGGCGTCAGAATGTTTGGCCTCTATAGTAGCGACATATAATCCAAATATAGTCACCAGTTGTAAAAACAAAAGGACGATTTAATAACAGCAGGGCAAGAATACGCTAAATTAAATCAAATTGCTGAAACTTCCAACATGTTTACCAAAAGCCCAAACTATCTCCTCCAATCCATGTGCACCATGTCACACGACATGTCGGCTATTTAACAATATGTGACCGTGGATGTCTCCAATCTGCATGAGATGACTGAGACACGTTCTTAATCTTTCCTTTAGACTTGTTGTTTTAAACGCCGTCTTAGCAACATCAAGCCGTTACACGCCTCCTGCATTTGATAGACTGTGAGGAGCACCTTGACATTGCCTGTCTGGCTTCACCCAAAGCCCGACAGTAGTCAACGGCGCCCCCTGGAGGTCATGTGGGGCGGCGCAGTCACAGCATCTACTGGGGCCAACGTCAAATTGTGACAACAAGGGAGCAGTTGTCTCCCTGCCTCATTTGAACCAATTACAGCCGCAACTTCAGGCTCTAGGACCAGGTCCATGCAGCAGCCAATCGAGAGCTGCCGCTCAGCGTCGCTGCAAACCAACAGGGTGGCAACTTAAACCGGGCAGCCAAGATGTTATGGAAATGAGCCGCTTGCTTCTCTTTTAGCTTCTGATGAGCACATGAAGTGTTGTGGTGTCTTAGCAAAGTTATGAGCAAATGTCCATAACGTCTAAGTATCTTATCTATCATTCACCAGTACAACACACAACAAGTACGGCAACACGTGACCCCAAAATATGCTAATTATGTCCCAGTGCAACAGAAAACAAGAAAGACTGGTTGTTATGTGTGTGAGCAGAGAGCTCCCCCTGGTGGCTCAACAGTGCAGCTGATACAGCGTGACCACACAGACACAGCAAGGCTCTGTGTGTGTGTGTGTGTGTGTGTGTGCGCGTGTGTGCGCATACACTAACCAAGGTGTAGCGACGTCTCAGTGTGGTAATATCCATCTCGTTGCTTCTTTTTCAGCATGGAACAAAGATCCACCCGCTCGACTGTCTGGTCTCCGAAGCACCTGTGTGTGTCCGAGAGAGAGAGAGAGAGAGAGAGAGAGAGAGAGGAAGGTGTTGAGGCAGAGAGACGATGGTGAAGGCCGATGTCACCACGATCAATCAAAACAAAAGCGACAACCCACATTAAGCTCCGTGGCTCGATAAACTAAGTTTCATCCTGAAAAGGACGAAATGGAGACAAAACATTCGGCAAAATTGATTTTTTTTTTTAAATGTGTTGAAATTGGATGTGTGCCAACAGTGCAGCCGGTCGTTCCTGTTGTAAGTCTGAAGAATGGGCGAACAATATCCTGCTGAAAGAGGCCCATGTACCTTGGATGAGTGAACCGACAGAAGCAGCACCTACTTGCTTGTGTAGTTGGAGTAGAGGGCCGGGTCCACACGCTTTATACCCTGAGAGACAAGAAGAGGAGGAACTACTGCTCAGGTCATGCTTCACACCTTTTAAGGACATGTGCATTAATGCTTGACACACGCACACACACACACACACACACACACGCACGCACACTCACACAGGATACAATCAGTCATCGGGTGTCAAAAGAGAAAATAGAAGATTGATGCTCTCCTTCCTCCGTCTCCTCCCTCCTGACCGCTGCCCCTCACCCTCGTATATATCTTCATCCTCTTCATCCACAGTCTCTCAATCATCCCCACCATTTTCCTTTTGTCCCCTAGTTCAAATACTGTTCTCCTGTACTTCACACCTTAATCCATCCCAACATAATATAGAGTCGTAACAGATTAGTCTGGGACAATACTCGTCACATACACTGTGGCTGCATGTGAACGCCTAATTTGAGTGATGCAAATCTACATTGACGTTATTTATTTAAAATAACTAAAATCAACATCATTTAAGTAGTTTATAGTCAAATCAATTAACTGTTTTCAAGTGTGCACACTGGAAGAAGTTACATTAGTGATGCTTTTAATGATGAAGATGTATATAACCGTTTAGAAAAAATTTAAAAGCTTGATACCATAACTAAGCTAAACTAAACTTGAAGAAGATGCACCATGACAACCAGACTAATGCAGCTTTGACAGATAAGCACAGTGATATTGGCTCACACGTATAATACATGCTAATATATACAGAGCGCCTCTATACCTGTGACCGTAGCTTTGATGCTCTGGACAGCTTCATAATGGTGAGGTGGGGTTCAAACCCACGGTTGCCTTCTTGCAGAAGACCCCGCTCCTCAAATTGGCTGCGCAGCAACTCTGCAACGCACGACACACGACAACCAGAGGTTAATGCGAGCAACGGTTTCTTATTTATTGGTAAGGTCAAAGAGGAATAACCATAAATCAGACGGGAGACGCGTGTGAGAGGTCACGAGATGGACTGAAGCCCACAACAACACGAGCATCCGTCTTCTTCCTCCTCCCAGTGAACCCTCTCGAGACGAATGCGTGTCAGAAGACGGAGGAAAATAGAAAAAAAAGAAGCCTTTTCCTCGCTTATCATTTGAACAAATCCCATAAACAAGGGCATGGACACCGACGAGAGACAACCCGCAAGGACAAACGCACACAAACAAGACGCACACGCCAACTGATGAGGTTTAGGGGAAACCATAGAGGTATTTTTAGCACTACAGGGAGAGAAAGGTTAGTATATAATCAATAAGAGTGGTGGAGGGAGAGTCGGATTGCATGCCGTATCCTCAGATGGCTTTTCCAAGGGTAGCAATGTGGACTTCTATCTTCTTGTTGTTGCCGTTTAATTGTTTTACGGTCGGGAATACGAATGAAACTTGGCGGGCGGAGGCGCTCGCTGGGTTATTTTTTGGGCCACGACGAGCGCCGACGCTTCACCGGGGGGCGGAACGTCCGCTGAATCTGCTAAACTGTTCCTATTAATAGTTGCTCCACACACTTCACGTCCGCTGCAGGTCGCACTCAAATCACTGACGGGTCGGGTCGGGGTTGATTGTGTTGGGTTGGGTCGGTGATGGAGGCTCCGCCTGTGTTTAGGTCAGCCAACAGGCGCCGCTTGATGGGATGGATCCAGATTTAAACACTTTTTATGTTTTATATTCTTTATGTTTTATGTCTGGAGCAAGAAGACACACACCCTCCATCACCACCGCACCCTCCTCTGGTCCTTTGGTATGAAAAGCTCATCACTTTCTGCCTCTTCTAATGACTGACTCAGAAAAAGAAAGAAAGAAAAAAATCAAACGCGATAGCGTTGGTAATTATGTATAACGTTGGCCCTTGTAGCCCGCTCTCTCTCTTTAAAAGATTAATTCAGTGCATTTCCGATTTATATCAATCCCCGAGATGAAATGTCTTTTGGGATTTGTCTCGGCCATCACTAAAATGCCAAATGTAGTATTTTCTGCTAAGCCGTTAATACACTAGATGAGCTGTTGAGCCTGTGCACACACGTCTACTTTTACAAATCCCAGGCTGCATATTTCTTATTAAGCAATTATGAGTGTGTGTATGTGTGTGTTGTTGCTGTTGTTGTTGTTGTTGTTGTTGCAAGAGCTGAGAATCCTCTTTGAAATGTGAGATTAGTGTTTTTGTTAAAGGCACAACACAGAAACACACATAGATGCTTCTGCATACACAAGATGAATGAAGGCACAACCCCAGATGTGTGTGTGAAGAGTCTGCAGGTATACACACAAACACACTTTGAAAATCCCGCAAGTAGCATGCATTTGAACAGATCCACTTACACAAGGAGAAAGAGGATGTCGTCACACTCGATATCAAATGGAGTGCAAGTGTTAGTGCAACTATTCAAGAACTGGAGCTCACATCCATCGACATCCATCATGTCCTAACTGCGTTGTATTACGGTGCCGGGCACCAGTGAAGGACCGGATTATACCCACCGCTCTCCTACAGCAGTCTAATCTGTCACCTCCCAGAGCAAATCCCCCATGACAGCATGCATCCCAAAAAAAAAACAAAGCGTCAATAACAAAGACTTCAGATCCTGCGACCAGCTGCAGCGCTCCTCTGATGACCCCAAGTTCACACGGCCCTCCACGGGGACACAGGAGAGAAGGTACTGTATCGCATTAACGCCCTCGGATGAAATGCTCCCCCGAGTAAAACACAGCACGAGCAGCACTTAGAAAACTATGTGATGAACAAAACTGGAATTCCATATATATATATATATGCATCTATATATATATATATATATAGATACATATAGTGACAAGCATGCATACGTGTTTTAAGGAGTAGGGAGGAAAGAAAGAAGGATAAAATGACTAAGAGAGCGATAGGTTATATGACCGACCTGCCACACTGTCCAGCGTGCGTCGGTGTTGTCCGGGGGCCAGTCCAACAAACACCACCTCCTTCCTGAAGTGGCCGATCCTCGAGAAGGGCAGCACAAGGTCCCGCCCACCCAGGAGCTCAGCCAATGAGGGCTCGAACTGAGCCAGCACGGTTGCCGCCCTGTAAGGGAATATACACACGCATCAACAAACACACACAAACAAACACACACACACACACACACACACGTCACAACACTCACCGCAACCCCCACTCGCCAAATCACAACATAATCCTCTTTCTCGCTCACTCTCATATTACATAACGGGTGAATCCAGTGATTATTAATGACACAATCTTCTGCATGGGGCATCAGTATCGCCACATAACATGGCTGACACGTCCCAGAGCTGCATCGAGGTGCTCATGTGGTCACGAGAGCTTCAGAATATGAAATATACTTTTTTTTTCCTCTTCTTCCAAAGCAAATATTCAACGTGGAAATGAGGATTTCACCGTTTCTTTTTTTAGTTCATCGAAAATACTGGAAAACGGTCACGTTTCTCCTCATGCGGGGACTCGACTTTGGTTGTGAATTTCTGTATTTATATGGTCGATTATACCATTACTAATGCGAGCAATGAGACGATTGTGATCATCAATTGGAATAAAAGCCTCGGATGACATCATAGACTCCGCTCTATCCTCAGGCACTGTCGTCATTCAGCAGCGTTTCATTCGAGGAATATAAACTGAAAACATTCCCAAGCGTATCAGCAGGTTTTCCTGAAAGTAGTCACTGCAGAACCCTGCAGAACACTGCAGAACCCCGCAGAACCGTCTCTGAGCGGTCACTGAAGTCTCTCTGGGGGAGCAATAAGCAACAATTGTGAGACCAGGACAAAAACTAGAAAAAGTATCATTATCTTTAGAGGAATAGACGTAACGATGAATCACAAAAATATTTCAATGTACAACGCAGAAGAATATTTTAAACTGATCGTCTTTTCTTACTCAAGTTAATAAGAAAGTTCCTCAATCAGTAATTCCTAAACTCACGATGGTTCCTATCCAGAGAGTTTAAGGCGTAAGACTTCTTTCATGACACTTGGAATAAAATGAAAGAACAACTGTTCTCACTCGTCACTGTGAGCAGTCGGAGGAACTAGATATATTCTCAATGTTATTTTGTATTTAGCATTCCTAATTTGGGATTGCTTTAATTAGGATGGTTCTGTAAAAGCAAACATTCCTGTCCTAAAATAAGATCATTTATTATTCCTCATAGCAATTACAAAAATGTTTCTGTAATATACCAAAAAACCTAAATGTCCTCATAAACTGGGATAAGATAGGATTTCAGACTGAGGGATTTTCTGTCATGAGGTTTTTGTGTATGTGTGTACAGAATGATTGTACAAACACACACACACACACACAGCAAGGCTGTGTGTGTGTGCGTGTGTGTGTGTGTGCGTGTGTGTGTGTGTGGGTGTGTGCTTATGTGTGTGTGTGTGTGTGGCTTATCAGCATTCATATGCATTTGTGTGAACATAAAGGGGACAAATCAATAATGCAATGCATATGGTTGTCTGCAATCACACTTATTGATACACTAGCACCATTATGGGAACAATCTTGTTGTTTGAATATTTCCATGAACTAATACCAGTTCATGGACTGTTCAGCGGACAAGTGTGTGTTGTTGTGCTCTTGTACGTATGCCTCTAATAATCAGCTGATGTGACGCATGCCCTTTCAGCTCAGCTGACCTACAAAATAAAAAAAAATTGTCGTAACGCAGGACTCCTGCAAATTAATGGGTTTGTTTGTTTCTTTGTGCGTTTGTGTGCATGCGCATCGACTCACAGGTCCACTTGCTCCTGACTGGCGAGGTGAGTGACTAACAGCGTGATGTGGAGCGTTGGCACCGGGATCATGGCTCTGGCCAATCGGGGCTCCTGCTGAAGCACCGCCTCTTGGACCTCGAGCACAGCGGAACTGATCTGTGATTGGACGCACTTAATTAGCAGCAGCAGACGGACGGGGTAAGTCTGAACGGAGGAGGAGGAGGAGGAGGAGGAGGAGGAGGAGGAGGATGACTTTAATGTGCTTATGATAGAATTCATAGCCATGTTGTTAGCTTGATTTCATTCCTTTTAAATGATGCTGCGTTTATAGAAACACACGTTTTTACGTGAAATCTTTCGATCAGGTGGTTGAGTTGCAGACAAGAATAACATTGTGTTATTTCGCTCATATTAATATACAATTCATTAAAAAATAAATGGCAGATGTAGAGAAAGTATCTGCATTTATGTGATAGTCGGGACACGATGTGCACAAACTTCCTCGGACCGCAGTGAGGTGAAGGGTGCAGCTCACCCGTGTGTCGGTGATGGGGATGGAGACGAAGAAGTTGGGTCGTTGGCTCTCCCTTTTTTTCTTCTTCATCTCAGCATCCTCTTCACTGTCCACTCGTCCTCCGTTGTCTCCTCTCTTCCTCTTCCTCTCACTCTCCGTCTGGGCTGACTTTGAGCTGGAGACTACAGAGAAGGAGAAAGCAAACTTTATACGTACATTTTTTAATTTTTTTTTTTTACTTCATCAAAACACAATATTAAGAATATACATACATCCGAGCTCTTTCCATGACGTGGGGCTGGTCAGAGAGAACGGAAGCTCCGACATTAAAGTACCCAAAGTATCAGCCGCCTTGAGCTGCTTCTTCATCAGTTTCTTCTTCGCCCTCCTCATCTGCGTCCTCGTATGCCTCTCTACTCGAGAGAAACATTACAATACAACAAACACACATATTGTATGAACATGAATAGGAAAGCACTTTTTTACATTTTATTGGGAACATTTAACAGCCTTAAGTCCATGCCATCAACTGCGCTTCATTTGATCACGGAGGTAAAAAAAAAAGACACCTAAAAAGAGGTGAAGACACATAAAAGAGGAACACATTGGGTGGAGCCACATAATAAACATGTTATAAAATGAAGCTACATGCAAAGATAATACGCATGCAGATTTTTTTTTAAAGCGTCACTGGCGCTTTATTGGTTCATCGAGTTATGAAAGCTTTGCAGCTGAACTATGCGACGGGCACATTGATGGAGATCATTATTTAAAAAAGAGAATCAATGAGAAATATATATGGGAATAGTTCCACTGGATGCAAGGTAATAAAGTATTTATTCTCCGTCACATTGCCACGCATATGAAATGTCCATTGAGGAAAGTGGGCGTTAACAATAATAACATATTTTATGCATTTATTTTAATAGCTTTATTAACAACACACTAGTAGTTTGCCCCGTACCTTGCTCTAACAGTTCGACAGGTGCTGAACTCACCTGGCACTGTGGAGGCTCCGGGGGCTTGTTGGACCTCTGTGCTGACTGCATCCACCCGACATGGACTCGTCTTCTTCCCCTCCTTTACTTTTGTCCCACTCTCCTTTTTTTTGGTCACACCCTCCACCTCCTTCTCTTCCTCATCCTCTAAAACAAGTGTCCTCTCTTTGGCCGGCATAGCAGCTCACGTGCTGCTGCTGCTGCTGCAGACAGGACTGAGCATAACACAGAGGACGAGTGTAACCTAGGAAACCACCATCGTCATTATCATCATCATAATAGTGCACTTTGTGTTAACCTAGGTTTTGTCGGGCATCATGAGTTTCTTTTCTTTCATGTTAAGTTTGTTAACCCTCCTGTTATCTTCAAATTAATTAGAATATATATATATATACACATATAGTTTCGCAAGTTTAAGTGTGAGGTACTATGTTTGTTTGTTGACGACCTAAACAGCCTTTTAAATAAATAAAAAAGTTGATATTTCTTATATGTTTTACACAGTGAAAAACAGCTGTTTCCAGTTGTCCCTAATAAATTAGGAAGTCATGAAATATGAAGCAAAAAGCATCTCAATCATTTGTTAGAGAGCTTAAACATTGAATGGGGTCAAATTGACCCCAAAGGTAACAGGAGGGTTAATTACCTTCACTCGGAACCGGTGTGCAGACAGCTTCAAAAGTAGAAATGGGACGCAGCCTCCGAGGCGGCGGCGAGTTCACTGACAGCGAAGCAGCCGCTGGACGCGACCCATTTGTGAACACGTGGTTCTGGTCGGTCTCAGCGGGACGCGGCCGAAGCGCGTGACACCTGGCAGGGCGCGTGACCGACTTTAGCGCACGTTCATCTTCCGTGAACAAGGCGTAACGGCTAACTTAACTCCAGCTAACATGGCCGCGCAAAACTGGTACGAGTAGCCTCAAACTCTCTTCGGGACGGTTACCGACGAGAAACCTCGAGAGGCGGACTACTTTGTGTCCCCGTCGGTAACACGAGTGTGACATATATCAAACAAATAACGATAAATAATGTTGAAGTCCACCGCACGCGCTAACTTGGAACGCCGAGTGTAGGCAGATTGTAAACAATGTTCAACTTCCGGTCTGGTTTTTCAGACCAAAATAGCGTTTGCTTTTTTTTCCTTTCAAAATAAAAGCATCGGGCGCTTGACCGAGTGATCATTTTAGTACAAAAGTGTTTTTTTTTTTTTACTTGAACATTTTAATTAAGTTCGATGTTTAAAAATGTTAAACCTATGTATTTTTTAAGTCATTCAGGATAAACTATTCATATATAATTACTACTGCGTTTGAAATATTGTTCATCAAAACATTGCATCTGTATTTTAGAAACTTTGGAGAAACCCCATTGTGCAGTTTTCTAATTTGAAATCATTCGATCTCAATGTGACTGAACACATGTTGACAAAAAATACACCAGTGGTGAGGTTAAATGAGCTAAACTTACTATAAATGATTTACCATAAAATTATGTTAAGGCTATTGTTACACTACGTACATCCAAAAAATTAGCCACGTTTCTGTGTTTTAATCATAATTACAATGCCATTAAAAAAGGACTCCAGACTATATGATTACACATTTATTGCATTTATTTGAGAGTATAAGAAATATTAACCATGTCACCTAACATACACGTTCTACAACACAATTATATAGTATGGGACAGCAAAATTGCACACTCATAATTTGAAGCAAACATGTTTTTTTTTTGCATTAATTATTGAGTATGGTGTTGAGAAAAATAGACACATTTACTGAGCTTTGTGACACTCTTTAATCCCTTTAATTAAGTCCTAATATATACTGAAACAGTAGCAATTGGAGAATTGATTATTCAATAGTTCAGTAAAGAAAATGAATATCATTATAACTATAAGTCTGATGATCTGTAGCAGCTCAAATACTCAATTCAACATTTTCCCTTAAATCTATACAATCCAAAATTTACAAAATGCAAGTTATATGATGAAGCTTTTGATAACTCTTTGTTTAGCTATTTAAACCCATGAGAAAAAAATCATCGAAAATATTCAGTAGCCACGATTATCTTACAAGGAGGATATAATAATGTTTTCTGCAATGTGTTTTGTTTTTTGCTGTTGGTGCAACCCATTGCATGAACTGACTGTATACCATCCGCAAAAATGTTTACTTCGGGTTAAGTTACCAATTCCGGGGGTTCCATTTATTAGTTACCATCAGCACTCTTGCTGTCAGCACGCCCGCCCTGGGTATATCCACCTCTACCGTAACTCCTCTGGATGAAGCTCTCCTCTAATTTCTTTTGTATCTCAGTGACAGCAGCATCATTTTGGTCCCCCTTCAGTAACCCACATGTCTCATGGTAGAACACGTTGACACGCAACACAACTCTAGCGTCATCAGGTTTTACTTTCATCGAGCTCACAGGCTTGACCTCGTGTGTGTGGTGCATCAACACCAGAACGATCGGTTTATCATCTGAGGACACCGAAAGAGAGAAGGGAGAATGAGAGTCACCAAAATATTGACTTTCACAAAGACACATCGATATGTTGATAACTAGAATTGGATCATTTAAGTCAGAAATAACTTTCCAATTCAAAATGTAATCAAAAGTATAACAAAAAAAAGCCAAATTGTAAACAAATGATATGCAATTTTTATTTCAATAGGAACGGACTGAAAAATCCTTCCCTTACCTTTTATATCAACCATGGCTGCATCCACATCTGTCCCAACGCGGGAACTGATCGGACAGAAGACAAACGTGATCTTGTTGTCCTGGGCGCCGACACAAGGCCGGAGCCGTTCCTGAAATGGTTTCTCTACTTCCTGCATCAGCATCCGGTGGGTGCCGAAGGTTTTACCGCCGCCGACAACCATCTTGTACAACAACGTGGCTACAGAAAGAAAAATTGTTCTGCGTGTGACACAAATGTATACATTTACAAGAACACCAGAGTATAATTATTCTTCAAATATTTTGGATGGATAGCTCAGAATAATCATGGCAAAAAAAACGAAAAGGTAACACGCTCAAATCATCTATTTATGTTCATTGATACATTTTGTTAAAAAAGAAAAGACAATGTCTCATAACTTTACGTTGATAATAGACAACATACAGTTTTTCTATAGGGAAGGTTATGAGTAAACCTTCTCTTTAGGAACTTGTATTGGAGAGCTAACACAGCCAAACAGCTCCAGGAGGGACAACAAGCTCAATTTGAAGTGGGTCTAATTATCACGTGACTTACGGTCCAAAAAGTCACACCTCACAACCAGTCAAAAGTTTGAAATCTGCCACAAAAGCGTGATTGGGTCCAGAGGACGGCTCTATATTTGTCTTTGGCCTTTTATTGACTTTGAAGGTGAGAGAGAATATTTAGATTTTTTTGTAATCCTCTAAACAGATGTTATTGTGAATGATTGGTTTGCAACAAAACTTATAAAAACTTAATCAAAGCATAAATAGGAGGTGAGTCGAGGGTTAGCGCTACTGGAAATATTAGCCGAGCATACGATGGACTGACGGATCCATTTATCTAACCACTGAGTAGACTAAAGGTAAAACAATAGTTTTCTCCACCTTTCTTCCTATGTTAATATATATATATATATATATATATATATATATATATATATATATATATATATATATATATATTTTAAACGTTGTTGAAGGAATGATGAAAAAAAAACAAGTATAAAAAGCAATTCCCCAGCATACGTTTATCAAAAAGATTTCAAGCCATTAAACTTTAAGCCGAGTCCGATATTATTCCCCAACACACAATTGTACCCCACTGTGGGCTTTGTGTATGAGTCAATTCACTGGATAAAAAAAGGTATTTCCGTATCATAAGGCTAATAATGCATTTAAAAAAAAAAGAATTGTAGACAATGAACAAATATGAGAATGAGATTCACAAGAAAACTGTAGTGGGAAGAGGAAGAAAGAGTTACCTTGTGTAACCTCAAATTGGATAAAACATGAGAGGGAGAGAGAGAGAGAGAGAGAGAGAGAGAGAGAGAGAGAGAGAGAGAGATTCACCTCCTGTGTCTTGTTGAAAAACATTTCTTTTGCCACCTTGGGGCTCAACTGGATAATCACTCACACCTGAGGGATGCTCTGTTAGGAGAACGGCAAAATGAAATTACTGACTCCGAATGAAAATATGAAGAGGAAGAAAGTGAAAGTGATATTTACTTGGTGGTTCCTGGCGACCAGGGGGGCCACTTTGTTTAATGTTTCGACCAAAGGCATCTGAGGTACCCAAACCTGAAAAAGAGTCCGTCACATAAAATGATATTATTACTTAATGACTCAAATTATTTTAGTATATATATTAAAAAAATAAAAATGTAAAAATACTACTGATTAAGCATATGTGACGTTAAGGAGAGGGAGATTCACCTCCTGCTTCTTGTGAACAGCCGTCGGTTTGGCCGCTGTCCGGCTGATCTGCGCTGAATTCTTCCAGAAGGCCGATGTGAGCGTCCAGGAAACTCTGGATGGAATTCACTTGGGTCTTCGTGTCCTTCAGGATTTGGAGGTAATCAACCAGGACCCTGTTGTTAGTCAGAGCAGCTGGAGAGAGAGAGAGAGAGAGAGAGAGAGAGAGAGAGAGAGAACCGTGTTAGAATCTGGATGACCGCTTGCATCTGGATGGCGCACAATTATGTCAGCGCTGAGGTCGGCCATCGAGAGCGCCACTCAACCCCAAGGACGGCAGGCGGAATTGACGTAGGTATCTTAGGAAGGAAGGAGGATGTACGCTTCATCGTTAGCACACTGGTCATGATGCTGAATATTATCAAAGAGACTGAGATGGAGTAGTGCCAGTGAAATGTGTGTGGCTGCAGGAGTTAATACTTTACAAGCTGTTTTAGGAAATGTTATGTATAAATTCATCTGCCGGGTTGATGACTCCGAAAATTAAACCATCATGGTTTGATCAAATATAAAGTTTAGTACTACACGCTGCCATCTGTGGAGACATTGGTACAGCTGTCTATTTATAAAGCATATGTAGTTCTATGTATTTGTCTTGTGATTTTGTATGTATTTTATTCTATTAAATGTTTTGTACCTTGAGTCTGAAAAAAAAGTTTGATTCTCAGAAAGAAATCCACGATTAATTTGACCTACATACGGATAAATGAGTGTTGAATTCAGACGCGTGCTTCACTTGTTTATGTTTTATATTCAGTTTAGGTAATAATAAACCTAAGCGCTGAAAACAATTATTACTATTTAATGTAATTGTGGTGAAAACCAGGACAATTTGGACCAACTTTTTCACACAAATGGGGACATTACACATTTACATAATACTGCCTCCACTATCAAACAGTAAAAGTGAAAGTAACCTGTACACACCCATGAAAGAGTCACGTGGGAGGAACCCCTTCAGTTTTTCCAGGAGCTGTTCAGCAATCGGCTGGAAAAAAAGAAGATATTACACTACATTGTTTTGCAAATATAGACCCGTTTCTACACATTGTATCTTCATTTAAATACCCTTTGTAATCACACTCGTTGGCTCACCCGTTTGTGGATGATGTCATAGAGGGTCCTCCTCAGCTTGAAGGCCTGACGTTCCGGGAACAGTTCGTGCAGATCTTCTCGCGTCAGCGTCAGGATCTCGGAGTCCGTGCGTAACCCCGCCGCTACAACGAGGTGAGGAGTCGGGTCAGAGCAGGAAAAACATTACGCAGCTGGGTTCCCGCTCTCAGCCGCCAATCACGGCGAGGCAGTGCGCACGCTGGTCAAGGTGCGTGCCTGTGATTGGTGGAGCAGAGGGGGAGGCGGGGTTAACCTGTCCGGGGAAACGGGAGTTCTTCGCTATCATTAATAAAAGGTGCATTAAAGCCCCAATATGTAACTTTTCCACCTTAAACTTGACTTTTAATATGTTGATTTGCGCCTCCGCCACTGCCATCGGGGGTCTGTGGCCAGAAAACTGCTGAATGTAAGATGTTGGGACCGGCCCGGTACTTCCGGTTGGGGAACAGGAAGTACTTCAACTTGCTTTCTGGCAGTGACTACCAACGTCATATAGTGCCAGTCCACGCTCACAGGTGACTTTTTATTTGCTCCACTACGCGACGCGTACAGACAGAATGACATGCCGCGGCTGAACGGCTCGCTGCGGCTGCCGAGACACCTGCCGGTGTTCTATCATTTCATGCTACTTGTCAAGAACTGCTACCTTGTGGTACTGCACATGCGCCGAGTCGATTTTCCGAGTTTTTTTGACACGGCCATAATGTTTTGCCACCCTGTCGTGGACGTCTGATAACGGGGAGTGACATCCTCAAAATCCCGATTATTTCCCTAGTTAAAAGTACATTCAGCATGTATATTGTACAGGTAGTAATAATATGTAGTAATGACATGTAGATTAATGAGTGATAAGCAGTTGCTATTTCTTTTGTGTCAACACATTATTGTAAACATGAGTTTGTTCACATTATCAATAATAAAGTACTGGTTTATTATTAGAGTATTTAGTGTTGAAGATAAACACTTTAACAGTGAAAAGTGAAACATTGAACTTTGAAAGAAAAGCATATTTTGATAGTACAATAACATCCTATCAGATAGGGTAGCATGAATCGATACACACCTATCAGTTTATGCAGCGGGTAGCAAATTTTTACAAGGCAGCAAAAAATGACAGAACACCTGCAGCGCGCATCGATCAGCTGGGAGATCAGCTGGGAGCTCACAAGCCGGAAGAGCCATATATGGCTCGAGAGCCAGGAGTTCACGACACTGAAGTAAACGTTAAATACCTGAAGGGGGCGCTACAGGGGAAAAGTTACATAGTGTCACTTTAATAACACGCGTTATTCGTCCTGCTGCATTTAGGCGAGGCCAGGGCCATAAAATGCGCGTGCTGGCTCACTGTTACGACTGTCACGCGCTAAATATAAATATATTGCCTATTGCAGGCGTTGTGACGAGGCCTATATGTGTGCAGCTCAACAGTCAGCTGTGCTTATACAATCTGTAACTATAGATTTATGGTTTTATTTGATGTAATTATCCTCAATAACAACATTTAAGAAATATTATATTTTTATCAATATATTTTTTTTAACACTTACCTTCCAACACACTAGCTGCTTGTGTGTTTTCGCCCTTTATTTTGCCCATTAGGAATGACATGATTTCAGCTGTAAGAAAAACAGAAGGATTACAAAAAAGTCACATTTATAGCACGGATTATACTTTCTCTGCGTCTCTTCTGGCTTCACACGAACCTCTGGCGTTCCTTTAAAGTAGTCGGATCACACGACAGATGACTGACTTACTGCAATTGAGTTAATTAGTATCCACCGTTCGGGGTTAGCTGTTATTTAACCAAATGAAGTACAAAAGTCTTTGGAGTATTTCCTTTTCGAGGTCGAGCTCGTGTGAATCCCCGTTCACAGTGAAATGAAAGTGAAACTTTCAGAAAGGGAGAAATTCCTCTTCTTCTTTGGAATTGTTGCATTAGCGCCCTCTACTGGCCGTCCACGGAACTCCCCACTCACTCAGTGACCCGCTTCTCAACACGTGCATGTGTACAGCCGCGCCAGCAGGGGGCAGCACTGCACCGCTCCTGTCTGAGCCCGCGCAGGTAATTCAGCTTCATTTAGCTTCATTTCATGGGAACTGATGCTCAATGTTCTGTGTGGGTGGATCAATAATTGTGGATGACATGGCACATCAACAATTCTCAGTAAAAAAAGAAAAGGCTTATTGGTTATGAATATTCTGGGGTCATTTCCACACCTACTCTAGGCTCATTAACCTTTCTGCTTAAAAGGGTTGAAGAGGATAAGTGGATGTGCTTTAGGTGTTATTGAAGCTGAACAACAATATGATTATGATTCATTTATAATAATATGTATATAAATACATATACATATATATATATAAATAATACATAAATATATATAACTATATATTAAACTTCAACAGTCAGCACAGAATACATTTACATTTGATTATATTTGTAAATATATGTTAACATATTAATGTCCAGCTACCTACCTACGGACTAACCTACACCTACCTACCTACCTACCTACCTACCTACCTACTTACCTACCTATCTACCTATGATCTATCCATCTATCTATCTATATATATATATATATATATATATATATATATATATATATATATATATATATATATATATATATTGACCTATCTATCTACCTATCCATTTACCTATCTATATCTAACTATCTCCATCTACCCATCTAGCTGTATATATCTATACCCATATATCCATCTATCAACTTACATATTTATCTATATATCTCTCTAACCTCCTATCCATCTATCCATCTCTTGGACAAATAAAAGTGAAATGAATAAAAAAAATCCAACCTGCTGTTGCTCGTCTGCGGGCTGCTCCGCTCCCCCAGAAGCCTTGGGCCTCTCCGAGAGAGCGACACTAACAACATGGCAGCTCAGGGTTGTGGCCTCAGACGCTCTCTTCTTCCCGTCACCCACAGTGTGGAAAGATGAAAAATACAGAAAAGCAAAGACACAAAAGCCGTTGTGTATTTGTCTGTTGTTTCCAGTGTCTTCCACCAGTTTGCTGGAGTCTCACACTGTCGGCAGACCCCCGCCGTGCTTGTCTCCTTCCTGTACAGCAGTGGACTAGAAGATATAAATAAGTCTTCTGCGGATCTGAATGTTCACTTTTTTGGGGCTTTATTGAAATGAATAAAGAAAAAAGATGTAGAAATAACTGTTGTTTCAGTGACGTGGGGTGGGCCAGAAGATGGTAACTCTTCTTCCTGAAGGTCGACGTGAGCATCAAGTCTGGATCCAATCTCACTTGGGTCTTCGTGTCCTTCAGGATTTGGAGGTAATCAACCAGGACCCCGTTGTTAGTCAGAGCAGCTGGATGGAGAGAGAGAGAGAGAGAACCCGGCTGGGCGTGTTAGAATCTGGATGACCGTTTGCATCTGGATGGGGGACCAATTATGTCAGCGCTCAGGTCGGCCATCGAGAGCGCCGCTCAACCCCAAGGACGGCAGGCGGAAGTGACGTAGGTACCTTAGGAAGGAAGCAGGAAGTACGCTTCACCGTTGGCACACCGGCAGGATCTGTCAGAAAGAAAACAACGATGGACTTGACCTACATACGGACGAATAAGTGTTGAATTCAGACGCGTGGTTCGCGTGTTTATGTTTCATAGTCGGGTGAAGTAGTAATAAACCAACTGTTGAAGATGGTAAGTCGCATATCAGAGGTCCATCTGTGTGATTCAGAAAATTAAGGAATCTTAAGAAGAGAAGTTTCCAGGCTATGATTTGGCCTGCAGCTACATTTCTTTAGATCAAACAGGTTCTGCAGATTTTAAAAAAGAGAGAACAACAAACTGATGTCTCGCTCCTCCTTTCTGATCTCATTTATCGCGATCAAGATTATATCGAACATGTGTCACTCTGAGTAAAAGGCTAAAAATTATTTTATGGTGCATTTTAATTTTTTATCATTTTTATTTTTTTCCATGATATAATATCCGGTTCATTCATGCGAGTAATACAATTTAACTTAAGAGATAATGCATCAGACAAAATAGAAACAAGATTGAATCTTGACATCTAGTTGTTTTTATGGAATTAATCTGAATAAGATGATCTAATAGTGAGTGAACATTTATGATAACGCGAAACAAATTAAGCTTCCGCAAACCAAAAGTTACACATTGCTTCACACGAGGCGGCAGATTACAATCAATACATAATCAAGAGACAGATACCAGATTGTTCTCTTTCTTTTGTCAGAGCTTTTCTATTTATTGATTGCTGTGAGAATAAATACATTTTTAAAAAGTAAATAAAAAATAAAAAATATGTCTATGAATGAATGACTTTATTTATTTTCGATCAGCAAAATATACAACCACCAAGAATTTAAAAAAAGAAGAAAGCTATCTGGCTTATAAGTGCCCAAACCTATGATTGCCTAAAAACAACAACAACAAACCCAGAGGTTCAAGCATTTGTCCCCATAATCCATTACTTCATTATGCTTTATCAATACAGTCAAGTCTATACTTCTCCAGTCATGGTTTGATTTGTTTTTTTTCTCTCAATTGCACCAGATTTTGACTGTCTTTGATTGCAGAGTAATCCCTAATTGGCATTTATATATAAATATATACCCCAAAAAGGTATTTGTAGTTTATCACCCATCCAAGTGAATAATAAAAACCTGCAAAAAACCGACAGCATTTATACAATTAGGTCACAACAATTAGTCACTGTAGAGTTTGTAGCATTGTCTGGACTCTTATTGGGTCAAGTCCTCTTATTTGTCCATTTCATATCGTATCCTCCGCCCTCTCCATCTTCTGTTCTACTGCGCCGACTTTACTGCGTTAAGTACATACCAAGAAAATTGACACCGGCGGAAGTGTTTGCGGATGAGCTTTAGGATTTCGACAGTGTGATCGAAAGACATCAGGCTGTTGTTTAGTTTGGATTTGAGTCTTGATAACAGGATTATGATATTCGCTGTGAAGTCCGCTGTGTGCACTTCAGCTCTGTTACGCTGCAGCGCCGAGGCCGATAATGTAACGGGTGTGGGGGGCTGTCTGTGGCAGGCGTTTGGAAAACAGCACCTGAGATGACAAAGTGGAGGAGACACATGTTTATCTAATACTAATCCTTCAGGGAGGTGGAATCGTGTGGCAGGGAAACAAAACAACAGCTAAAGGAAGATAAAATCAGCTGGGAACTCAGTTTTATTGTCATTTATTGCAAATAAAATCCATATAATTTGGTTAAAAACAACAACAACTGTCACAACCAATGAAATCCAAAAGGAAAAAAAAAAGTGACTAATGAATAATTTTGCCATTTTCTACAGTTATGCAAATTAGGGATTATCGTGCAATTTCACCCCACAGCTGGCAGAAAGAAGAAGAAAAAAGACAAGAAATCGAGCAACAATGACAGAAAACAATGCGCCTCGCCGTGTGTGCATAACAACGAGAGCCCATGTTGACCTTCGGATGTTTTACTCGAGGAGTAGAACGCTTTAAAGTGACGAAGAAGACATTCCCTGCATGCATCTGGGATCCTTTGATACGAGCTGCGGCAAGATAAGGAAAGATGAGACGCTGTAAAACAGGAAAGCGATGATGCAACTGGCGCTCCTTCACACCACCACGAGTCTCCTCCTTCCCTCTTAACACGCTCAATTATTGCAAAATGAGATTTTTTTTTCCTTACTTAGGCAACATGTTAGATTAAAAGTCAGGTTTTTGTAGACTCAAACTCACACACACACACACACACACACACATAGACACACACACTCTCTCTTGCTCACAGTCACAGACATTGCCCTCAGTTATTATGCATTCATAAATCAAAAGGTTGTGACGGGAATTAATCTAAAACGATGGTGAGTGTAAGTCACCGGATGCAAATATGACAGCTTTATTAGAAAGCTAGATTGCTCGAATTTGTCTGAATTAATGTGACCCTTTTTTGATTAAATAGCAAGCCCCTCCCCTCGTTCTTACTGAGTGGAAGCTGAGCGGGGAGGTGGATTAGGCAACCGCCGAGAAACACCGGCGGCTCGTCGTCACCCGGTTCTATTCCCCCGTTGTCATCGGTTCACATGCCGATACACAACACAGTAATGCTTTTTAATTATGTTCAATTATTCATTCAGTCTCTGATGCAGAGAAACAGAGAAATTGGTTGAGAGCGCTTTGAGTTAAATGCCAACGTCACTAATCAGAGTCACTAAAAAGACGACTGACATGAGTTCTCAGAAGATAAAAGATTTGCTAAATAAATGGCTGAAACATAAATTGCTGATATTTCCCAATAAAAGCCTGCTGACTGTTATCGGATGCTTTGTGATTTTTAAAATGTATTTTATTCTATATAAACTGCATCAAATTGTGCCCGCAGTATTAATCATCTCTTCTGTCTCAATCTGTCTTTTTCTCATGCTATCCTCATCCCCTCTAATCTTGCAGCATGCGCTCACCTGCTTTTGTTTTTCCCTCTTGATTTGAGGTCACCAGGAGAGGAAGAGGAGGAGGAAGAGTTAAATGACTTATACTACAAATATAATGTGGGTCAGAGGTGATGTGACATATGTATTTATGAGAGAGGTTTTGAAGTTATGATGGAAAGCTGTAGTGTCGCTGCTCCTCTGACTGTCTCAAAGTTATTCCAGCTCTCAGAGAAGAAGAGGAGGAGGAGGAGGAAGAGGAAGGGGAAAAGGGGGGGGCAGTGGAGGGTGAGCGATAACCAGCCTGCCGCAGGGAGAGTGAAGCTAAGTGGCAGCTAACGACAGAATGCAGATCACAGGCCGACGTGCACGACTAGACTGCGGCCCGGAGGTTTGAGCCGAAGAGTTTGGTATTCGATACAAACAGCCCAGTGCAGGGACGTGTGTGTGTGTGTGTGTGTGTGTGTGTGTGTGTGTGTGTCTGTGTGTGTCTGTGTGTATGTGTGTAAGGGAGGGAGCATTCTGGATGTAAGGGCTAAAGAGTGCTTTGGGAGTCGAGCCAGGAGGGGATGTTGCAGCAGCCTAGGCGGGATGACTAAAGCATGAAAGGAGGGTTGGGTAGAGTCCCTCGGGTGGGGGGGGGGAGGGGGGAGGGGGGGGATGCAGCACATCTACGGTTAACCGAGGTACATCTTTGGAACAACAATCGTCCTTGTATAACTGATAGAGAACATCCACAAAAAAAGAGAAAACCTGCACTAGTGGAATATTTCAGGCGGTCAATCGGGCACATTTTGAAGACGTATCGGAGCGGCGTCTTTATTTATTTAGAGTAAAGGGAAATTAAAAGCAGCATCAGAAGTCCCCGTCTTCATGCGGCGGCCTCCACGTGATCACGTGACTCAGATGGCTGCAGGAACATGCACGGAAATAAAACAATTTCTCTCAATGCCGTTTCAAATGGCGTGGGGGCTTCCGACTAATCATTCACTCTCTTGTTGGAATCTGCTGTGAGTATCAGTGTGTGAGCGTGTGCTCAAACGTGTGTGTGTGTGTGTGTGTGTGTGTGTGTGTCCATTTTCCCAGCGTGAGCCAAGCTCCTTAAAGAAAACACACAACATCAAGAGGCAACGACATTTGCTTCGCGCGTGTGTGTAAGCGAGCGGCGTTCGTGTTGAAAGTCAGTGTTTGTGTGTGTGTGACCGGTGTGCGTACGCCTCTCGGTGTGCGTGTCGACCCCCACGCCCGTGTGTCTCGTGTGTGTTTTGCTGTGTGCGATAGTCATGGGAGTGTGATCCCTTTGATCGCGACAGAAGCATGGAGAAACAGATTACCTTCTCGCGGCCGCGCTGACATGAAAGAGCGCTCTCAAGTTGACAAACCCTGCAAGGACATTTAATATCCTCCTCATTTCACCGACAAACACCGGCTTTACACATAGACCTGAATTGAATTACTTTGTGAGTATTATGCTAAATAGTTTGACAATATCTGTCTTATTATTCCATTTTACGGGAGGGTAGAGATATACCGTGCTGGGATGCATGTTGCGCTTTTAAAAAGATTGATGCATGACATTAAATTCAGCAGGAGGACATTTAAAATCCATCCCCAAACTGTGGATACAGCACAAGAATTGAATAGATAATTACAGAGGTTACACAGAATGATGCTAGCCACACAGTGGCAATAACATCAAATTATTATATCATTAAGACCCTTTTTGTGTGAAAATTATTATTATTATTATTGAGTAATATTCAGTTTAGCTCATTTTATTAAGTTACGCCAGTAGCTAGTTAGCTTAGCTTAGCGTAGACACTGGATGCAGGGGGAAGCAGCTAGCCTGGCTCTAACATGGCCGCCTACTAGCTAGTGCCTTGGATGTTTAGTAGTTAACGCGCTATATCTTGTGTTGAGTGTCAAAATGAGACACATTTCACATTGTACCCAGATTAAAGAAAAGCCATACCATATGTTTACCTTGGGACACAAGGCAGGACGGCTAAGCTAACCACCCGTTAGCTTATCTTCTATATTAAGCGTACAGACGTGAGGCCGGTATCGGTTTTCTCATCTAACACTCTGACGTAAAGCAGATAAATACATTTCCCAATTTGTTAAACTGACGGTGTTCCCTTGAGCAAGGCACTCCCGTCTTTAAAAAAAATCCCTACTGGTACAGTAGTTAACCCTCCTGTTATCGTCAAATGTACTAACATATTTTACCCTCGGGGTCAATTTGACCCCAGCAATTAAAATCTCCAGAAAATTATTAGAATTAATATTGTTTCCCAAGTTTAAGTGTCACTTTATATCTGTTTGTTGACTACATAAATAGCTCTTTAAATAAATAAAAAAGTTGATATTTCTTATATGTTTTACAAATTTACCAATGTATAAGTTGTGTGCAGGACATTGAAAACATATCATCATGTGAATTTTAGGTTTTTCCAGTTGTCCCCAATAAATTAAGAAAAGTCATGAAATAAGAAGCAACAAAAATTATGTCAAATTGACCCCAAAGGTAACAAGAGGGTTAAAGACGCACACTGCTGCTACTGCAACACCGGCCAGATGGCTCCTGCAAAGTGTTGACGTGCTTTATTCCTATTATGGTTTATAATAATTATTTATATTGGGGGTCTGATGAGGCATGTACAGTAAACAGCTTATCGTGATTACGATCATGACTCAGCGGGATCATAGGCGGGTGCCGTTGAGACTCTCTGGACTTGTTGGCAACAACCTCATCACAGCGTGAGTGTAATCAGTTGGTGGCACCGCTGAACCTGAAATCTGTTTTGGATTTTCCAGACGGTAGATATGAAAAAGGAAGCGGCTGTCTGAAATGAAAACATAACTAGGAGCGTGGGGGTTTCACGATATATGTCCGAGATGTTAAATATTTATTTTTCGTACATGCAATGATGAAAAATCGTGAATCTTGATAGTTAAGTTGTTGGGCGTCTGTTGATGACTCAGGCGCGCACACACACACACACACACACACACACACACACACACACACACACACACACACATTTTTCCTTATACATAAAAGAGAAACTGAACATATGTTACACTGCTGTAGCGACAGTTTGGACCTGGCATCCCGACCAGGCCTCCACAGCTGCTGCTGTCTAATCTTGTCAGCACGGGCGACGGGTTAAGAACTAAATCTGGCAACCCAGAAGAAGAAGAAGGGGAGGAATGATGCTGGATCATTAGTGCAGTATAGTTTTGTAACTTGTTATATGCTCTTCACCTGTCAAGTATGATCCTGTCATACACCTCTTTCCCTGGCGGCATTTTATTAACAAATGTCATCTCTGTATAGTTATTATAAAACACTTTTTTTTCCTTTTTTTTTGTGCCAAACTACACATAATCAAAACTGACATTTGCAGTAAAAAAAGAAAAAGAAAACTCAAGAGCACCTGCTGTTACAGATATAATCGTTTTTAGGTGACAGCTTGCTACATATAAGCTAAAATGCCTTTTTAATTAGCTTGTCCGTCTATCTTGTAATCGGAAAATTGCTGGTGTTATTCGTTTATATAAATCGTGGATCAACTATTAAAATATGGCCATCCTACAACACACAGGGTTGCGTAACCAAATGCCAGTTCCTTTACACATATGAAAATAAATAAATAACCTTTTTTTTCGTGGTGGAGTACGGAGGATATCACCAAGCCGGAGGAAAGAAGCTGCTCTGTATTCTGAAGGTACGTCAGAGGACACTTCTGTATGGCTCGCCAGACAGCAGCAGGGAGAACCGGCTGCTGTTGGGGTGGTACTCGTCTTTTAATATCCTCTGGGCTCTGCGCAGGCACCTCGCTGATACCACCGACGCTCAGTCGACGGGTAACAGCGATGCTCTGGCCCCTTGGAACGTCTCCAGGATGCTTTCTAGTGTTCCTCCACGTTGTGAATAATTAGGATACTCAGCAACACGTATAGCTCCTTCGCTTGACTCAACTATCTGTTGAATCAATACTGGGGAAAAGTTTGGGGAACTGAAAAAGAAAGTTTTGAAACACAACGTACTTCTCGGAGATGAATGGTTTTGATGAGACTCGAGCAGAGCGGTGATCTGTTGTCGCTGAGGCGTCATAAAATGAGCGCTAACATGTTTCTTTGGGGAATGTGTGAAACCGATCTGTCGCTGAGATTGTATTTGCATAAAAGACGGACAGAATTGTGTGTCATGATATGTGAGTCACACATTGTGTGTGTGTGTGTATGTGTGTGCCATACCCCTCCCATGGTGGTTCAGCGCTGTGTAATGCTACTCTACTGTAGCCTGGGGGCTAGGGTTGCCAGGTTGTGTAAATAAATTAAAGCAACAAATTATGTTTAAAAGCTTTTCCCTCAGGCCAAGAAAAACTAAGATCCATTATTCATTGCATTTACTGCCGGGAATCTAAAGGCAGGTGTGTGTGTGTGTGTCTGTGTGTGTGCGTGTGTCAGTATTTTTGGTCAATTATTCAAAGATTAAGAGCCTTTGTCCCATCACATTATCTCATTGATGAAATTGAATACCATTTACTTTTTGATATCAGTAATGGAAACCACACCGATGGATGCCGAACCTCCGCGTCTCCGTAAATTAGAAAGAAAGAGATTCTCATGCGAGCAACATTTAAAAGCTGCTGCAGCGGTTTTCATTTCCTCCAGCAATCAAATTTCAGTAAACAGAGGAAGACGCGACGGTAAGAAGAGGTAGACGTATTACGACGCTCTGGGAAACCGTGACACGCGAGAACAGCAATAACTTCTTGCAAATATAATTTCATCCTCTTTTTTTTAGATTTAAACTTACTTGAGATGAGTAACCGTAGGAACGGCGTGCGGAGAAGAGCTGCAGCAGTCGTTTCTGTGTCAAGAGAATTCAAAAGGAGGTTATTTATTGTCACGGTTGCCAGGTGCTTTCCCGTGCTGGCAAGTGTTGACTCTCTGTAAATGTATAAAGAGTATGTCTGAAAAATGTACTTGAGATAACGGATAGATAAAACAGAACTCAAATACTCCAGGAAGTTACTAGCTAACAGTCACTAGCTAAAAAGTCACTAGCTAATAGTGGCTTTGTTAGCATATAGACATTAGAGACCTGATCCCGATGCAAACAAGTGAAAATAAGAAATAATTGTACTTATAATGTTGTGTTAAATTATGGTCTGGAAGCTGCTTAGCCCCCGGAACAAACCATTACCCTCAGTGCGGTCTGACCAGATGATGTATAATGTAATAACATTTACAGAGTCTTGTTCAGCGAGCCTTTTATGTTGTAATCAAGTTATGATTTCATCATGATTTAATTTCATTATATGTTACTACTTATCACAAATGCATTCATATATTTACATTTTGTCGGCTTTAAACAGTCGATAAAATTTGACGCAAACTACTCGAGGTAGTAAAATTGAACACTGCTGCTTTTATGTTAATGCATCAATAGTAATGATCCAACGATATATTACATTGTAGAGCAAATAGTGTTACTTTTACTACTGAAACCAATTGTTGTTGTTGTTGTGTATTTTATTCAGTCAATCATTGAAATACAATACAATATTATTATATATAATATACATAACAGAAACACCGAAAGGTAGAAGCAAAAAAATGCTTACATATTCCAATCCTAAATTATTATAATCAAATAAATCAGAAAATGTCTATAAAATAAAGAAAAATAATAAAGAAAAAAAAAAAAAAAAATATATATATATATATATATATATATATATTATTTATTTTTATTATTTATTTATTAATTTATTTCTAAGAAAAATAATAAAGAAAATAAAAAAGAAATATATATAATTTTTTATTTTCTTTATTATTTTTCTTTATTTATATACATTTTCTGATGTAAGGCAGTTCTTTCCCACCCTCATTATTTTAATTCTTCGTCGTATTTCTTAGATTAAATGAGGTTATGGCATATGAGGTATTCACATGTCTTGTTGATCTCATTCTTCCACACCGTTGTTCTTATGTTCTCACCTCCTTTCTTCAGTCCTGTTTTCTCTTAACTGCCGGGTCACGCTGCCCTATTTATTTCAAGAAGAATGATGAATTTGCCGTTGTGCGTTCTTCTCTTCGTCGCCCACCATCATCTGCTTCTAATGTGCTCCAGCTCGGTGTGGAGGTCACCGGTCCAAAGCCACCGCAGGCGAGTTGATCCTCATCTCCACTCGTCTTGGGTCTCACGGAACCTCATCACTTACCTGGCGTGGACCTGGGGGAATGTGAGTCATTGGTCATCTCCAAGTCGACCACCTCCTACGCAGACGTGTATATATAGAGACGGGAGAGGGAGGGCGTGTAGTGAAGGGCTACATTGTCTCATGGTGTGTGTGTGTGTGTGTGTGTGTGTATTTTCACACAATAAAGGTCAAATCGTAAGTAGTGCAGAAAGAGTTAATTTTCCGGGGGATGAATGGAAGTCAATGCAAAGTACAAAAAAAGGTTGCGTGTGTATTTGGGATTTTGGGGTTTTGCTTTTTTGTTTTCGTGGTTTGCAGTTAATGGAAATGTCTGTAAATCTGTAAATACATTGCTAAAAAAACAAAACATTGTTTGAAAAAATATTTAGTCAGAATATTATTGTTGAATTCAACGTTTATGGAGAACTAACTAAATGTGAAAGGTTATCAAGTTTTACTGAACACAAATATGTTGTGCTCCTTTAAACTAGATTCCCAAAAGGAAAATGGAAATAGGGTCAGGAAAATGTCAAATGGAGCGTGGGAGGAATGGATATAGAATAAAATGTGTGAAGAAAACAAAGGATTGTAAAAGAGAAAAAAATAAAGAGTCGACTGAAATAAGTCAGATGATCTTTTTTATTATCATGATTGTGTAAAAACATATTTGTACTTGTGTACTTGTGTTTAATTTAATTTGTATTAATGATCTTTCCCAACATTTTTACAAGATGCAGCTTTTTAAGTTATGAAGAACTCAGAAAAACATTGCAGTCTTGTATCAAACCTTTTTAAAATATTATTTTATTTTTAAAGAGAAATTTAATGAATGTGCAGAATACAGATATGTTTTTTATTACACTATTTCAAAGTTTCAGAATTTAATCATAGGTTTTTAAATTGTCAAATTCCAGTGAACAAGAGACAAACAGAAAGAAACAATACACTGTACATCCTTCTCCTCCCTCTGTTTCCTCTCCTCCCCAGCCAGACCTCCTCTTCCTCTCTCCGACTCTCCTCCCTCCTCCTCGTCTTCACAGCTCCTCAGAGTGGAAAGCTGAAGGCCAGAGGAGAAAACGAGGTGTTCATTGGTCGCGTTAACTTCATCAATCCCAGTTATTGCAGGTATAAATATTAAAACCCAAACTGCAGTTTCTTGGCTGATATTGCCAAACAAATGAATATTAATCTACCTGCACAACATTCTTCTTTTGTCCATCTGTTATCCTGCTGTTTATTGGCCTTGAACCTCTTCCTTTAAACATTCACTGCTTCTTATGTTCATTTCACAATAACTCGGGACTAAAATCTATTTCTGCTCCTCATATTTGAATAAAAACATCTTTAAGTGTAGTTTAAGTTGTCCAACCGTCTCTCTTCTCAAGACTGATGTGTAGTTCCTCAAAAAATAATCAAATCAACATTTTTTTTATTTGCAAATTCAATTTACAATCACAAGACTTTAAATAAATACGTTTACTGTGCATCAATAAGCGATTAACAATGGGAAGCGATATGAAAGTACATATAAGCCGAAGCCGCTTATAATTATTCCGAAACTATTGGTATTGATCTGGATTATTCTTTATTACTTTCTATCAAATGGAAACCAGATGATGCGGCGTCGCCTCCCCCCCTTATGAGATGGCGTATCACACAACAACACTTCTGCTTCCTTTGTTCCGTTTCCATATCGCTGTATTTTCCCGGCTGTGCTCTGTTTGCCACTTGGACACACTGCCTGAAAGCTATTTACAATAAATCTCTGGATTCTGGCACCGGTCCCGGGTCCAACTGTGACAGAAGTTTTGGTAAATATGAAGCGCTCTCGATCACGTTTGCACTGCGGTTAAATAGCAGCGTCTAAAATGGGCCGTGGTGTCTGATAATTGAATAAAGAAGACGATGGGAAGTTTATTTTATGCCTGATTTATTTCCACAATTTAACGGGTTAAGAGGGCGTCGTATTCATTATGACTGTTAGTGAGTGAGTGAGTGATTACGTTCTCCACCATTGTTATTATCTGCACCGCGTGGATTATCACACTCAGCATATAGGTTGCTTTTCATTGCATTCCCATGCTGATTAATCAACCTTCAATATTCAGGATATTAGAATGAGTCGGTGCATGTGAATGTCAGGTCGGGAGTCATGACGTTAGTCGTCTTCGTCAGTAAATGGTTGGCATGAGAGGGGATGTTTTCTTACATGTGAGGGGTTCAGTTAGCTGGTGAATACCTTCCTCCTCCTCATCATCAGGGGCTACCAAGTTGGCTGCAAAGCTCCAAATCATCCCCAGCCAATCAGTGCTCTCTTGAGACGCGACTCCAGCGGGGCTCGATTTCACCGGACGAAAACCAGCTAAATAGAATAAAGAGAATACGAAAACAAAAATAAAAAAATAATCAGAGTACAGTAGAGTATGAAGAAATATTTAAGATATTTTAATGCTTACCTACAAACTAGAAAATTACCATATATTAACTATATATTAATTTTAACAGAAATACTTAAATTAACCCTTCTGTTGCCTTCAAATGTAATAACATCTTTTAGCCCTGGGCTCAATTTGACCCTAGCAATTGAAACCGAGAGAAAATTATTAGAATTAATATTGTTTCCTAAGTTTAAGTTTCAGGTACTTTATGTTTGTTTGCTGACTACCTAAATAACCCTTTAAATTAATAAAAAAGCTGATATTTCTTATATGTTTTACACAGTGAAAAACAGCCTGGGGTCAAATTGACCCCAAAGAACACCGATGTGTACAAGTTGTGTTCCGGACATTAAAAACATATCATCATGTGAATTTGATGTTTTCCCAGTTGTCCCCAATAAATTAGGAAAAGTCATGAAATATGAAGCAAAAAAAACTATGTTAATAATTTTTTAGAGATGTTAAATATTGAATGGGGTCAAATTGACCCCAAAGGTAAGAGGAGGGTTAACTAAATACTTAACTAAAGTGTTCATACACTATGTGTTATGGTTCACAATATGGAAACTGAAAGTCTTACAGCAGGTCGCCCTGAGAGACATATCGATTGATATTATATATCTAACTGGAGTGTGTGTGATGTGTACGGCGGTGTCCTGCTTGCCTCTTGCCCTCATCGCTTTCTTCGCGATGGCGGAGGGCGGCGGGAGACCTGAGGGGGACAGACACAGCGTGAACAGAGGCGGCGCGATGGGAGGAGGAGAGAGGCCGAGCATAGAGCAATAGGGTCTTCTCGTTTCTCAGTTTGTGCATCCTCGATTCCTTTTCCTCACCTATCATCGCGCCGCGGCCCCTCCCTCCTGAGATGCGATCGGAGGAGGAGAGGAAGACACACAGGGAGAGAGAAGTGGAGGCGTTAACGAAATGGGACGACTGCGCACGTTAAAGCGACGTCAATTACGACGCGTTGCACGAGGAGCATCGTCTGTCATTTGTGTTGCTATGGGTTACAGCTGTACGTCATGATCTCATCGTGTTAGCACAACATGTATATTTATTTTTGTGTGTTTCTATGTTCCCGAGACGCGTCTTTTAGACGTCACAAGGGCTTCTCCGACCTCTCCTCTTGATGCATTTCGAGTAACTCGGACATTTTTTAAGAGGTCGATTTCCGGGTCAAAGTGTTCAAGGACGGAGGAAACGAGGAGGCACAGGATGAGAAGAGAGGAAAGACAGCGGAGCAGAGAGGGGAAAAGACACAGGGGAATTGAGAGAGTCCATTAAATCCATCAACAGCCGTCATCAAACCGAATATTTTTAGTCATTCGCAGCCACATACAGCTCGATAGAAATATAGTTATTCCGCTTTAAAGGCAAACATGATCAAAATCAAAACATCACACACATGCTGGCTGAGAACACGGCAAGAAACAAACAACTCAACCAAGTTCTTAAGCAGCATTTCAACATTCCCGAAACACTTTGATCATGTATTCCCACTGTTGACTGAAATATAGTAAGTACACTTGTTGGTTTGCACTCCGTCAGTCAGACAAAACAAATTCCTAATAGGGGAAACTTGGTAATGAAGACCGTTATTTATGGTTAATAGATCGTTTATTAATGCATTATAGATCATTAATGATGCTGAGTTGGTCTGTTCTGCTCTTTATTACATTAAGCTTGACCTCGGCTGTTCTGGGAAACAGCTGCAGAACATCCATTTATTAACAATTAAAAAAGTGCAAACTTAATATGTAATCATACAAATATTAAGGCATAAACACTACTAATGACTGACTGTTGTTGGCTCATTAGACAGTGAGAGGACTGCGGTGCTTATTAACACCACTAACATCTTTAAGTTGATGGCCTCCCAGAAAGCTCAACACCATTATTAATGATTTTATTAATGACTTGATAATTAGTGTCTCACCGGGTATGGAGATTTTTTTTAGCAAATCCAAAAGTGTTTCCTATTCATGGATAATGACTAAGCGGCCATGTGAGTTTGACTTTTGCTAGGTCAGAACTTATTTTGCAAATGTGTGGTTGCTCAACAAAAAAAATAAGTTGTATTTGAATTTCTCTGTTTCCATACATATTTCTAAATGTGGTACTTTAATAAATGGAAACATGAATAAATAAACTCTATTCTGGTCCTTAAAGTCCCATACATTGTTTCTGATTCATAGTCATTTTATACGTTAACAACGTGTTTAAAACTGTGATAAAATACCTTTTAAAATTGAAATAAAATACATTTGAAAACTGTGATGAAATACATTTTAAAACTGTGATACAATACCTTTTAAAACTGTAATAAAATACGTTTTAAAACTGTGATAAAATACGTTTTAAAACTGATCAATACATTTTAAAACTGTGATAAAGTACCTTTTAAAACTGATAAAATACGTTTCCCTTGCATTTTGGAATATAATTTAGCCGGAGACGGGGTGGCTTTACTACCAGCAGCCGCTCTCGTTAGTTGATCTTTTTTAATATTCTCCCAGGTGGAGGAGGTTTGTCGCCAAGTGTGGAGGAGTCGTATAATGCATCCTCATAAACAGCTGATTAATGCACTGACATTTCTTTGATTGGCACTGCAGACCGAGACACCAGGAATAGAAGGCTACCCCCCCAAACCCCCCACCGCTAACTCTCCCATCCTTTTATTGCCTTTACTTATTCATTCAGTCTCTCCTCCATACACCGCTCCTCTTCCTTTGTTTCTCTCTCTAACTCACTCCATGTCCATTTTATTCTCTCTCCTTTCTATTTTCTGTCTTCAGTCTTTTCTTTCATGTTCTCATCCTGTGACTTTCGTCTTCTGCCTGCTTCTCTCTCTCTCTACCTTTTAATTTTTGTGTAGTTTAGACACCGCATTAAAAAAATTAGAAATAGATTAGAAATACCAAATTGTGGCGCAAAGACTTATAAATAAAATAAACCCAGAGGAAAAAACCTCTCGGAGGAGAAGAGAATAAAGTAGCAGTAAGAGACGCATCGGAGCTGGATAACAAAAGCTAAATTATTTATTTCGGTGTAACACTGACGTGGGAGAGCAATAAGGTTTTGCAGTGTAAGACCTTCATCGGCGATGTCTGATCTGCTGTACTGTATTTTTCTATATAGTATCCAAGTGTGTGCTCCTCTCTCCATATTTCTATATACTTCTGGTGCTATTTTGTCTATTATTCCTCTCTCCCTACACACACACACACACACACACACACACACACACACACAAACACACACACACACACACACACACACACACCACTATCTCTGCTCTTTCACAACAGGGAGGATTGCATTTCTTCTTTATTGTCCGAGAATGTCTCCTTGCTGTTTCATTTACACACGCTGGCCTTTATTGAAATGTCACGATGGGAGAAAAGCTTTTGTGATTAAAAATGCAGCCCAGCATTTTGTCATTGTCAACTTGCAAATATTTACCTCGGAAAATGGAAGTCGACTTCTACGTACGGGGCGCAATTTGTATTTTCTCACGAACACAGGAGTCATTTTTTATTTTAGCATTCAGAGAGAATGAAATATCTGAAATATCATTCTCTGTTTAGGTGTTCTTGGAGTTTCATGGTAACCACATGAAGCTGAACATATTTTTCAATGTCAGCTGTCGCAAGAAAATCAATCTTCAAAAATTGCAGAAATCATTCAACTTAAAAACCCAACAGGCCAATTTATTGTCGTCATTGGAGACAAAAGTCATAACCCAACACCTAGATGTCTATTTTAAGCCTCCTTAGTCATTGCCGACTGTTGTCAGGTATCAGCGATATGCAATCCGCAAAAGTCACACAGGCATACCATTTGAATTGTCATGCACCTAAAGTGCAGGGAATGACAAAAGTTTGTATAATATTCGGGATATTGAAATCTAGAAATACACAAACTTTCCTTTTTGTGTGTGTCGCTGAACACGAAAACAATGCCAAGTCAAGCGAACACGAGTCATTCGACCACGAGAAGTGTGTTAGAGACTGAGGACCCCGAAGTGTTGCTGTGAAGTGAAGCATTAGTGAAGGTTTGTTTGTTGCCTTAACCTGAGTGGACGTATAGTTATTTTCATCAATAGTTTTTTTTATTTACCCAGAAGTGCACAAACAGGTAAAAACAATGCTGAACACTTCAGGGTAATAATCATATTTCCCATGTCAAGAATTATCTTTCATGTTCAAAATAGTGAATTACTTAAAGACTCAATCTAAGCGATGTAACATTTCCCCCGGTGAATTTGCACCAGTGACGTATATGAGCGTTAAAGAAACAAAATACATCTATAACCGAGCTAACAAGCTCGTTATTTAGCATTTAGACGTGTTGCCTAGTTAGCAACTGAGCTAACAAGCTCGTTATTTAGCATTTAGACATGTGGACCCGTTAGCAAGGAGTTAGAAGTATTGTCTTGTTAGCAACTGAGCTAACAAGCTCATTATTTAGCATTTAGAAGTATTGTCTTGTTAGCAACTGAGCTAACAAGCTTGTTATTTAGCATTTAGAAGTATTGTCCCGTTAGCAACTGAGCTAACAGCTCGTAAACTTACATTAAGTGATTACTAAAGGGGCAAACCAAATAAAAACATTTGGACCTGTGAATTTGCACCACTGACTATGAGTACTAAAGATATAAAATACATCTATAACTGAACTTATTTATCATTTAGACGTATTGTCCCGTTAGCAAATGAGCTAAGCTTGTAAACTTATATTTAGTGATTACTAAAGGGACAAACAGTCAGCAAGTTGACAGCTGATGGAAAACACTAACTTTAAAACCTTTAAATACTGGACAAGCATCATGTATATGTTGATAGTCTCACACAACTTTAGTTCAAGCAAGCAGGTGCAGTCAAACTCTTAGTGGTTTTGTTGTTGTTTTTACCAGAAGATAAACACACCGGGTCGTCACAGTATGATGTGTACTCTTTGGATGGGATGGCAGGTGATTGACAGCATGGGGATGAAGAAGTGGTGAAGAGGTGGGTGTGTGGGGGGGTGGGGGGGGGGGAGGAGAGCGAGGAGAGGAGTTAAAGATGAGCGTGCTGGATGAGGGCTATCCTCACGCCGGATAGTCCAACAACATGGTGATGTGTGGTAATGGCGGGAGTGATCAGGAGCAGCAGTGAGTAGGATTGATAGAAAGGTCATCATCACAGTAAATTCACACTGGAATTTAAACGCCTTTGTGTGTTTGACCAAAATCAAAGGCATCGATTTCCTGTTGTGCGGTGGTACGAACACCGACTGTCTGACCTTTGTGGGTCAGGTCTATTTAGCTCACCACCGTGCATGCTAATGTTTATCATTATGCATTTGTGAAGAAGGTAATCCTTTACTTTACAAGGTATGAATAATTTAAGTCAATATGTCATTATTTAATGCATTTATGTTGGTTTAAAAGTACCAAAGGTATTCCGATAAATGTCTCTTGGTACTTTTTAACCAAAGCAAATATTATACAGTGTTCATTTATTGTAGATCAAATTGACTTTTTCCTCCTTTTTGTGTAGGTATACAACAATGACATATAACATGTAATTTAAAGTCCTTTCTTATTTAAAGTCTTCGGCAGAACTCAACATGTTTGAAGGAGCTCTTGACTGCGGCACGAGTGCATTTCCATAAGGGAATTACATGTTCTCTCATGACTATGAAGTAAATAAAGGTGCGGCCACAGAAAATCGATATTTGATCTCTCGAAGCTGGAGATAAGAGGATTAGAAATATTTGAAGAAAGAACGCTGTAATGCTTTCAACGCATGGCAGCAACAGGAAGTTCCCCTTTCAATCCATTATTTATGATGTTTTAAGTGAAAATGAGAAGGAGTGGACGGACCTCAGTATGTACGCAGCTGTATTACTACACTGGTACATAAACAGTCAAATTGATGTTAGAGTCTCATGTGTGAGTGTGAGGAAACGCACTCCTCGAAAAGATCACGCACATTTTCAAAACGTGTGCCAAGTGAGGGAATCCACTCCGCCCCACGCGTTGCTTTAAACGCACGGCGCGCGCGTTAAAGCAGCACAGAAGTGCGGCGTCCTCTGACTCGACACGCGGTCGTTGAAGACGGCGACCTTCTCGAGAAGCGCGTCCACTTTTGAAGTCTGCTTCAAAAATGCCGGAAAAGGATCGTTGGAAAAAAAAATGAGATGTGGATGTGTGAAGGGGAATAAATGAGTTGAAGGAAAGGGTCATTACACATTATAATCACATTAAGATGGAATTATAATCATTGGTGGATGGTACAACGGGTGGGTTTCTACATATAAGACAAACACTCTAGTGTTACCTGTCAGCGTGTTATAGTTGAGTAGATCGAAGAGAACGATGGCGACTCCCAACCACGTGATGACCAGAGCCACGACCAGCAGCCAGGCCATCGGCGAACTAAAGGTCAAAATGACATCATCCAGAAGGGTCTTCTGCTTGGTCCGAGCCGGAGGCTCCGCCCCCCGGTCGTTGTTTTGACTGCTCATGGTTGAAGAGGGCTGGAAGAGGGGCAGAGAAAAAAAGAAGAGAGGCGTGATCACGGAAGCCAACCGCCTTTCTTGGCATGCGTAGCTCGTTGAGGCGCAGGCGGTTGATTGAGTTTAGGCATGGACCTTGAGACGTAAGCAAAAGTGAGAAGAATAAAAGCGTAGCTGGCTCTGTTTTTTAATGACTGAAAAAAAGGGTATGCTTTGAAATAATGAAACACAATGAAAACCATAACCCCTATATCTTCACATTGCTATAATACTCTGAATAATGTGTGTGAGAATATGTATACACTTGAAATCCGCTTTTAACAATATGCCCTTCTAACGTTTTTGTTATTTTATTTCCTCCTTTTTGCTGAGAAACTAGAAACAAAAATCCGATCACGCCGTTAGAAAACTGCCATTTCAACGCCGATAAGAATTAGAGGGCAATGCAATTAGCATCCGATTAAGAAGATTAGCCTTCAAAACAGATGTGCAGGCTCTCTCGATTTGGTGCTCGACACATTGAAAGACAGTTTAGCATTAAACAAACACCTGTTGCTAAATTTCAAAATAAAATAAACAGAAACCTTGGAAGTAATGTTGGGGTGGAAGGTCAACTTTGCCTCGAGGCCTTTTCCATCAAAACACAGGACCGTAGCCCATAACGATGTTCACTCCACGCACAATCCAGATTACTGTAACTTTAACCTGTGCTTGATACGAGTAATAACCACGGTGTGCACAACGGGCACGCCACGTGTATGATTTATTTAGATTAATGCATACGGCAGCTATTTATTTCCGCGGGTGTTTTTCTTTGTGCGAGGACGAGAGTTACGAGGAGAAAGAGCGACGGCGACTACCTGAGGTGTTGAGGAGATTAAATTACATCCCACCAACAAAAAAAATCGGATCCACCAGATGAATTACTTCTTCGGAGAAAGTTTTCATCACCGCGTGGCATGCCGCGACATGATTACGTGCAACGCGTCGGCTTGTTTGTGTTCATTATGCGGCGTGATGCGATGAGCGCCCCAGATGATTTATTTGTCCCTTCTGTTTCCCTGCCTGCCTCTCACACAGCTTATCTGCAAATATGAAGCGATAGCTACACTGATGTGCATATTTCGATTAAAATAGGGGAAGAAGTATGCCCTTCTCAAGGTTATTAATGAGGCCCCCGATGGGTGAAGAGTACGCGGGAGTCCTGCACATGCCTGAGGCGTTTAACACCGTATATTATGACAATCCCATCCACAGAATCAGGGGGCGGCCTGCCGGTCTGGACTCATCTCTACTGTTAGTTATTAGAAGCTGTCGTGTAGATTTCTGACACGCTCTCCTCATTATATATTATATGTACCTCAAGGCACAATTCAGGCTTGTTCTCTACATGCAGCCTTCCATTTGAGTAAATCATGGCCTGAAATGTAGCCCGTGCACTCAAACCCAGCCAGCGTGCTCCACGGCACAAGACTATTAATAAACAGTGAAGGAAGCAACACGTGTAGAGAGCGGGATGCAAACAGACGGAGCTCTAAGGCCCGATTGACCCGTTATCCCGAGGGCAAAGCATCCATGTGGACCCCCGAGTCAACCCTCCATGAACCAACAACCCGCCTTCTTGGTGCAGCACCCTGAAATGTCATTTCATATCTTTTACTGATGTAATTGAACAGTGTCCATTTGTTATAATTTGCGTTTAAGCTATTTCATGTTTTGCGCACGTACTAACTGTGAAGGGGGGAACGTGCTCGTTGTTCCGTTGGAAAAGAGCGCTGTCTCTTTAAGAGAGGGGAGTGTGAAAAGCAGGTGTGGGAAGCCGGCTGAAGAAAACAGTGTATGCCGGGAATTTGTATAATAAATGTTGCTAAAAAGAAGAACAAAGATTTATTGATTTATTCATGTTAAAGGTGCTAAGTTTTCCTCAGTAATTGTATACTCTTGGAGACCAGGACTCTTATTTTTTAATCGACACCTTTAGATTTTTTATGTTTATATTTAGCATCTTTCTGATAGTCATGTTTTATGGGGCATCTTGTTTTCTTTGTTCCTTGTAGTGTGTCTCATCTGTTGTGCTCTTTGGACTGTCTATTGGTGTCTGTATGAATTTCGGGTGGCAAATGAGTTTCCCCACTGGGGATTAATTAAGTGTTCTAATCTATACTGGGATTACTGATCCTATATTTTCTGTGGAAACAGTGATTTACTATATGTGTGAATTAGTTCACGTGAATTTTTTAAAAGACAACTTTATTCAGGAGCACCTGAATATAAACTAAATAAATATTATTTTTTTAAATATGTTTTTATTATAAGACAAAAGACAATACATTGACATAACACCTAGAGGATGACAGTGGACAAAACATCAAAAATAAAATAAATAACTCTTGAATCCGAATTCCTACAGCGACATGTGTACATTTTCGCTGGTTACGTGCATACAGTATATCCAAAAATAAACCTCTGTCTTCATAGGAAACAAAAAACTTAGGTTTTTGGAAAAGTTAGGTGTAAATATTCATATATCTCCAGTACAATGTGGTCCAGGATGGTTGGATGCGGCGTTTCAGTAGCTGGTCTCTTCTCGGCCGACCTTTCTCTTGCTGCATTCAGAAAAACAAACTACAAAACAAATTTAGCATAATTCTGCCAACGCACGCTCAATCGCACATTTGAGCGTGTGTGTTGTTGATTCAAGAAAGCTATCAATTGATCTGGTGAACAACAGCTGGTGTGTGTGTGTGTGTGTGTGTGTGTGTGTGTGTGTGTGTGTGTGTGTCATTTTGAGAGTGCCTACTCTGTAGGAGTGATATAAAAGCTGCCCATTGATCTGCCTCGTGATCCACTGAGAGGAGAAAAGCATCTGATTCCAGATCAGTTCTCTTACGCATGTTATCGTTTCTGTCAAAGTGTGAGTCACACACGTCTCCTCGCAGTACACGTGTGTGTGTGTGTGTGTGTGTGTGTGTGTGTGTGTGTGTGTGTTCCGATGACCGAGCCCACCTGTTGTCGCCACAGAGAGCCGAGCTGCTCTCCAGCACCTGCTGCCGCCGGCGGCCTCCTCCTCCTCCACGCCGGAGGAATGCACCGAATTAGAACCTCGTGGGTGGAGGAGACCGACCGGTGATTGAGGGCGAATGAAAGGCGACAAAAGGCAGCGGGGGGAGTGTGAGTCAGCGAATGCGTCGGCTCAATGACAACAATACGCACGGTACTGCTTATGAAGTCATCGTGCTGGGTATCAGTGATTGAGTACATGTGAGCGCTGCACCTACAGTACGTTTTGTGAGTAACAAATTACATTTTAGTTCTGGATATTTCCCTTTTTTTACTCATCTATCCATCTGACAGCTGGAGTTACCCACTGGGGTTACTTGTCAGATTCATATTTCACATTAAAGACACACGATGCGCTTAGAGAAAACAACACAGTGTCAGGTTATAGATGTCTATGAGTTATAGAGTTTGCCCCAAAAACTGGTTAAAATGCAGAGAGAGGGAAAAGGATCTGAAAATACAAAAAAAGACAAGAGAAAACTCCAAAAAGTAAACAAATTTTGCCTTGACTTCTTTTCTTTACCATTTCATTATTTATGACCGTTTTGTAGATGGGCCCGAGCCCTAGGTTGGGAACCACTGGACTAAACTACTAACTGTATTAAAAAGCAACACAGCTGAATGAGTTATTTAACTTTTGATACTCTAAGTACATTTATATCTTGGGGTATATTAAAAAAAAAGCAATGATTTACATTCCTACTACATTATGGCACCATCAAAGGAGGAAAAGAGAGAAATAAAAAAGGTAAATTCCTCATTAAATACGACATCAAAGAGGCTATTTTCAAATGCAGTTGTTACCAACAAGGGATCCCCGGACACACACCGGGGAAAATACATCTCTATTCTCATTAAATCTGAATCTAAACTCCACGCCTTAAACATCACATCCACACTGAGGCCCTAATCTGGAGGAGGAAGGAGTGCCGTGCACATTGCTTCACTTTAACATCTATGAGGAGAAATAATTTCAAAGGTCTGTAAGCAAAATGTTGCTTTTTTAATACATTTTGACTGAGAGTGCAGGAGCTATCAACCTTTTAAGTGGTCATTTAATCACCTTTTATTTATCTCTTGTGTACTTTGAGACGTTAGTAGCAACACATGTTCTATTATATCTGCAAGTGGCAACAGAGCAACAGGCTTTATAGTCATAAAGGGAAAACCATTGTTTTTTAAAGTGTATTTCTCTTTACAACGTTATAAAAAAAACGATATGTAGATCAATAAATGTGATTTGAGTTCATGTGTACACCACGAATAACAACAGAAGCCAATGGCTCTTACCATTAACCCCGATGGTCGTTCCTTTTGGTTTATTTGATCGTGACATTAACATTCCTTTAACACCATTGGAGTTCTCCACCTTTTTAAAGTTGGAGAACTGCTATACCGAGTATTCTCTCGGTATAGCAGCGAACTTTTAGTATATATTTAAAATGGAAATGAGAAAAGTCTAATCGCGTACAGACCTCCAGCGTTCGGCACCGTCCGTATCAGATCGTTATTATAAAGTTCAGCCGGAGCGACATGGATTTTTACAGTACCTTGGGCTTTGAGATTTTGCCGGATGTTCGGTGATAACCTTCAGTCCTTCAAAGGCTCCGGGAAGTGCACCGTCACCATGGAAACCCGCATGCAACTCCTTCGTTAAATCCTCTTTGGCCCCGGATGATTGTGACGGACAAAGACGACGTAGGCGACGTACAAAGAGCACCGCAGCGGGTTCTAAAAATACACTGAAAAAACCCTTCAGCGCAGGAAAACAAATTGAAGGAAATCAAGTAAACAACTGTTTGTTTATCTCTAATATCAAATTTCGTCTTGAAGATTTTGTCCGGTAGATTCTTGAGTGAAAGTTTCTGATGATTAAGGGTCTGGCTGGACCGAGTGAGACAGGAAGAGAGACACGGGTAGAGAGAAGTAGGTTGACCTACTGAGTCACCCTGCCCCCTTCTGAGAGTCCAAAATAGAGACATGGTGGTCGGGAGGGAGGAGGGGAAGAAAACCGGGTATGTATAGGAGCGAAAGAACAAGGGATGGAGAGAAGAAGGAAGAGACAAAGGTCTAAAGGTGTCCTGTGCTACGTATCTAGGGGAAACCGGGGTTATTAATCATGTTGTAATGATGGAGGCAGCTCACAGCAGATGTTACATCAATGTTCCTCCTCTCAGAGGCCCATTACTGACCTCCCCTACTGACCCGCACACTGTAAAGAATAAATAAGACAATTCTCTCGCACCTGGATACAAGCGCTATTAAGGATTTTTGTTTTTTTGGAAGTATGAAACAATAGACTCGTCCTCCAAACGCGACGATCTTTAAACTCCCGTGGAAACGCGTTTCCTCTTAAGTCCCCCGCGTTGTCAAACAGAGGTCAAAGAGAAGCGCAAGTAAGTGAATTAATAACGAGTTGAGCCCGCTGCGAGTTCCTGGGTCCTGTGAGAACCTGTTTTTAAGGCCCGGTTTAAACGGGGGTTGGGTGTGCGGCGGGGACGAGAAACCTGACCCCCAGTCTTGCCCTGGGAGCCTGCGCTGCAGAGGCTATAATTAGAGATCCAGACAGCAGCTGGTGGACGGACCGCTTTATATTTAGGGCAGAAGGCAGCTGAGGAGGGGAGGACACACACACACACACACATGCAAAGACAAGCCCCTCCCCAGCATTATTGATAGTTTCTTATAACCGTTCCATTAACTAAAACCCATATCTGTATTTTGTACGATACTTTTAATAAATGTATATAATATAACATATTTAATACAGCTTGTTTATCCATCAGCAAGCCAAAGAAGGAAAGGATGAAGGAACTTAATGGTGTTCTTAAATCTTAGAGTTCTGCAGGATTGAGACCAAAAACCTGGAGATTATAAGTACTTATTAAACTTCTGGTTCTTTCGTCTCAAAGTCAGAACGTTTTTTTGAGGAGTTTTTGGTCAAACGCCTGCAAAGTTTGTGCTTAACACAAGCTTAAGAGATTTAGAAGTGTTGTTCAACGATTCAAAACGTGTCAGTAAACGCCCCTCTCGAGAATGTTGGACCTTTTACGGGTCTTAAAAATTGGCAAAATTAAAAACGTGCGCGCATCATAAACTTCAGTTTGTCACAGGGATTATTTTCTCGACTAATCCAAAAAACAAAGGAAAAGTTCCATTGTTTTACGTTGAGGGAACCAGTGCGAAGCCAACTCCCTGCAGCTGTAAATCTGAATAAAATAACGTACGTTGGTGACGTGTGAGCGTCCGCCACCGTGAGACGGACTTTGCTCAGCTTCATGTTGTAGTGGAGACGTTTTCTCCATTTTAGTTGTTAACCAAATGTCTTTCATGTCATAATGTTTCCTATTGTTGAAATTACACTTCCTAAAACTGACATTTCCTGCCGAAAAGGTTTAACATATATTGGCAATTACAGTATATTTGCTCTACCTTACAGGCTTAGGACAATACTTTTGTGTTGGCCATGTGTTGCTTCATGTTCACTGTAGCAGGATGACAGGGAGGACACAGCAGGGCATCAGGGCATTGTCTTTAAGGGTTTTTAATGAAATAATAATAATACAAACTGAAAGCAAGCTCAGTTTTGACCTTTATCAATGTTTTACACAATCCATCTCAACCACCAGCCGACTGAGACCCCGTTTACACAATGGGAAAAGCGCATATCTTTTCATGCGTTTCGGCCTTTCATTCACACAAACACTGAGGTTTTATCACGGAAAACGATCATTTCTAAAAACTCCGGCCAAAGTGGAGATTTCTGAAAACTCTGTTTTTGTGTTTGCGTGTGAACGAGGTCAAACAGAGTTTTAGTTTGTCAAACGTCACAGTGTGCGACTAAAGATGCTTCACATCATGTGAGCGTCCTATGGGACGTATGCGGACGGCGTGTTTATGCGGGTTCATATAAACAGAAACTTTTTTGAAAACAACCTTGTGTGTACAACGTTATTTTTGAAAACGGAGGGGCAGAAATATTAGTTTCTGTAAATACCCAGCTACGTGTAAATGTGGCCTTATTCTTCTCCAGGCAGAAGAGAAGTCCCTCTTCCTCTCCCCTCTGCTCCATTTCCCTCCTTGCCCTTTGTTTGTCTCCCTAACGAGGAGATCGCGATCAGGTGTGTCTCTTCTCACACCTGATCCTCATGCTCTCCTGATTGAACGATTGGGTGGAGCCTAGTCTCCAGCCCCCACCCTTCCCCTCAGGCCCCATACGTAACTGTAATCAAGTGATTAGATAAGCTCCATGCAGATATTATTGTTTTTTTTAATTATCCTAGCAGGAAAACTAAAAACCCGATGTAATAATCCACTTGACGAGCCATGACAAAAGTATTGTGACGACGAAGAGATGCAGCTTTGAAAAGGTCGAGCACTACTTTTTTGTTCCCAATGTTGATGCTCACCTGTTGCCGGGCAGATTGGGCATTCAGGTGAAAAATAAGTAAAGCGACCACAAAATTACTCGCTGTGAGAGTGAAATTTGCTCTTAAGCGTGAATTAACGAGACGGTTGGGTCTTCTGTCGAGTCACGTTGAGTGTGTGATGTCTCCCACTAAGGGTCTGAGTATTTCCCACAATGCACAGCAGTGTACAATCTGAGAAGAGGCAGCACGCACAGCGTCTTCTTCACAATATCACGAGAAGGGAATACGTTTGGTAAATCCTTAATTATGTGGGCAGATTTAATAACAGTGGGATGTTTTGTCGTTGGTTGAATGTGTGAGTATATTTTTTCTGGAGTATTGAGGGGAGACAAGTGAATATGGTAAACAATTTAATCAATAGATCTTGACTTGAAACTTCCCAAGTTGACAATGTATATTAATTCATCTTTTTGTTGTATAATTTAAATATATATATATATATATATATATATGTAAATTCAAATATTTAATAAAATGTGTAATTCATTTTTAAAAATAATTTAAATATATATATATATATATATATATATATATATATATATATATATATGTAAATTCAAATATTTAATAAAATGTGTACTAATATGCACACTTTTCAAGAACAAAATAAATCTGAACATGACAACAAGTGTGTTGTTTCTCTTTGTTGACATATTAAAGTCAAATATCTTTTTTTACACAATGGATTATGTATATCTATTTTCAGCACATTTTTATCACACAAAATACTTTCTACTGCCATAAAAATCCATTATTTCCACATTTCTTTCGGAAGAAAATGTTCTATTAATCACTCTATGAATTATATATGAGCAAACCCTGTCTGTAAAAACCTTTAGAATAAAGATATGGATGAAATTATCCTGCGAGGTCAAAAGGTCGTTGTGTCCGTGAGCCCCGGAGTCCCTTTAGAGTCTGAGCTGAAGGAAGTCCAGGTGAGCCGAGAGGCCCCGAGGACCAGCGCTATAGGAGCCGCTTCAGGTAAACAGTCAATCCTCTCAGTTTAGTTTTCATCGATCAGTTTTAGAGAGTAAACGGGCGTGCGTCGTTTAAAAAAACCCGTTGAGACTGAAACGTTTTTTAAGAAGCTTGGTTATTATATCTGAGCTTTTGATGATTTTATTTGTTGTTGTTTACCGTGGAGTTAGCGGTAGGACGGCGAGGGCATGGAGCCTGTGATGGAAACAGAGGTGAAGAACACGTCCGCCATTCATCTCTGTCTTCATTATCGACTCCATCACCCCGTGTGTGTGTTTTCGTCTCCCGGCCTCCTCTCATCGTAGCTCGCCCGCCCTGCTTCTCCATCCTTATGTCCTCCTTCCTCTCTCACCTCCAGGGTCTTTTTCTATCTCCCTCTCTTTCTTTCCCCTTTAACCTCCATGTTCTATTTTCTCTTCCTCCCTCCACCTCTCTCCTGCTCCTGAAATCCTTTTTTTTCTCTCCATCGCTCTTCCTTTTTCACCTTCCGCCCCGCTCGTTCTCTATCTCTCTCTCTCTCACCACATGCTGTCCTGCGTCATCTTGGTTTCTCTCCCTCCCCACACACACACACACACACACACACACACACACACACACGCTCACACTCAATTCTTCTTATTAAATTAGTAATAATGTCACCATTCTCCCTCCCAGGAGGCCAGTGTTATTGACTTCATTATGCAAATGTAAACCAGCCCACAGCTATTCTACTGATGGGATAAGACACACACACACACACACACACACACACACACACAGACACACACACACACATGCTGTTTCTCGTCTGTGTGTGCTGCAAGAAAAAAAACTTCTTGCTGTTTCAGATAATTATGTCAAGCAGTTGGAGTTGATGTGTGTATTAACACAGAATCTACTCACTCCAACGGGCCCCTTCTTATATCTGACTCTTGGTTTATGATAGTATAAGGTAGAAAAATTACCCACAATGCAAATGGCATCTGAATCCGTCACATTATTACCACATCGGGTATTAAACGAAGGCGTGGTCCTTCGTCCACTCGTCTGAGTGACCTTGAGCAACACGCCAAGGTCACAATGTCCGTTTTATTCTGACGATGTATTTATTTTGCAGACGTTTTCAAAGATTTCATTCACACATGCATTTTGACATTTCTGGCCACACAAATCTCCCCAAAAGGCCTATTTTAATGTTTGCATTGGACCTTCAAGCCAATGCTTTGACACACACATGTGGCTCTTCACAGGAAACAGACAGGTGGATGTATCTCGTACGCACCTGAGCGCCCTCTGCAGCGACTTTGGGCTTCGATGCTCGGCCAAGAAGCGATATCGCTCTCATCTCGACTCTGATTGGCCGGTCATGCGGTTCTTTCTGCCACGTTGGCACTCGTGGTCGAAAAAGTCGCCGGTCGCCAAACCACGCTGTCTTGATACGAGTTCACAGACCTGGAAACGAACTGGAGCGTGTACAGTAAACACACTCACACACACACACACACACACACACACACAGAATTGGCAGTGGCATGGCAGACAGATGGAAACACAGCAGAGAGCGCGGAGAAAGTGGAAATTAAGGTCACAGTGTCAGGAAGAACAATTAGAGCTCAAGTATTAATATTGCATGTAAACTGAGGAAATAGCAATCAGCTCGGTTATCATTTAAACATTACTGCGGCATTGTTTTCACTTTTATTATGTAAGACTTCAGCAATAACAAAACATTGTTAATCACAGTGAAGCGGCCGCTAGCTTTTATTAAAAACAGCCACGTATACGGTGACATAAAATACACACAAAGCAACAAATCATAATTTATTTTCATTTTTACTCAGGCATAGTAACCCTGCTTACATATTATGGGTGATTATTAACATCTGCATATCAGCGTTAATTGTTCTTTGTGTCTTGTCTTTGCTGCTAGAGGGACGTTGTCTCTCGACAGGTATGTGTTCACGCCGCGCCGCCGGGGGGGGGGGGGACGTCCTGCGGCGGGAAGATTGAAGGGACGATACGCCAGGACGTGATTTACTCTCCCCTCGACATCGTTACTTTATGTAAAATCCACTTCCTGAGTTGTAAAAGTGAAGCCAGAACACAGCCCGGGTACAAGAGAGACCCAACAACTGACCCTCATATCTTTATGATGTGATGGAGATGGAGTCTTCTGGATTTTGTGTTTCATGGGCGAGTTTTTGTTCGTTCACATCAGCTCCTATTGGCCGTATCTCAAGATGTATTTGTATTTTATGTAAAAATCCGATTAAAACGCAGATGATGGAATCAGCTAATCGGTAATGAGTTAAATGCTCGCTGTACGTCAGAACGTATTCGTCAGAGGTTGTTTCCAACCACCTCAAACGTTTGGGAAACTTGCAATTGAGAACGTTTTATTTACATTACATTACATCATATGTGATTTAGCAGACGCTTTTATCCAAAACGACTTACAATGAGTGCATTCTACTAAGAGTACAAACTCAGAACAACAAGAATCCAGAAAGTAACATTTCTTCAAGAAAGTTAAACTACAAAAGTACCATTTCATTTCGACGTTTCAGCTTCTACTCATGAGAAACGTCCAAACTGCATAAAAAAATATCAGAATGGAAACACGGCTGTTGTCGGCAAGTCGGCGTTGAATCTATCGGACCGGCGCACGTTGGCGTAGTTATGTTGTTCAAATTCAACGTAAGCGGTAAAAATTAAATGAGATGATTGGTTAACGAGGTTTAAACAAGCTTGACACGAATTAAGAGGCAGTTCGACGAAAGCTAATAACACTGGATAAAGATTAATAGAAAATAGTCAAGAGCAAAAAACATAAAATAGGCTTTAAAACCAGGGCGGAGCAGACAGAGAGTCGGTTTCCACCGGCGATGAATGTATTTCACATTAACGATTGCGGGGTGTGACTAATTCCCTCTTCTGACTAACTAACCGACGCACGGCGTTACTCGTCGTGTTTTTTCCGATCTCCCGGGTGACTCGGCGACTGACGGCGTGGTGTAAAGACATGTTGGGTTATTCAGGGAGATGATGCTCTGGCCTCCGGCCTCCTCCGCTGAGCACCAGACACTTCTAACCAATCAATATCCTCGTTTCTACATCCCCTGCACCTTCTCCGTCTGTCTCTCCGTTTTCCTCTGCCCCTCACTTGTTTTTGTGGGGGATTCTTTTTTCCCGCTCTCTCTCTCTCTCTCTCTCGCTCTCTCACTCCCTCTCTTTCTCTGTCGCTGTAATTGTTTTCTTCCTCCTTCCTCCAGTTGCCTTTCATCTTTTAACTGCTGCTAAGTTTATTCATTTGCCTGCTCTGGCTCTCCTCACTCCATCGTCATCAGTCTTTCTCCGGCCACTCTCTCTCTCTCTCTCTCTCTCTCTCTCTCTCTCTCTGCATGTCCATCCTTACTACAAGAGAGATGTGACTGACTTTGGAAACGTCCCAGTTTACTTTGTCTCAATTAGAATATGGATTAACGTTGTCTGTCTGGAGGCATTCAGGCTCACTGAAAAAAACACTCACCAAATTGCAGAAATATTATTAAATTTTGTATTATATTTTGTATAAGCCCTTTAAAATTTACTCAAGTTAAAGCAATATTAATAACAACAATGTTGCAGACAGCAAGGTGCAAACTTATGGGAGGACCAGAGGTACTTGGCTCCTCTTATGAAGGATATGAGCTCCCAGAAAACAAGAGATTTATTACATTTCTGGGGGTCTCACTCAAAAATATGGACAGTTGCCATGCCTTTCTATTTTTTATGTATCCTCAAGGATAACATTAACCGTTGTTGAGGAGGTCTTCGTCTCTTGGTGGCACACCACAAATTATATTCAGCTCAATAATTTTGTGATGGCAGCAGAAATAACGAGACAAAAACAATATTTCAAAATCGTGAAACGTTTTTGTTGTCACACGTAGAGAGTGGGGTTTAGTTCTTCTGTCATTCGGGTGAATTTACCCGTTGACACTCTGAGAGTAACACACACACACACACACACACACACACACACACACACACTCTAATGTGTATACACATGTGGTAGATCAGAAACATAATCCCCCACAAGACTGGGACACCAACACACTTTGAGTAAGCCGACACAGGAAGCACTAGTTGTCTCTGAGGGGGCAACTTCTGAAAGCCGAAGTTGCCCCGTGATTTATTGATACGGAGGCAAATATCCATGTGGGGATAACTAAGCGGCGGGAGCTGCCAGGGGAGTCTAGCGATTGCATAGAGACGGGCGTGGAAGCACGATAGAGATAACCGTGGCTAAAAATAGCACTTATTTTCCCACCGTTTTAATAAGAATGGCACTTGTTAATGACAAGCTCTTTTACTTTAGATTCAATACATTTCTTTTCTTCACAAAATTAACCAGAACAAAAAAAAAACGTTGAATGTTTATAGTGAATACAAATGAGAATTAAAATTGAAACCATTGCATCCGAACCGAAGAGAAATCCGGTTTGAATGGAAGTCGTTATCTGATTATCAATTATGTATAAGCTCGGTAACACAATACGTAATCAGCGCCGATCTATAGAGGAAACCATAAAGAAGACGTATTCCCGCTCTGTGTGTAAGTGCACATATAGTAGAGGTGACGAATGAAATGAAGAGCTCTGTCCTTGACAATATTTTCTGTCGTTAGAAAAATACAAAACCCAGAAGCTGTGCAGTATTAAATGTGTTGTATAGAACTTGACCCCGGGCCGGATTAGATAATGGCACTTAAAGCTTTTTGGTGTGATTTATAATCTACATTTCAGCTCCGTTCTTGATGAATATTTGACAAACGCATTGAGTTGTATTGCGCTCCCGTGAGCTACTGCTGCAATATCCAGGTCTAATGGCACTCCCAGTACTGCCTCCAGGCACACACACACACACACACACACACACACACACACACACACACACACACACACACACACAAGTGAGCACATGCACGAGAGTCCTGGTGCGCGCACACACACACAAACACACACACACACTTGATGCCAGCCTATTAAAAAGTAAAAAAATGCTTTCTGAGACAAAGAGCACAAATAAAACTGAATAAGTGTGTGATTCATTGCAATAATGCCTTTATCTGCACGGTAAAGACAAAACACCCACCCACACACACACACATTCTGGCTCTGCCTTTAATTTGGCATGGAGACCTGTAGAAGCACTCTATTTACCACAATGTTTGTTTTTTCCGTGTGTGTCCTGGCTAAGATTAAGATTTAAATGGATTTATTAAGGAAGCCGTTGTGTTCGGTGCATGGTGTATTTTTCTGTTGTTCTTTCATGTCCCTTTTTACCTTGAAGAACTCATCACACATTCAGGGGCTGTTATTTAAGTGGACACAATTAATGCACTCAGCACAATTTGCAAAGTAAAATATGTAAATAAATCATTTGAATAGACAAAGTATACATTTTGGGATTTCTGGAAAGGAAAAGGAACATTTTCCTCCTCAGTGGAAGGATGCTGACTGTAATCACTCTATTATGATTATAGGGGTAAAGACAACTTGGCGGTTGGATCTCTTGAAGGCAGATGAAATCATTATAATTGTGAAATGAATGACTCGCATTGCAAGATGCCGGAATCAATGCATCACAATGGTTGTAGATTAAATTCCTTAAAATGACACCATGGGACGTTAATGAGACGGCATTACTATTTCAACTGTGTTTAATAACCACATGTGGGGGAACAAGTGTTTGTGTCTCTATTTCCACCCTGAAAAGGTGAAAGATGTTCAGCGTGGAGCCATTTGATATGTTTTTATTCCCCATTTCGAGTATGTGAACGACATAGAGCAGGTTTAGTAGTGTTAGACCTTCCAGTGATCACACGGAAAAAAGCTTCCGTGAAAATGTGCATCTCGTGAACCGTCAGCCGCAGAGAGAAAACACGCCATCAGTGAATCAGTAAATGTGCCGAATAAACCTTTTAACTCACAACAGACACATTGTTGTGGATTTGTTGTCTGACAATCTCAGAAAGAAGACTGAAGACTGAGCGCAGTTGTTGAGGCGGATAAACCAACAAAAAATCAATGTGCCATCGCCACCTCCTCACCCCGGATGGCGACAGGTGTCTGAAAATCTTCTTTCTTCATCTTCGCTGACACTCTGAAAAACAATGAAGCTCTCCAGCTCACTTCTCCACGAAGTATTCCCCATCCAACGAGGTCAGGGTGATCCGAATATGACTGGTGACAATATTCTCCTTATAAAATAACACAGGAGAAACCATGTGCAGTCAGAAAGCTTTTATAACAGAAGGCAGAACATTGAGGAACAATTAAAGAACATGGGGGGGAGGGGGGGGGGACCCGAAAATGACTGAGAGGCCAATGGAATTGCATGGTTAATTTTTTACTTTATTTGTATTTATTTTTATGTTGTGTTATTATTACGCATTCTTACTTTTTAAGGTTGTATTTCTGTTATAATACCTAAATAAAATATTAAGTATTAAAAAAAGAAAACTCAGCTGTTGAAAGAGGGACTAATCAACCAATTAATCTCAGGTGTTGACAGAAGGGCTAATCAACTAATTAATCTCAGGTGTTGACAGAGGGGCCAATCAACCAATTAATATCAGGTGTGGTGGCACACAGGTGGGAAAAAAGACAAAGACAGGAAGTTAAACCAAAAACGTACGTAGGTTAACGATCTAGGCAACTTCAAAATAAAACAGGAAATAAACTACAAGAAACCCAATACCGTGACACGTTAACTTTGAAGCCCTCTGGAGTCGGTGGAGACCAAAATCAGAGCGAAAAGGAGCGTGAACATTGGACTTGCATTAATTTTCCACGGTGGCCAAATGATTGTTCATGTCGCTCCATGTCTAATGGATGTGTAAATAAAAGAAAATATAAAATACATAAGAATATAATAAATAAATAAAGTTCAACATTTCGACTGTGTGAGGGTGGTGTTATGTCACCGTTGAGGTGACATCGTGTCTCCACTGCCTCAAAGTGGACAATAAAGAAGATCTATTGGGACATTTTGAAGAGAAGGAATTAATTGTATAAGTCTGGTTAATCTTGACGTTCCTGTCATCTCCACACTTCTGTTTGATAGTTATCTACATTGTTACATCTAAATCTTTCACATAGAGGTGACCTTTTTTTCCTCGTTTTCCATTAACCTTCTATTCTCTCTGTCATTTCCCTTCTCCCTCCATCTCTCCTCCATTTATATTCCGTCCGTCTTCGATTCGATGTGTGGCGTAAACAGCAGATCTGATCTATATGTACACTTCACCGCAATCACTGATATTCCATAATTCATGTCGGCTATTTTCAACTATACCTGAGTGTGCAGCGAGATAGTTGTGCAGATAGGACGACGTGTAGGAGGTGTAGCATGTCATTTCTTTGTGTGTGTGTGTGTGTGTGTGTGTGTGTGTGTGTGTGTGTGTGTTTGTGGGCTGAGATAGGCTGACAGCAGCAGGCATCTGGTGACATCTGGTCCAGACAGATAAAGTAGGAAACAGGTACTCACACTCTCAGTTTCTAGAGGGAGGTGAAGACCCCCCCCCATCTCTCTCTCTCTCTCTTTCTCTCTCTCTCTCTCTCTATCTATCTCTTTCCCTCTCTCTCTATTTGTCACCCTTTTCTTTTCGTCCAAATCTAATTCAAATGAGCCCTATTGACAGGATAGCAGCACATGCTGGCAGAGCAGTCATAATGACCATGAAAATGATCTCTTTTCTATATATTTATGATATATTTCTAAATATATTTATTATCCTTTCTTGAAACTATTATTTCTTCCGGGTATATATATATATATATGTATGTATATATACATATATATATTATTTTTTTAACACTTTAATGTCTCTCTCTACGAGATAAAGTGTTAACTCTCACTCATTAAAAACTTTTCAACTGTCGTGGGAAATAATGTTTGTGTTGTTATGTTGATAAAAGTGTTAATTTGAAGGTAAACATGTCTATGTGCAGCTGGACGGCTCCGTCTGCCGAGGGAATCATGTGAATGAGCAGATCTTCTGCTGACATCGATGTTTTACTCAACTGCTGTTTCCAAGTCTGCACTTTTTTAATCGTAATTGCTTTTCTTGTTACTTTTCCGTGGCAGTAGAGCGAATATCATTTATTAATATATGACTGAACAATTCAAAAGGATACCACAAGGTTATTTGTCATTAGATTATTTGCTATGAAAGTCAATGTGGTCGTGCTCCTAATACATTTCTTATGTGGAAAAAATAAGGGTTCTAAAAAAAAAATTGAAAATGTTAAACATATTCATGGATTTACCAAATTGGCCAAAAACAGATATGACTGCTTCTTACAGCTATAATTCATATTTTAACACTACATATTTCTCGGGATGTAAGACACTATTTATCCACAATAATATATATATAATATAATAATAATATAATTATTAATTATCTGCTGATTATTTTTATGATTAAAGAATTGATTATTTAGTCTATAACGTGTGATTTGAGGATCCCAAAGCCCCACGGGGACTTCTTCAAATTTCATCCAGTTTGTCCAATCATCAGTCCAAATACAAAGATATTACGCTTACGATCATTAAATATTCACATTTGAGTGTTTTATTTACATTATTAAAATGTCTTAACAATGAATGGAATAGTGTCATCATCCTATGCACCAACTTTTTTATTTGTGTTCTCTTTGGGTGGCCAAATATCTATTTACTTTATTAAATTAATTTTATTTAATCTACTTGTGTCTTTTGATTTCCCTCTTTTTCCTATAACTTATATGACATTAAAGGATATTACAAAAAAAACAATGAATGGAATATCAAAAAACAGTTGCAGTTTAATTTCCCACCAGGCAATAATCGATGAATCCACTATAGAGACTTGGTGTTGTGGCTCTAGCTTTTAAATCGACTCTTGAATCCCACTTAGAGATGTACACACAGAGATGAGATGTGTGATGTGTTCACCCAGCGCGCTGACAGACCTCTGACCAGCAGGGGCCTCGCCCTCGGGTGGACCGGGGCCAAGGCCTCAGTGGTCAGAGGGCCCTGGGCGCGAGCCAAATTGGCCCCGGTCGGGAAACCTTTGTGAGAGAGAGAGCAGATGATGTGTGACGGAGAGAAAATTAGAGAGGGTGACTATTACCGAAAGGCCACAGGGGGGAAGAAAGAGGATGACGAGCGGGAAATTATATGAAAAAGAGCGGTGGAAGGATGATGGGGATGAAAATAAATAAATAAATAATGGAGGAGTGGAGTGGAAACATGGGCGGATGGATGGATGACTAAGTAGGTAAGGCGATAAATAGAAGAAGGGATGGTTGGATGAATGGGTGGATGCTTTGACACGCGGTCCCCGGGGAATCAGCCATTATACATGCCACTGTCACTCAAGATTAGCGGCGTAATTAAACTCCTGTCGCCCCTGCGAGTGGATTCGAGTGTGTGATGTGTGAGTGTGTGTGCGTCTGTGTGCGTGTGTTGTTTTCCGGGGTGTGTGTGGGAGGGGTAGGCTGTGACAGAGATTGATGGTGAGGGGAAAGCAGGCCATTATGTTGTAGAGCTGAAGCAGTGATAGCCTTTACACCTCTGTGTCTGTTTAAACTGCTGGCCATTTCATAGGCGTGGCACAAGTGACCCCTTGACACACACACACACACACACACACACACACACAGACGTGCACACACCCACACACCACTTAAATTTGCTTGTTTCCAGGTGCATTTCGTTGCTTAATTTGGCTGTTGTCTATCGCCGTGATGCCTTCATTGTACTCCAGGCAATTTGGGAATAACACTGAGCTGCGTGAGCTAAATTAAGTGTCATTCATAAATGAGGCGATCCCCCTCTGTAGTGTGAACCCGAGGCTCTTTGCAACACTACGATGGATAGTTTGTACGCAATTTTAATGACAATGCATGACATTTTTTTAAATAGTGTGTCCCTTTCAACCCCACCCCAATAATCACCCGTAGGAGACTCATTCAGTGGGATGGAGGAGGAAGGCCGTGTTCTCGAGCAGCTGCACGCCGAGCCGACGCCACATCTCTGTGTGTCTGTGTCGGTGTGTCTCGGTGAGTGAAAGGAGCCCCGCCGCTCCCCTGCCGAGCGGAATATCAGTCCCATCAAGCCGGCCGGAGGCAGCGGCGACGAGGCCGGAAGTCGGATCGCGTGGCCTTCAACATAAAAGAGTATAATACTTGAACTATTCGTTTTAATACTATGGATTAAAAAAACTACGAATTAAATGCTAAATGTACGTGTTTAAAAATAACAAAGCAGGCATAAATAGATAGACTTTAGTAAAATTTGGTGGAAATATTCCACATATAAAATGTGTGTAGTTTTTGTAATGTATTGTCCCCTGTACGTCTTATTTAACCTTTATGGCTATGATTTCAAGCACAACACACTACACAATTGGTGAAAACATGTGAGGGAGATTTGGGCAATTTGGGATTGCTGTATTGTGTTTAAATGTCCAATATGTTTTTAACCCAACCAGGAACCTGACTCGAGTCTGAGGTGCACAAGTTAATAAAAAAAGTAACCCAGAGGACACTCAGACTTGGTCCAAATACGGTCAACCTAAACAAATAGAGAACACCAGACAATAAAGGAACATTTTCTCTGTGCTTCGGCATCATTATAATCAGAACTGGCAGAAAGTGTACACATTTAGACCAGAGAATGCATCTAAATGGTACACAATTCAATTGAATAACATCCATTATTAGTCTGTCAAACTCAACACAGCTTGGGTCCTGGATCAGGTCTTTGTCAGAACACAATGGAACCTTCCACCCCCCTTAGATCAGCTGAAGCAAAGAAAAGATGGCCTATAGTATATATGGTGTATATATATATATATATATATATATATATATATATATATATATATATATATATATATATAACTGATTGCCATGTTGCCCTAAGCTTAAAGCCTAGTTTATGCTTCTCCGTCGCGTCGCAACGCGTCGACGTGCCACAGACCTTGAGCATTCGAAGTTCTGCGTCGAGGGAACTCATTGCTCTGCGTTGCTCTGCGATTCACCGCCACGTCGCCAGGGGTGTGTGGCTGTGTGGCGGTGTGGTTTCATGGATTATAGCCGAATCCGTGCTTTGTCTTCCAGCCACAGTCTTCTGTTTGGTCCTTTGTTGCTACCGGTCCACGATAACTTTTAAAAATGGCAGTGTAGGAAGACAGACCGGAAAATATACTTACTCCCGGGAATCACGTTCTGAGCGGACCAATCACAGCGCTTGCGGTCCGCGTCAACTCGACGCGTAGTTAGGATTTTTTGGAGGCGTGCGTCAGGCTCAGCGTAGGCTCAGCGTAGGGTCAGTGTAGGGTCAGCGTCGACGCGGCGCGACACGCCGGAGAAGCATAAACTAGGCTTAACTCCTTCACGTTCATGTTAGAATGGTAGGGGAAACACTGATATATATATATATTTTATTATTATTTATGGATGGTATATATACTGTATATGTATTCTACGTTATGTATGTCAAAGGGGTGGCATCATTTAGGCGAGCTCTTTCCATCACATGCCGTGGATCATTGCCAAAATGCAGCTTTATTTTGAAAATCCCAATCGGAAACGCTCCATTGTTGCGCGGTGTTTGACTTGACAGATGGCAGGCGCGAGACGCTCCTCGCTGCTGTGTCTCTCGGTCCGTTGCTCCGTCCCGGTTCCCATTGTCTCCCCTTTTTCCACTCTTTGAAGACAGACACCCTCCGAACGCGACCGACTAAACTTCGCCTCCATTCCGCTCGTTTCGCTCCGCGTCGGTGACGTTTGGAGACTTCGCCTCGAACTGAAGTCTCTCCCCCTCCGCCGCGTCTCTCTCCATCCGAAATGTGGACATGCTTTTCGGTCTTCTTTCAGGGCTTTACCCCCTCCTTTTTTCTTCCCCTGACGTTACATTCGCGGTAACGGGAGTGTGAGACGGTAACAAAAACAACCGACCGACGACCCGGTGGATGAAACGGCGGTTTGTCTTGCGGAGCTGACGGGTGAAGATGCACCGGAGGAGGACTTGTTAACGCGAGACACCGGAATCCTTCATCCGATTGTACTCAACAAATTAACGGAGAGAGAGAGAGAGAGAGGAAAACAAGAGGAGAAATACTGGATTACAACCGCGGAGATTGAAAAATAAAATAAAAACCGCCGTGTTTTTGTTACGGTGTGAACGAGAGGATGTTGCCGCTCCATGCCCGTTAGAGGAGAGGAAAGAGGAGAGGAGAGGAGAGAGGAGGCAGCAGGGACCACTTTCACTTGTTTTCCTGCAGCCTACAAACAAGATCCAAGTGGTGCCTAATCGGATTATCAAACAAAAGAACATTTAATCTGGGACATCCATCCTTCTAATAGTGACCACCGTGCCGGGCTCATTCGGTGACCTCAGGATGCGACCGACCAACGTGAATGTAGACTTTCCTGTCCGCTAGACGGTGATTGGACAAGCTTTCCCGGTTTGGAGTCACTGGTCAGGGTCAATCCCGTGTGTTCAGACCCACATCGTCACAAATCTGGACCAAATTCTGCCTCCATCACTCAAGATGCATCACAGCATTTGATTAGTCAGACTACCCAAACTGCCTGTAGGGACGGAGGCTCGGAAAAAAATCATCTCCTCCATCGGTACATCGAGGAAAACATCTTGGACCTGAATCATCCACCCAAAGTGTCCATTCCCCATCCTCTGACCCCTGACCCCAGAGCGCCACGTTTACCCGTCAAAGCGACCCCATCCCTCCCCCCCTGGCCATTTTAATGAAGTCGTAGCCTTCTTAAAAAATTTATTCCCCCGAGCTTCGGCGAGAGTAACGGGGCTTACTCACGCGGGCCTCGCGGCGAGAGCCTTCAACCCGGGCCGCCGGCCAGCCAGACGGTCCCTTTTGGGTGGGCAGGGGGGGAGGGAGGGAGGGAGGGAGGGAGGGAGGAGGGGCTTTTTGTAGGATTTCGGAAAAGGTCCGGCTGGAGGATTTGTGATTTTTTTTTTTCACCCCGAGCTTCGTCTCCACGTGGACCGCTGGAGAGAGGCAGGAGGACGCCATGGGGTGCTGTAGCGGCAGGTGTACCTTGGCCTTCATCTGTGGCATGCAGCTGGTGAGTGCTCGTTGTTTACCGCCGATCCCCAAGGCCCGACGGCTCCGTCAGGAGAAAGTCCGCTCGCTGTTCGGTTCAGCCATATCGGCGGTAGGATACGGGCCGTGTGGCTGGACCGATGTGTGAAAAAAAGATGGATGACTGAAAGGCCACGTTTCCAAAGTTAATAGGTGCGTAAAAGGTCACGATACAAGCCGGGATCTGGTTTCAGGGACAGACTGACAAACGGCGGATGCGACGGATGAACGGCTGTTGGTGGGAGCTCGGTACTAAAAGTCCATATGGAGCGTTGATGGATGGATGGAGGCTTTGAGTGATAAATTGAGAGGAATTGAAGGAGGGATGGCTGACTGGCTGCTGGATGGATGGATGTATGGGGGCATACACATGTGATTCATGCGGGGGGTGGGTGGGGGGGTGTATGGATGGGGGAGGGAGCGATAGAGCTGATTATCAACTTCTGTGTCTCTCTCTTTACCCAACGTTCCCTTCCCCATCAGTGTCAATGGAAACTGGGAACAGGCAATCGGGAGGGAAGGGTGTGTGTGTGTGTGTGTGTGTGTGTGTGTGTGTGGTATCCAATAATAACTGAGACCTTTCACAGTGTTTTGAGGCAGCGGACGGCAGGTTGATTCATGTCTCGGGTCAAGAAATGTCCGGCTGAAGGGCGATGGGTTTTATTATCAGGAAAACCTCCACCCCCCCCCACCCCCCAAAAAAAAAAAAAGTTTTCCTCAGCGTTACATCATACAGGGAGAAGATCCATCCCAGAAAAAGGGGGAAGAGAAACTTAACACAACCTTGACACCTCACGGAAAAACGTGAGCAACATCTGCATTATTAGGAATCTGTGTTTCTGTCTCTCCTATTGGCCATCTTTAAAATATACATCAAATATTTCTTTATCTGTTAAACCATGCTAGTCGCCGGTTCTTGCTGATCAGGTGGTGTACAGGTGGTGTAGGAGGGGCCAGCGGAATGCTTCTGGAAACAGGAAACCAGGCAATAAAGTCGTGGGCCTGTTACACCGTCACACGCTGAGCTGGAGCCGATCCCGGCTGACATTGGGCGAAGCCAGAGGTCAAAGGTCAGAGGTCAGAGGTCACCCGGACAGGTCAGAGGTTAATTGCACACACCGGCAGTTTTATAGTCTCCGATTGACCCGAGCCGCGCGTCTTTTGGTACGTGGGAGGAAGTCGGGAGAACCCGGAGAGAACCCACACACTGCACACAGAAGGACTGTGAAGATGTCATATCGAGGGATCGTACGGTCATTTCCAGGCCTGGAAAAGTCATGGAAAAAACTTAAATCACAAAAGTTTGTGAAAAGTCATGGAAATTTGTTATAATCACATGTTCATTTACGTCGAGTTTGAAATAATGAATATGTCTTTTAAAGAAAGACTCAAAATATGAGCCGGCGTACACTCTCAATACGCTACATTTTCTAAAATGTTCATGTTTATACCGAGATTTCAGTTTGGTTTAAAGTCCTGGAAAAGTCCAAACAGATAGATTTGCACATAAAGGATAATAGTCGGATTAAAAAAATTAACATTATAGTAATGTTTATTCTTTTAATCAAACTATTGTCTCTCATTCATTTGTTTCAATATAGTAATTCTCATTGTTTGAATACTACATTTTCAAAAAGTTTTCATGTGCACAACGAGATTTCAGTTTGGTCATGGAAATTTGGTTTAAAGTCCTGTAAAAGTCCTGGAATTCCACTGGTCAACATGCGTACCAACCCTGATGTAGACGTGCGTGTGGAACGGGACGTTGTTCGTACTGATGCATAAACATGAAGCCGGGCGCCGGCGTCTCGACATTGTCCGCTCATAGAGCCGTGCGTACAGTAACTGAAGAGCTTTTGTCACGTTGAATACGACCCCATGACACACGTCACGCCCTCTGCATGCGTGTGTTATGTATTCAGCACGCCGAAAAAACACTGGATATATATTAAAGTGTATTGTGCTCGTGGAAACTCGACCGTGCTCATAGCTGCCCGTTGCTATGCACATTTTCATTCAGAATAAAAAAAATATACATATTTTTTTCACATACATGAAACCCACCATTGTGCTGTAAATGGGGACACTGCGTGTTTCCATCCGTGACAAAAGAGGGGATGGTTTTATGACCGTGTGTGTGTGTGTGTGTGTGTGTGATGCTGTCACAGTGAGTCATTGAGTCTAATGTGGTGGAACTAATGCCATGCCATAGTCAACAACATGTTTTGCTCTGTTAACCGTTGTAATAGCTCCGCCAGCTGATGTCACCAGCAGCCGAGGCGGAGCTCTAACATTACGGCGCGTTACAGTTCGGCCGTGCACAGTCGGCTCTTTTATACAGACGGGTGCCCCCACCCACCGCCACCCCCACCCGCACCACCCACGTAAGCGCGTATTGATAAAGATCGAGACAGCAGAGGGTCAGAGCTGCAGCCGCCCACGAGGAGAACCCCGCGGCCCGCATGGCGTCGAAGGAAACCTCGCCGACCGCCGATGAGACGACGGCCTGCGGGAGCTGATTGTTTTTCGCCCCGTAAAGCGGCCGCTTAATAGTCGACCTTGCGGAGCCGAGAAAAACAACGGCGTCTTACGTAGCGGAACGGACGTCTTCATCTTAACGCTTAGCAGAACCCCCCCGCCCCCCTCCCCCCTCTTCCCGCCCCCCTGCTTCATTAGCTAAGTTAATTGTTTGCGACGCGTGATGTCATCGTAGCTTTGAAGGGATCCGAGGTCGGAGGTGTGTCTCCCGTCGCCGACGTCGACGTCGACGCGTGCCAAGTGTTGCGTAACCTTTTAGGTCGTCGGTGTTTGTAATTATCGTGAATCTGGTAACACTGAGACCGGTCGACCAATGACTGTTCTCTCTACAAGAAGGTGGAACGTGAGGGAGATACCATTTCCAAAACTTGTAAGGGCGTAATAATTAGTTTGTGAAAGACCCAGAGAAACACATATATCGACGCTTTTGGAATCCATGCCGGACGCATTGTTTAGGTCTCAAAAAGAGGACATGCGTCTGGGGAAAAGAGGACGTCTGGAGAGCCTATGGGCCGCGCTGGTGCTGGTTTTTAAATTGATTGTTTTCTACTTTTCCTGCAGTGGTTTCTGTTTTGTTTCATTATTGATTCATCTGCCAAATATGTTTCTCGATTATTCAATTAATCTTGTAAAACGTCACATCATGCTTATGTGGCATCTTCTAATTGCATAACTCAAAAGATATTCAGTTTAGTGTCGGCGCATAACAGACGAAAGAAGTTAGTTGATTATGAGTGCCACAGTTTGTTGTTGTTGTTGTCAATCAATTCATAAATCAAACTAATTGTTTGCTATATGGACATGTACTTGCACCGATTCTAGTCTTACCACCACTTAAAGAGCTTTAACACTACACGGGGTTCGTACGGTCATGGAAAACCTGGAAAAGTCATGGAAAAAACTTAAATCATAAAAGTTTGGGAAAAGTCAAGGAAATTTGTTATAATCACATGTTCATTTACACCGAGTTTGAAATAATTAATATGTTTTTTAAAGAAAGACGCTCAAAATATAAGCCGGCATACGCTCTCAATACGCACAATGTTCTAAATTGTTCATGTTTTCACCGAGATTTCAGTTTGGTCATGGGAATGTGGTTTAAAGTCATGGAAAAATCCTGGCAATCCACTGGTCAAAATGTGTAAGAACCCTGACTACATGACATCATTCACCCCTTCACACACCGATGGGAGGGGCTAAGGTCCCACCTGTACATCAGCAGTAACGGACATTCACACAGGAGACATGTGGGGGTTCAGCGTCTTCCCGGCCAGGGACACATCGGTGGGGCTAGCCGAGCCGGGGATCGAACCGCCGGTCGTCTGATTGAAGGAACGCGCTGCTCATCACTGAGCCACAGGATCCTAAAGCGAGGTCGTCTCAGACTCACTGGGAAGCCTTGATTGGCTCAAGTACTGCAATCATGTGATTTGGTCCAAGTGCTTTTGTTAAATCAACACGTCGGCCGCTTGCAGTGGAACTCGTACTAATCCCAATTATTCCAATTTGTTTAGGAAGAACTGCTTTAATAAAAAAAAAAGTTTGTGTTTGATGTTAAAAATGTGAACTTAAAGATCTCTATACTGTATATACAAGGATATGGGATATTACCAAAATCTGCACGTCTCACTAATTAAGCTAATTGATTGGATACAGCATTGGAGGCGGGGCCTCATTCAAAGTCGCTCAATTGCGCATGAAGCAACAAAAAAAAAGGTTGATTTTTGAGTAAAGAGAAAAAATCTTGCGCTGATATTTAACATCCATGGGCCCGAAGAACAAGCGCACTAGCGTTTCCTTTAACTCCGCCTCCTCCTGCCCTCAGTCATTCTCGTTCTCACACTCATCCACATAAACAGAGGAGCGGAAAAAAATACTCTGGATTTGGCTATTATTGCATTTCTACAGCTTTAAGGAGCGGATGATTTAAATAAAGGCTGTTCAAGTGGTCCAAAGAGTCTAAACGACTCTTGGGCGAAGTGTAATTTGTCCGGCTGCAGCTTCTCGAGTCTTGTTGCCAGACAAGAATCCAATCAATCAGAAATAGTCCCACATAATTAAACCAACAAAACACCATATTCGTCCTATTGACACCCTAGTGGTACATTCCGGTGCACGGTAACTCGTGACTACTGAGCGAATAAGCACATTTCTCTCTATATATCCCCGTCTTCAGAAAAAAGACATCGAAATGGTCTCTTTAAGTCTGAATTATAGTGATATTATAATTTATTTTGCCAGCGATGAAACCCACTCTGTCTCAATGTGCGGCGAGCAGAGGAGAGAAGATGGAGATTATAAAGGCGGTACAAGATAAAACAAAGCTAACAGATCAGATGGCGCACGCACACACACACACACACACACACGCACGCACACACACACACACACACACACACACACACACACACACACACACACACACACACACGCACACATATGCCCTGGTTACTCACTTTATGTGGTGATGATTATGGTCCTCGTTGCTATATCAGTGCAAACACATACACACACACACACACACCAACTGCTGTCACAGAGATGATTACTAAATCCGCCAATGACGCCAACCGATGGCCTCGCTCCATTGGCCGGTTCAGTGGAGCGCGTGCAGACGGTGGGTGGGCGTTTATGTTGACGGAGCGTTCGTTATCTTGTTGGTGTTTAAGTTAATTGAATACAGTAAATGGAGGAGAATTATAGCGCCGAGACGCAGCTATCAGACGATAACTCGCCATCCGGCAGAAGACAAAGGAAAACATCTCCAGACGTACGAGACGCAGCCTCGGCGAGGTCGGGCGTAAGTCATCGGAGACGAGGTGTGTGTCGGTCCGTGACATTTCCACCATTGAGGGACATAATGAATAATTTACCTCTTTGAAGTGGCGGCGTGAATGTGGAATTTGGTATGTGGGTCACTTGATTGCGAAACAAGTCAATATTCATTTGGGATGCATTTCCGGGGAGGCGTGGGGGAACGGATAAATCATTCCTGACGTGTCGGATCGTCCAGAAACAGTTTAAAGATATTTTTCACTGATGTATGCAAATATATGCGAAGATCAATTCCCCTTCAACGCAAAGGGAAACATCTTGAATGGTGAATTTGGTTAATTGTCAGTTCATCCGAATTGGAATAAGTCGTCGCCTTAAATTAAGATTAATAAAAAATAAAAAATAACGCTGTCTGAGTCTTCTCCAGCTCCTGTATAATTACACAATATTCAGTCACAGTCATTCCGCATAACGTGTGCATCGTTTTGAAGCAAACCCGCATCGAGAGTGCTTTGATCCCACAGCGAACGGGAGCGCCGGCACAACAAACGCGATCTTCAGACCCCCGATCGTCATCGCCGAAATTCGGCGGAGCTCAAAAGGCCCCTTTATCTGCAACTGTGCTTTCAACGGGGGCCACACGCAGCTCCCGGAGTCCATGGATTTTCTGTCTCTCCTTTTTATTTTTCTCAGTCCGTCTCTTGCTAGGTATTCCCACCATCTCAGCGTAAGTCTTTCTTACCTTTTTCTATTTCTCGATCACCCTTCACCTCCCCCTCTCTCTCTCTCACTCTGAGGAATGAATGGAAATCTATTTTGACGCGTTCCAATAGAAACTGTGCGCAAAAAAATATCTCTCAACCTCCCGCCCCCCCTCCCACCCCACCTGAGGCGGTTCCATTGTGCCAAATCAAGTCCGACATTAGGCCCAGAACCTGGATTAGGCCGAGCGGCGTTCCCATTGTTCGGCCTTTTTCTCTGCAGGATAAAAGACGATTGTGCTCCGCCGGCTTCCAGCTGTCAATAAAAAAGCCGGCGGAATGCAGGTAGTGGGGTTCAGAGGCGCGTGGGAATGAAGGAAGGTGTAATGTGAAGCAAGTGGGGTCCTGCATCAACCTGTCTGGCTTTCCCGTTGCAATAATGTACGCCGGCCTGCTTCTTACACGGCGACCGCTCGCCTCGAGTCCCGTGTGAACGAGTCCCACTGCATCTTTAGAAGTTGAAAAAACAGGATTCCTAATAGCCTTAACAAGCGTTTCTAGCCCATCGCGTCGGCAGTTGCCCGTAAGGTACAGACAGGAAATGCAGTTAAATTGCAAACAACCTTTTTCTGTATGTGTGTGTGTGTGTGTGTGTGGTTCAGAGGTGATATTCCTGCCGAGGGAATTAAACCTTTAAGAGCTTAACTCTCCCGAAACAAAGACGGCGTTATTGACAGGGAGCCTCCCGGAAGAGATGCTCCGTTTATTTCGGGTGGGGGGGGGGGCATTGCACAGCGGCGCCGTGATGTCATCGATCACACGAATAGATCAGCTGCGTTCGAGACCCGCAGATATTTTTTTTAATGACTCTGTCGAAAAAACATCTGCTTCCCCTCGCACACCGGCGCGGGGCGAAAGTAGGCCGCTCCGTCCGTCCTCGGCATCGATTCTTCGTCTTCTGCTCCAGTTTCGCCGCTAATTAACTTTCTTTAAAAAAAAACATATCTCATGATTACAGAGTTCCGTGTGAAAATAACGACCGTGCTAAAACGTGGAAGTGGTAAAGCAGCCCCCCCCCCCCCGACTTCACTCCGCCTGCATAATCAGGCCGGTCGGTTGTCATGGCGAACATCTCCAGGGTGTCCGCACATCCACAAGTTTCGGTCGTCGACTTCTATGTTCCGACCCAAAATGTACACGGATCAGATTATTTGACACTTGCCACATGCTCCGCGACAGATGTTTTCTTCTCATTTAACCGACATGTATCACATCTGTAATGTCCGTGACGTCGTGATGAGTACGACTGGATGACCTTGTCTGCTGTTTGGCTGTAAATATCGCCACGATATTCTCCTGTGGAATAAATCAAATCAGCCCATCAATAAGCTGTCAGCGAACAGAGCACACACGCTCCTTCAAATCCAGTCGATGCACTAAAATCAACTTATGCGGTGGAAAATGTTTTAACGGGTATCTGACGCTGGAACGTGTCCGAGGGGGCCGAGCGGCGAGGGCCGAGTGCTGCCGCTGCTGACGACGAGGTCTTACCCGAACACATCTGGAGGTGACGGAGACTCTCTCTTCCTCCATTGATCTCTGATGGATAGAGTAACGGATGTGCGTAGAGTGGTCCAGAGAGATTTGAGCCCCTCACTTAGCTTCTGGTTTCATATTGAAGTCAATGAGTCGCAGACACCTCCAGTAGCCCGTGCTGCCATGTAGGGTCGGAGGAAAAACGTGGAGACCGATGATGACAAGAGCCTCGACTCAGATTAGTACCGTGACGTTGATTGCAAGTCTCGCATTCATAAAAGTAGGCCAACAAATAATGAACTAGAACGGGCACTCGGTAGAGCGCATACCTTTGCATATTACAAGATTTGGCATTGAGTTATGAACATTTTGGCATTAGTTGCATAACAATTGGATATAAATTGACCGCGCTAGGGTAAAAGATTCTGACCTTTTTCATGACCTTGACCTTTGACCCGATCAATCCCAAAATCTAAGCAAATGGTCCCCGGATAATAACCAATCATCCCACCAAATTTAATGCGATTCGGTTTAATACTTTTTTACTTATGCGAATAACACGCACGCACGCATACAAATACACAGCGATCAAAACATAACCTTCCGCACTTTCAATGCGAAGGTAATAACTAATAAGCCATTGTAACCATGTTTTAATGTCGTCATCGTCAATCGTCGTTTTGCGCTTTAAAACAATTAAAAGTATCGGTTCAGGCACCGTTTAGGCAACGGTATCGAAAATAAAATAAAACGATACCCGTCCCCACGCCCATACGTATGTGTAATTCAAAGTGTTTTCTCTCATGCAGAGATTGTTCTTCCAGCTCAAACATGTGGTCTCTGGGCAACACCACTTTGGCGCTTTGTTTGTTTCCCTCTTTGCAAAGCTTTCTCATATACTGCAATTTTCCACACTCGATGTGTTTTGTTGTTGTCGTAAAGACAGCGTGCGTTCTGCTCCGAGTCGAGATAGTAGCGTGTCGCGTAAAAGCACATTACAGAGAGGGTGTCGAACCTCGATACTGCATCAACTCCCGCTGTCATCATAAGTCGGGCTGCGAAGCTGTGAACGAGTGGAATCCAAGAAGTGGATTCTTTTCTTTTTTCTTTCAAAAGCTGACTCAATATATTATTCCAGCAGCTCAGTGGAGGCTTTACATTTAACCTTTACACCGCCGGATCATTTGCTCTACCGTCTCAGTAATACCGACACCTAAATCACACCCGCCACTCGTGTGCCTTTATAAACACAAACAATGTTATTTACCAGTAAATAGTGTCACATGCAATATATATGTTTTGGTTGAATCCGGTATTGGATTTGGGATTATATCTTCAACTTCTTCACCGTACCAATGAGCCTCCTGTGAAGACGCCAGTTTGAGGCTGGAATCAGTGTAATGGCACATACAAAAAATATATATTATATACTATATGTATTGCTTTATTGTTAGGATCAAAAGATGGCGCCTTAGTGGTTGAAAACACCCAGAATTGACCCAGAATCTGACAGAATTCTGATAAGCTGCAGACTGATGAAAGATATATAGGCCTTTCATTGAAGAAGTTTGACATGTCTCAGTGGGAGGAAGCTATTTTTACTAATCAAGGTGAAATTCTTTGCCGCTGTTTCAGTTTCAGGGTCTCGGTATTGTTCTTTGATTCGCGGTTTCAATCGCAGGAAGTTTATTTCTTTGCAGAAATGACAGTTATTTCTAGGGATGCACCGATCTGATCGGCGCCGATCGATATCGGCCGATATTGCCATTATCGGTTTTGATAGGCGTTCTCAAAATGGCCGATCAAACCGATCGATCAAACCGATCGATCAGATGACGTCACATCTGCGAGTAATACTATCAGAGACGTTTCAATCATGATAACATAAATTATGCTAACATTAAAACATTTTTACTGTACCAAGGAAGAGTTTATAAAAATAAGTCAGACTTTTGTATGTTAAAAAAAGTCCTGTATATAGATTTCCCCAAGAGTTCCAGGAAATGAATAACACAGATGTGTTCCATACATATCTGAAATCAATCCCCTACTATAGCAATCAAACAATTTTAATGTATCAATTAGGACAGTTTTCAAAGTAAAAGTCCTAAATGTTTAAAGAAATCTGTATTTTCTTTAATGTTTGAGATGCTTTAGATGTGTATTTCCTCATAGTCCTAGGCAATAATGCTACACAATAAATAGAATGCTTCAATCGACACCGTGATCGGTATTATGGGATCGGCAGATACTATTTCAGTGATCGGTGATCGGTATTATCGGTGATCGGCTGACACTGATTTCAGTGATCGGTGATCGCCCAAAAACCTGATCGGTGCATCTCTAGTTATTTCATCTTTCAGCAAGAAACAAAGAGGATGTGTATTAAAAGAGTAGATCAACGTGTGGCAAATTTAATGGGGCTTTTTTTTTCTTCTCTGTTTCTTCCTGTAACGTGAGAGGAAAACCGTCCAATAAAATGGCACAAAACACACGTTTGGAATCCTTCAAAAGCGGTGTTGAATTATTTTTTTTTTTTACTGTTGAGCGTCTTCAAAAATAATCTTTACTTCATCCACCGAAAAAACCTGCGGCGCCTCAAAACAGCAGCCGTGGAGGGCGGCGAAAAAGAAAAAGGGCGACGTAGCGACATCCAACCGCTTATTTTCTTAGGATCAGCCCCCCCCCCAGAAAACTTGCGAGCACATCTTTGTCACCGGTCCATTTCCACACTCAGAGCGGGGGAGGAAAAGTGAGGTGACGACAAGCGACAAAGGTCACGTACCGGATCTGAGTCGGTGCGATACCGCCGCTGAGCTGCCCAGATGTGTATCGACGGCGCCGGACGCTGACCTTGTACGTCGTGACCACCGCTGATGGATGAGCTGATGGTGTTTTGGCCCCAGTGCTGCTGCCTCACACACTTTTTCTCCCTTGTTTTATTTTAATAACACACCAAACTGCAGCGGTGCTTGCCGCTCCCCCTCAAGGTGAACACCCCCTATCCTCCCCCGCCCCCCCATTGTTCTCTGACAACGCACATCCTGTTGACGCAGTTGTTGCTATTGTTGTTGTTGTTGTTGCCCACGAGTGCCGATATTCCGCAGGCGCAGTCTTTTTTTTTGATCTCATCACATCAAAGCGGCGCTCGAATTATAATGGGCAGCGACCGCAAAGCGAAGCCTCGAGCTTCATTACACGAGATTATGAGATGGAGATGTGACTGGCGGTGTCAGACGAGCGCTTCCCAAATGTAGATTGGAAAAACCAGCATAGTTTCAGGATGACACTAATATTCCGTAAATGGCGTCATGGATTGTGGCTTTTCGCGGCATAGAAAGGTGATCACCACTAAATATTTAAGGCATACAACTTTATTTCTATTTACGGTCCAAGCGTCCTGCTATTTATTGCCCACGATGGAACATCTTCTAACGCAGTTTATAATTATGACACTATTTATTCATGTCACAAAGTGCTTCACATAAAACACAAACTAGCAAGTAGAAGAAAAAGCAACAGACATAAAACTGTAAACATAACGTAAAAGACACAAAAACAAACAAAAGTAAGCCCGAGGAAATGGTTCTCGAGCTGCTTTATAGAAGTGTGCACGGTGTCCGGAGATCTCTACGCCCACTCTGAGAGACTTCCAAAGTTTGGGAGCTGCAACCTCAAAAGCACAGCCTCCTTTGGTCTTTCTCCTGGAGCGAGGACCAACCAACAAACCCTGATCAGAGGACTTCAGAGAGACGGAGTAGCTCTTTAATGTCGACAGTCGCTAGACCGCGCAAGGCTCCGTCTCAAGAATGTTGAAATGAATTCTAAATTTAATGAGAGGCCGGTGTAAAGAGACCCAACATGGTGGTTACAGAAGACCTTTTGGAGAACTCGGTCAAAGGCTTGGCAGCAGCGTGTTTGGACCACATGTGGACAATTCGGGGAAGTTCCACTAAGGCAGGTGAGAAGAGACGTGCACTAGACAAGACGTAACAATTTGCCATAACTTCGGGCGGACCTTTTCAGGCTGGCTGACCTTTTCAGGCGGGCAAGCCATTCTCATTTTTAGTGACAGCAGTAACCGCGCAGTACCATTATAGAACGTTCTCCTGCATCACTGTGCTTGAACAAGATCATTGGACGACATGAGAAGAGCTGTTTCAACTTGTCCAAAGTGACACACGGCTAACACAGCTGGATGCTACGAGGCAGCCAAACTTTTTAACGTCATATGATTGACCAGATTGGTGAGTTTGGTCAAACCGTTGCCTGTTTTCCAATGGTCCATTGGCACACCGTTGCGGCGGCCAAACTGGATTTGTTGCGTCTGCTAGCTAGAAAACTGAAGGTCGTAGAAAAAGTCTTGTCACGTTCGATTGAGCAGCAGCACCCCTGATGCCGTGCGCTTTAGTTCGCTCTAGTTATGTCATCGAGCCATGATTTCAGGCCTCTTCAAACAATCCTGAACACAAACATGGTGAAAGACAGTTGTGACTCTTTAGTTCACAGTCTTTTTTTCCCACGCTTTCAGCAATTATTTTCTCAAATGTTTAATGTATTTGGAAACAAATCTCACTGTGACTTCCTCATCCATTAAAATGGAAAGTGGTTTCAAGTACTGATAGGAAACTTGTGGATTTCCTAGCTTGGCGTAAGGTACGTTTAAAAGAGAGATGACTGTCGTTAATCCAGGAGGGACGGATCGGTCAGAGGAGCTGATCTCGTCCTGATAGGAGCCGCTTCATCCAGAACTCAAGGACACGCACGATTAAGAGATTGTACTTGAGAATCCGCATCGCTATCAGACACAAACACAGTGCCATTGTCAAAAGTAGGTTTGGGTTTAGAGATGGTTTAAGATGCTTAATCAAAAAATCTAAATTAAAAGACGAGTCCAATAGAACAAAAGTGTGATCTGAAACACAAAAGATCCTCAAAATCTAAATTAGAAACAAGGTTCTGACACATGAGATTAAAACTAGAAGGAAACTTATCAGAAGCATCATCAATATGTACTTTTTTAATTAGCAATACAGTTTATCATATTGTTTAAAGTTGCATAAACATGGTTACAAACTTGTGAATTGCTCTCGGCACAATTATATTCACGTCACCAGCTTTTCTCTCTCTCTTGGTTTTGCATTGTTCTTGACGCCATATTCTTGTCGCTCCGTATCATTGTTGCCCTTTCTCTCTGCGTCTCTCAATTATTTCTCCCAGATCTCTCTCTCTCTCTTTCTATCTCTCTCTTTTTCTCGGCCCATTACAGTTGCTCAGGGAGCTGTAAAAAAAGATGTATGTGTGTCTTTGCATCTGCCTCCTGAAGGGAGTGCCTGTGTGTTCACACGCAGGAGGCGGTGGAGCGTGTTAAGTCTCGCTGTAGAAGCCCTTCGACTGGGATAAGGAGCTGAGGGAGGAAGGAAGGAGGCAGGGGGGGAGGGAAGACTGGACGGTTGGATAGATATATTCATAAAGGATGGATGAATGTCTGTGCGCGGATCGATACTGGGATGGAGGGATCGAGATTTGGATGAATGGACGGAGAGAAGGCCGGGGGAGATGAGTTTGGGAGGCGAGGGAGGAGCGGACGATAACAAGAAAGGAAGGATCGATGATGGATAGATTCTCAAGAAGTATGGATGAACAGATGACTAATGGACGAGTGGGTCGTTTAACACTGCAAAGTTATCAGTAATCGCCATAGATGGTAGATGGACAGAGCCAAATACGTTGGGTGTTGACTCTGTGACAGCGGAGTAAATCATGTGTGTGTGCTGTAGTCTGACAAGATACAGGGGTTTAAGGCCGACGTTAATCTTTCAGGTGACCTTCAAAAGACCGAGAAGCTACAGAAGAGCAGGAATCCAACCTGCTAGCTCTTTCAAAATAGTGATTCAGGTATACCATTGCCCTGTGAGGGTAGGGTTAAAAAGGACTAGTTCACCCAATAGTAATCATCTGCCCAGGCTCTCTGTGGTGCCTGGAGAAGTTTCAATGATTGCCGTTTGTTTGTTTGGTTTGTTTGCCGATAGTTTAGTGAAAGTGGTTTCCATGAGCCCACTAATAGATACAAGACACTTTGATAACACAAGGCACAAATTTTCGGAAAGACCCTTTCGTCTTTCATCTCACCTCCATTGACGTCTGTTGCCCTTCATTTTTTGGATACTTAACGCCATTCAGTGGGTCCAAGGAGGGTTTAGGGAGGTGATAACTAAACGGTATAAAATGCGTGATTCGTCCAAAAAAAGACAACGTTATGTGTCTGTTCCTTCCAAAACCGAATTATTTGAGGGCGCTTTTGTCGAGGTTTCACAAAGGTTAGAGGACAGTCATCTTCATGGTCACAATGATCGAATATGTGGTAAAGATAAGGAATTTTAATGGCCATCTGAAAAGAATAAGTAAATCCCAGTGACATTTTGTTGGCATCATCATCTAACTTTCTCTTTTGCTTTAGTCATAATCAATGTTCCCTCTAATTTTTTGTGTGTCTGAGCGTACACACAAGCTCCCCGAGCACACTGAGGACCACTGTGAGCAACATCAAATGTGCACGCTGTGGCCACACACCTGTATCACAACTGTTCAAAACCTTCATCATAGCAAGTTACATCACTTATTAAAAGAATGAAACTACAGCAGCAATTTTCATTAGTTTACTTTTAATATAAGCGATTTGGCCCACTTAAAATGAAAGAGCCAAAAATGGTGTTGTTCATGAGATGTATCGTATGTCCAGTTGTGGCCTGGCTGAGGGCCCTGTTCTGGAAGAAATTAGACATATACACCTTTCAGACGTAACATTTTGTTCACATTAAAACATTCACATGTTGCTCATGTAGCGACATGTGCTTTAGCTTGTGATACAGTGTAAATTCCTGTAACTCTTTGTCTGTAAAATATCTAATTACACCGATTTTTTATTAGCATGTCCACTACCCATACATTATCTAGTAGTAACAGTATTTAATGATTAATATACATTAATAGAACATCTTAATAAATGTCACTAGAATATGCAAAAATGTTGACATTAATTTTACCTTATTTTTCACGTCTGTCTTTCTCACTTCTCCAATGGTTGTACTCTTTGTCCAGGTTGATGGCTTCTTCTGCTTCTTGCTTTGACTTTATGCGCATCAGCTGGTCCAAATGTGCCACTTCAAGACAATTTATGGATGCTGTTATTGTCAATGAGAACTTTAACTTGCTTGGAGTCAGATTGTGTTTTGATTGACAGCTCGTTGCTTTTCTCTCGGTCGTTTGCGCTCTCCCTGAGTAATGAACCGACCCCCTTGTCCCACCTCGAGTCTTCGTACGATTCCAACAGCTTTCAAAATGACTTTTCTGCTGAACGTGACGCTCGAGGTCGTCCGACTTCCATTGAGTCCACATTAACCCGCTGAAAGCTCATTTGCTACTTTGGCGTCGCTGCATGTTTAGCAGTCGACCTTTCTCACTCGAAAAAGAAAACATTTCCCCCAGTTTCACCGGTTGTTCTTCCATCAGCACGTACTCCGACAGCCATTCCACCCGAAAAGAACCGCCTTTCTGTTTTACTTTGGCTTGTTGAGTGGACGGGTCTCCGGCGCTGCCCGCTCGCTTCGCCGTGATAACGGGTTGCGTCTCCTAGCTCCGCCGCATTGTTGTTAGCTAGCTAACCTGCCGGTGCGTACGGGCAGGGTTCACGTGAAGCGCTATCAATGCTATGATTGGCTGCGTAAGTAAACCGGATCGTACCATTGGCTGGACACCTGTCAGGCTGTCACTCACTGTGTTACATTAAAAAATGGTACGAAAAAAAAACACATTATTTGTCTAATTAATTAAATCAGATTAGGTTGAAAATTAGATATTAATTAATACGTTTATGGTGAATTTTATTTTATGCGCTGCATAGTGACTGTGCGAGCAGTGCGCGATTGCACAGGCGCGCAGCTTAGAGGGAACATTGGTCATAATGTCTTCCGATGCAAATAGAGACGCTGTCTCCTATAAAAGTGACATCTGGCCTTTTGGGGTCTTTTTCTGAAGTGACTGACACGGTTGATCTTGGGAGGACAGTCTCCTTTTGGCTGTGCAAGCTTTTATTTCGGTGCAATCTTATTTTTTGAAAATGACATATTTGACTTCTGGCATTTTCATTTCATTATCTTATATTGTTGACAGCCGAGCTTTTTGAGCAGAACTGATGGAAGTCTTTTACTGGGTTACACCCCCACACAATAACATTTGAGGCTAACTTAGACTGACGGGACGGTTGGCCCGACTCGCAGGTCTCCCTTCTGATATCGAGCCGTTCTGTTGCTTTGATGTCATTGGCTCACAGTAAGAGGTAGTTGACAGTGGCCAGAAAGTGAAAAAGGTTTGAGAATAAGCTAAAACCAAAGGTTATTGTCAGATAAAGTAGCTGGCAAATATGGACTGTGACCGTTATTGGTATTTCGCCCAACGATTTACTGTCACTTAGTCAATACAGACTCTTCCTTGGGTTCAGAGGTTCGATCCATAGAGGGACTAAAGGTCCATTTGTGTTACCCCTGACTCCATCCATTCAGGGCTGTTGAAACAAGAATAAACTGCATTCAGTTTTCTGTTCCGGTAGACAGGAAAAGGTTCAAATCGTTCGGTTCTTGTGCAAGTTAACTGGGATGTCTGGAAAGGCTTTTCCATGAGCTCTAAAATCGGATGTGACTTTCACAATACTTCTGCCATGTAGTGCAAACTACCAATGTGATAAGAAGGCGGTTTCCCGGGGCAACCAGCTGCAGGCCATCATCAGACCGAGAAACAGGATATCACTTCAAATGCATCGTGAGAATCAAAAAGCAATAAAACGTTACACAACAAAAGCACACATTTCTCTTACCTTTCCTTCTTATCTGAGTCTTCAATTGGCAATTGCTTATTTGTAAAAAATTGAAATTACTAGTTATGTCTCAAAGTATTTATTTTCTAATAAGGGTATATATATATATATATATATATATATATATATATATATATATATATATATATAAAAATCCTGGCGTCTGACTGAATTATTCTAGTGCATTGATTCCATTATCCGAACCGCTTATTCTATTTAGGGTCACAGGACACTAGAGCCGACCCCATTGGGCCAAGGCGGGGTTCACGTCCTGGACAGGTCACCAGTCCATCGTAGGGTACATATAGACAGACAGACATTCACACCTACAGGGCAATATAGAGTCCAATTAACATATGCTGCATGTCTTTTGACTGATGGAGGAAGCTGGAGAACCCAGAGAGAACCAACGCTGACTCACGGAGAACATGCAAAGTCCACACAGAAGGACCGCCCGGACCGGGATCCGGACCCGGGCCGGGATCCGGACCCAGGCCCCTCTTGCTGTGAGGTGACAGATCTAGCCACCACAACCGCCACCGCCGCGCAGCCAAAACAACAGCTGGTAGAGCGTGTAGCGTACAGCGCTCTGTTGTGGCAGCTGCAGATCATCACGCAATCAGGGCTTTGGACCGGTAGAGTGGGAACAAATTTGGCATAAAATTGCAAACATGTGAGCTCGAGCAAATTTTCACTGAACACATGGATCACTTATTCGCCTATTTAACTTGCTTCATGCTAAATCTCCCCTAAATGATGGAAAAAAAGATTCTTCGAGCTTGTTAGACATCTTATCGGATATTTATCTCAGAATATGCTCACTTGTTACAACTGAATTGACTCGTTAAGCCAAAAGACCCTCAAATGGGACTAAATAATAATTTATAGGATGCTGAGCCGGTTTGTTTACAACACTTTTTGGTCCGGAACATGACATTGGGAGCGTGTTTGCAGCAAAATCCACAAAAAGACATCCAATAGGAATCTAATTTCACCTTGAGCACCCTTCACCCGCCAGCCTGGACGTCATCTTCTTCATTTTAAACCTGTTTCTCCTGACTGTTGTCTCTTCTGTCTACTAGAGCTTCCTACGTGTATCATGCAACACATGATCATTAACAGTGTGCTACAGACTAGAATGACACACTTGGAAATCAATTACAGTTTCATATATTTTAGCTTTAAGAGAGATGTAGCTTAGCATAAAGAATTGAAGTAGAAATGTGAAGAAAAAAGTGTGCACAATTGTTTCTGTTTAAATTTAAAATCCATTCAAAAGTAGCTATTTAATAAATATTCAATCAAATATAAGTATGTTCATAAACTGAATGTTATATATAAAATCAGACACTGATGGCAAAGTGATGTGAATTATACTTCTTTTTTTTTTACCCAAAAATGCTCTTCGCTGGTTGGAGGTACTTGTCTGAAACACTATTTCAACAGGGGGTACATCATAAAAAAAGAAGCTTGAGAACCACTGAGCTAAACATCAATAATAATTTGACGTAATGACGTTACTTACTAAAGGGATTAATCAACAATAACAGCACACATATGAGTCTTTTATTAATTCAACACACCAAAAACTCAGTGAAAAGTCCCTCTTCCAGCTTCTACTGCTTCACGTGTTTGTAAAGCACCTGAATATCAGGCATGTAGGTCACTTTCATTATGCATTTGTATTTTCTAAACACCAGACCTGCAAACTTGTCGCCATACGGTGAAATTCACCGTTTTGAAATCAAAATGGGTCGTCCACGTGAATCGTGGAGATCCAAAGAGTTTTTGTTTTGGGGTAGGGGGGGGTCACCTGGCCCGCTAATGTTGAGATTGCAGTGAAATGCGGAGAAAATGTGGAGTGTTGCTCTTCGCAATAAAACATCTTTGATGGGCGCGTCACGTCTCGGCCAATCAGCGTTTAGATGTCTTCAGCGTTTGGTGGTTTAGGTTAGCTTGAATGTTAGCCCGCTACATCTGCTGCCGTCACGCTGCACGGTGTAGCGATGCTAACGAAGGACCCGTATTAAGAGCGATGTGATTTAGCATATTTTTGGTATCGATACTTCATTAAAAGAGCCCGTGCTCCGCTCCGTGTCACGCTGTCTGCACGCGCTGCGCAGCGCCGCTCACAGCGAGGGGCGGAACGTGGCGGATCTTTTGAGACCGTCTTCGGCTCAAAAAAAAACATGCCAGAAGTGAAATGTTTCATTACTTTGTCTCCAATGCAGACAGTCTGTAAAGTTGTGTAACTCTCCAGCTGCTCATCCTGATGAACTGTGTATCATCTGGTCAGATACAGACTAACGGCCTTATAGTGCATAATCAATGTATGACGGCTCCATGTAGTTTCATTCATATCTGTCTGTAGGCTAAAACTAATATTACTATCATGTGTTAAGTGTTGGAACAAGTTGGTAAGAAGTGAATAATAATGTATTACTATTATAGATACATATACCAGTCTCTTCTTCATGGTATCATATTGTTGTTATAGTATTGTATCTGGTATCCTGATATTTATGGCAGGTATGGTATAGAAGTTATAATGTTAGTATCGTGACAACCAGGTAGAGGCAGAATAGAGTTGGTTTATGAATGACCATATTATATATAATGACAATGTATATTTATTACTACTATCATTATACGGCTTCGTCAGAGCGGAGGACTTTTCGCTCTTAAACTGTTTATTGTCATTATTTAGAATTTAGATTTGTGGTCAGAACAATAACATGACCGTAGTTGTAATCCTAAAAGTGTTGAGGCTTCATCAAACAACATGGATGTGGTGTGGTGACAAAAGAAAAAGTCACCTGCACCCCCCCCCCCCCCCCCCTTTTCACCCCTCATGAGTTTGCAGGTATTAAACACGCAGATAATTACATAGTCTTACAGTCCTGATACTTGTCGGCCTCTTGGTTTTTGGTAGCGTGGACGTTTTATTCGATAAGGCGTGTTTTGACAGAAGCGTTCTTATCTGTGATGGGTCACATTTTTACTCCCGTCTGCCAAGGTCTTCTGCCGCATCTCCAAGAGCTGCGATTATTATGATCTATAAATACATTACTTGGATCTTGGTTCTTTGACACACACACACACACACACACACACACACACACACACACACACACACACTACGATGCGATGCCCAAATCCATATCCATAAACTGGCAGGCGCAGACGCTGAGAAGCAGTCTTCCTGTTCTTCGCTCTGATGTTTTGCAATGTGAATCCAGGGAATCCGCTTCTCCTCAGTTGGTCCCTGAAGGCGCCACTAAAGTAGAGTTTTGTTTCAGTTTTGAATCCATTTAAGGACTATAGAAGATATTGGGTGATGTGTGAGAGCAGAAAAGAGCTCATCGTTACACTTTCATCTTTACCTGTAATCATTTTGCCTATGCCACAGATCCTTCTCGCATGCCCTCTTCTCCTCTTCCTCTGCTCCTCTTTCCTCTCACTATGAATTGATTTGTCTTATTACCTTACACACCTGCCCTCTGGTTTGGCTCCACTCTTATCTCTCTCTCACACACACGTAGACACACATCTATTGCCTTCTATTATTTTCCTCTGCTCCCTCTGTCACACTCACACACACACCTACTCACACACACACACACACACACACACACACACACACACACACAGTAATCGGATCTGGCAATCTCCTGTATTTTTGAATACGGCAGCTAATGTTAAGATCTAAGTGTTATGGAGGAAAAACAAAACAAACAAACAAACAAATACTGAAGTTTCACAGAGACAGGGTTAATAATGGAGATGATCCTCCTCAATGAAGATTCCCAGGAACTGTACAGAAGTGACATGGAACTCACATTTCTCTGCCTTAACGAAGAGCTGATTCTCCAACAGTCGCATCACCAGATATTCAAAGTGTTTATTCTTGATGGTGATCTGATTCAGACCTCTGTAATCGAGATTATATACTGCCAGTGAACTGCCATAGACAGCAGTTTCAAAATCAAACAGGATTTATTTTGAATCTAACAGCTAAAGTGAGATACGTATACAGTCTCAGCTTTCAGCCCGGCTCCGTATCAGCATATCAGCCAAACTGTAGTCACATCTCACCAAAATAGAAGCACCGGATGTCTTTAAATGTAGGAGACGTGTGTGTGTGTGTGTGTGTGTGTGTGTGTGTGTGTGTGTGTGTGTGTAGGGGAGTACATCCATATCCATAGTCATATAAACAGCAATGCTGTGCCCCAGCAGCATGCCATTAACACTAACAGGGTTTGGGCTTTCATTCCCACAGGGTCAGCTGTATAGCAAGCGGACACATTATGCAACACTTGAGGACACACAAAAAAAAATTGAATATATGAATTTATTTGGAGAGTGAAATTCTAAATGTGTGCAAGGTTATGCGTCCTTTTATCACTTTTTACCACAGCAGATAATATTTTCCTTCACAGCTTAAATAGAATGGGATTTAATTGCCGGCCGACACTCAATGATAGTAATTATTCACTGAGTCCTCTCTCCCCGTCTGAAGACTGTTGGCAGTGCTACAAGAACATCACGCAATGTCCAACTTTATCAAATAAAGGACAGCAAGAGCAGAGTTGCTAAGTGGAATATTTTCTTTTTGTGCGCTTCCAATGTTCTGAGTATTAAAAAGCCTGTCATTTTTTTTTCTGCACAGACAATATTTAGTGATTGTCAGTTGGCCAATGCTTGGATGGGCATGAAACACTCTTTGGTTGAATCTCCATTATAAAAGATGAGCTAGTGTGTCAGAAAACGGCTCCGGGGTTGAGACGCCAAGCATTACTACCCACAGCGTTCGGCTCGAGGCCTTTGTTGTCTCCTTTTCTTCCTCGTTTCCTGACATCTCGCCACTGGCATGCAATGCCTGGCCACAAAACTGTATTTCAAAAGATTTATCAAGCCTTCTGACATGCTGTTAAAGCTATACGCGCATTTGTATGTGTGAATACAACATGTACATGCAGAGAAGGTAACTATGACTCCCACGTTTTATTTCAGGAAGGTACTAGAACAGGCTCGGTAGAGCGCATACCTTCGCCGCAGCCTTTTCTGGTACCTTTTCATGACCTTGACCTTAACCTTTGACCCAATTGATCCCAGAATCTAATCAAATGGTCCCCGGATAATAACCAATCATTCCACCAAATTTCGTGCGATTCGGTTTAATACTTTTTGAGTTATGCAAATAACACACACACACACAAATAAATACACAGCGATCAAAACATAACCTTCCTCGTTCTCAGAATGCGAAGGTAATAACTTCACTCGGTCACGTTTGGGTGAAATTGAGTGAAGAGACGTTGGCGATTGGATGGCGTTGGTATATTAAAAGAAAGTATGACGCTGTGGTTAGATCAGGAATAATCAATTAATTAATTAAATATTGGTTTGGCGGAAGTTGCGGGCATTTGGGTCCTCTCTCTCTCTCTCTCTCTCCTGCTACGACAACACATGACAGGATGAGGAAGAGGATGAGGAAGAGGATGAGGGTTTCATCGGTTCATACTGCAACGATAAGTGACTGCAGAAGCTTGACCGCAACGGTGTGATTGGCGTATGGAGACCGTGGACGAATCTGGTTGGCTACCTCGAAAGTAACCTGCAACAATCCGCTGAGCGAGTAGCACATTTCCAAACACTAGACCCATCACACAGAACCGCAATCTCATCGAGTCAAGCTTAAGACCAGTGTTCAAAATATTAGAATCCAATATAATATTCATACTGCCTCACTTTTGCAAGTCTGACTTGCTCCATTCTAAAGCTTTCCTCATACTCACGGCCGTGATGATGAGTGGACGGAAGAGGTCGCTCGGCAACGAGAGGTCTGCCAATGCTTTTACATGCAATGTTTTTAAAACCGAGTTCAAACCGTCTCTGTATACTACTGACCCATCCGTGACATTGCCTTTAGTGTATTTGCAGCGGCGCCGAATTGCGGTTTGACATTTGAAATCCTTTCCACAGTGCAACAAACGTTGATATCGCATCACAAGACATCTCCGAGCCGTGGTTACCAGACCGCCCGCGAAAGGTTACTGCAGAAAACACGAAAACGGATAACCTGACGACACTACAAAACAAATTAAAAGCACATCTCCCCTTCTGAATCCGACACAATCGTTCACCGAGTCCGATGAAAGAGAGACGATATCATTTGGCGATCGGTGGGCCTTCTGCGGCGCGGAGGACGTGATTGATGGAAATAAAGAGAGACGACGCGTAATGCAGACAGCGTCAGCTGTCCAATCCCCAGAAAGGATTTTATGATTGATGGCAGGCAGTAGCATTTAGAAGTCTCACAACTCTGCACTGCACTCTCGGCACTCACCGTGATTACATCCGAGTGTGTGTGTGTGTGTGTGTGTGGTTGTGAGAGACCCCGGAACAAGAGCAATAGAGCGTTGATGTTGTGTGTGTGTGTGTGTGTGTGTGTGCATGCATTTTACGCGTGCGTGTGCAAAGGTGACGGTGCAGGCTGTCCGTGTGTGATTGTTGAATGCAGGACTAAAGAGAGGAGGGATAGAAGGGAGGCAGTGAAGGGCAAGTGAGGATGTAGCATGAATGGGATGGATGTCTGGAGGAGTGTGTCGGGGGTTGAGGGCTGAAATAAGACGGACGAATAAATGTGCCCAGAGGAAGGCGTGGAGGACGGATGCACGGTTACATTCAGCCGCAGCAGATGGGGACAGAGAGACAAGGTCGTATGAAGGTGAAGAAAGGATTGATAAGGACGGAGGGATTTAGGGAAGAAGGGAAGAAGTAAAGGGAGGCAAGTGTCGGGAGGATAGAGAGCGAGATGTGTTTGAGCAGTGATACAGAAAGATGGGCCAGGAGAGAGTGAAGGACACGTGAAGGTGTGGCGAAAGGGAATAAACAGGTGAGGTGGAGAAAGGATGAAGAGGTGAGAAGCTTTAAGCCATGTGTGAACAGCAGGATGTGTGTGTGTGTGTGTGTGTGTGTGTGTGTGTGTGTGTGTGTGTGTGTGTGTGTGTGTGTGTTCACCCAAAGTACCCAAAGTGACGTACATTTGCATGGAAGTGACAAAGTGTTGTCACACCTTAACGTGGAGGCGGCCGTACGTTTCCCGTTCCCAACGCCAGTCAACGGAGGTTCTTCTGAGTCATTCCCTACAACCTCGAACCCGTAACCGTGGCAGTGAAGGTGACCTCTAGCTTTACCGAAGAAGTTTTCCCAACCCAAACCCCAATCTCGCCCTAACCAAGGTGTTTTTGTTGGTTCTTGACGTTATGTAATGATAACTGTGCATCTCCATGGCAACTGTGCAAACTCACTCCCCCTGACTGGCCGTGAGATATAATTGTACGCTTGCGGTAAGAACTTTTTTTTTTTCTTCTTCTTCCGCCAAGCGCTTTTTCTAAGGTCAAGAATGGACTTTAAAGCTTAGTTTGAAAAAAGAGAATTCTTCCAAAAATCAAAGCGAAGAGCTCAAGCGCCGGTCAATCCCATTCATAGGTGTGAAGAGGTGCAGATGCTTCAACACTTAATCTAATGGCCCAGAGTCTACTTATTGATTCTATAGTAAAGACACAGTAAATCTTTGTAAATCCGCCGCGCACGCACACGGCACACACTCACTTTCTGAGTTTGCCTCGAGATCGAATAAAGAAAAGGCGTCGTGTCACAGTTCAGTGTTTTAATCACGACGGGTCTGTATGCAACGCGCATCGTATGACCGTCATTAGGATGGAGTTCGTTAATTATGGGATTCGATTCCACTTTCTCGCGTAGTTAATAATTCAAGGTCTGAATTGTCTTTTTGTTTTGTCACGCTTGTAATGTTTTTGTGTGTCGTTTCCGCTTGTTTCCTTGAATAATGAGAATTTATTTAATCAAATATACTGGGTTGGATTTTTAGAAACACTCAAAAAGATTTAGATTATCGATTTTAGATTTGAAAATGATGATTGTGAGGTATTTTAGTATAATATCATGGACGTATTATACAACTTAACATAATTGTGGACATATGCCATTTATAATTACAGCGTAATACATGCTGAAACCTTGACGTTAAGGTTTAAGGTTGTTAACTTTTAACCATTTTAATGTAATTTACATAAAATAAAGAACTCTGAAAAACATAAAATAATGTTTAACAAAACTTCCAAGTTCGTTCTTTCGTAAAGCCATGTCCACCAAAAAAGTGGTTGAAGGAAATTAACCTGAGCATTTTTGCTAAATATTTTTTTCTAGAAGTTTGGTGATTTTCTGACTAGTTGCTGGTATTGTATTGTAAATCAAAGTAAAAGCAAACAGTTAATAAGATAATAAAATAGAGATAGCAGGATTTTCCATGTTTTACTCTTCCGCTCGTCAGTCCATTCGATTACATTTTCATCACAGGTGTGCTGTTGTTACTTATAATAATACTAGATAGTCTATTCAAGGTCGACGTTCTTCATAAATATTTATATTGTAACCAATGCTAATAATAATTTGCGGCTTAATAAGAGGAAGTTCAGCACAGTAGGTTTTTTAGAAACAATGCCTCTGCACATCGGGATGAGAAACATTTTACAATCCGCTGCTTATTTTGTTCTTTACTTTACTTCTTATACCAGCGTCAGTGTGGCAGGGCTCCAGCTGCTTCCCCATCTTCTAGCTCCCAATTCTCAGGAAAAGAAATTACATCTTAGAAACTTTCCAAGCACAGACGAAGAGCCCCTTGCTGCACTTTCGAATTAAATATCGATACCAAATTAGCTTTGCTCCAGTTCGCTCTGCCGTGCCGTTATCTTTAAAATGTGGATCATCGGTGGTTTGGGGACCATTTAGGCATTGCACTGCAGAGGTTATCTCACAAGAAGCACATTGGACGTAGAAACTTAAAGGGACAAAAGCCCATCTTCATCCCTGCATCATACTAGAAGCTGGTGAGTGAATGTGTTTGATTATCGGCTGCAGTGGTTACATATTTCACAGGAGAGGGAAATGCTAACCCAACAAACCATCTGCTGGAGGACTAATATTTCCTCTGAGGCTATTATAACTCTCAGATCCATGTTTATAACTCGTAACATTTAGTCTTAATGAGATTTTCATTTAATAAACGTCCTAATTTTATTGCTGTGTGGTATTACACATTAGAGAAACAACCTTCTTGTGATTATTAAGAGAGGAAACGGAGCATTTAGCAGCCGCAGTGACCAGGATGACGTCAAAGAGTCGTCTTTAAGTGGCGCTGCCGTCAGAGCAGCTAGGAGGCTTCCGGGAAGGAAAACACACACAGACGCACACTTGCTGAATTTAAGCGGTTAATACATTGCATGACATAAGAGCATTTAGAGGACTACACAAACAGTATTGTAGCAACTCTGGCATTATACGCACAAACAATACGCACATTAACTTATTTGCTGAGTCTTTCACGTCTGATATCTTTTTATAGGATGTATCATTATGTGTCAGCGTGTCTCTTTTCTGTTTTCTTTTTTTAGATTACTAAGCTATAATGACAGTGAACGCCTTTGTGGATCAAGATATTATTCTAGTTTGCTGGGATAAGTCAATGCTATACAATACTCTATACAGACAAATGATATGCACATGTGTTGATATACAGTCAATCTATTTATGTTACATGTATTGGAAACCTGACTTTTGATCTTTCATAAATAGTGATTTACATTTAATCGAAAAGTTACCACAAAGGGACATCCATTAACAAACAAAAAACCTGCAACGAAGGAAAACCCTCTGGTACTGCTGTAAAATAATGTATGTAAACATATATAAATCCATGTCACATTTATGACAGAATATAAATGTATTACGTACATTTCTTTATAGTTAATTTTGCATGCCATGTCTCAAACAATGAAATAATGTCAGAGTTGTGTAAACAAATTTTCACAAAAACACATGCCACTCGCTGGAATGAAAGATAATTAAAATCTGTTATGAACAACAATCTAAATGCTCTTTCTTTTTGGAAGTAATATTTCTCATTCAAAGGATTGCGCCAAAGCTAAATGAGAAAAACTAACCAGCAGGTTGATCAATAACAAGAAAATAACCACTTGTTGCAGCCAGAATAAGAGTTAATCTATCAAAGTTCACAGCGCTTTGGTTTCATCTTGTTATCGCTCAGATCGCACCTGCAGCCTTATTTTGTCCTCCGATTGAAGCGATGCCAGCAACACTGTGCAAATAAAACCTAAATCGCAGGTAAATGAAGGATTTGTGGATATAAACCAGTTTTGAAACCAGGCCAAGTGTGCCAGGAAAGCCAACACCAGGCAGGCGGGATCAGCTCCGCCCTGGACCCCAAAAACACGCTTAGCCTCATTGGAAAATCGCTCCCTGCGTTGTGTGGCAGCGGCGATGTCCGCTAATGGAGAGCCGCGGAGGCTTCCAGATTTACAGCGCCATAAATGCCTTAAGTGCAATCTGCTTGTGGGCGTTTTCGTCCTGTAATAAACACACGGGCGAGCGGTCGCGTACACATGCAAGGATGTGAACGGGCGATCGGCGGCGCGGCCTCGGCGCCGGCGCCCAGAGAAACATTACGGGAAACACGGACGCATTTTCTGCCTCATAACAGTCGGGAGGACATAAAGCGCCCGGCGGCCCGTCGGCGCTACGAGCGCCGCGAGGACAATGAAGCTCATTTAAATAAGGGGACAAAAGTTGGCCGGGAGTTCGCCGTCAGCCGGGGACACCACAGGTTCCTTTCATGTCTCGCATTCAGGCCGGGGACGCGCAGTTAATCCGGTCCTGGCCGGCGACCCGAACACAATAAACAACACTGATGCGATTGTCTCCGGACTTACTGAAGGAGCGGAAACATTTTGGGGAACAGCTTGAAACAAAAGTCCACCAGGCGGCTTTCATGCTGCAGTCCATAAGCTAACATGGAAAATGTACCCTTCCAAGTTCGCTGGTATTAATTCTCTTGACTGAAAATGACGCCACACACACACACACTCACACTCACACACACACACACACACACACACACACACACACACACACATACACACACACACACACACTCACATGCATCCCTCTGTTAATAGACCCACACGCACACACTGCAACCACCTATTATGTTGTTGATTTCATTTAGCTCCCATGAGGTTATTCAAAGAGAGGGAGAGGCCAATATCTACTTACCATCCTGTGTGTGTGTGTGTGTGTGTGTGTGTGTGAGTGAGTCTGTTTTTGTGTGGTAATGTGTTAGTGCAGCCTTAATGTTTCTTAGCCCGCTGGGCGTCCATCTGTGGGTTTGTCTGGTGTCATTTCCACTCCACATATCCCGCTACTCACACACACACTTAAGATAGTAAATACACACCACTTGCACAGACAACAATTGGGGGAAATCCAGGCTCCTACAATGAGCCACACACCTTAAACCTGTAGACTTGAGTCAAACACACACAAACACACACTCTCACAGAAAAACACACACAAACACACACAAACACACACGCGCGCGCACACACACACACACACACACACACACAAGCATATACACAACGAGAGCCCCTGGGTGCTATAGAGGTCCCTCCTAATACTTCCTATTTATCATGCAGCAGTTGAACCCCCCTTGTTCTAACCAGCACACGCGCACACACACACACACACACACACACACACACACACACACACGTGCGCACACACTCACGTTTTATCTTCATAAAAGCAGTGCCTGCATAGATCGTCCATTAAGATATAAGAGTGTACGAACAGAAAACCACTGGTGAGCTGATAATTCATTTACAAACTGACTGAAGAGGGATGCTACTCTGTGTGAGTGTGTGTGTGTGTGTGTGTGTATTTGTTTGTGTGTGTGTATGTGTGTGTGTGTGTGTGTGGTGAATAGTAACACAGAAGCCGATTAAGAGAGGGAGGGAAGGACGGCGGAGTGGGGTGAGAAGAGCACAGAGGAGGAAGTAGAGATAATGGAAGCTGAGGCAAGACGGAAAGAGAGAGAGAGAGAGAGGGAGAACGGCTGATAGAAGAGGAGGAGAGGGAGCAATGGAGGACAAAAAAGAGAAGGAGGGATAGAGAGAACAGGAGAGATGGGTTAAGAAAAACTGACAAGACAGAGGAGATAGATTTTCCACATGAGGAGAGACAAAGAAGCAAGAAGAGAGAAAGGTAGAGCCGAAGGGAGGAAGCTGAAACCACCAAGGAGCTAGGAGAGGAAAAAGGAAAAGAAGAAAAAATGTTGGCCAACAATCTCTAACTCATGACATCTGTTTAAAATCAGTTACCCAGTTCACTGCAAATTCTTAAATGTACAACCACGGGGCATAACAAGGTTTCCTAACAGCTCCAAAAATCCATCACAGAGTTCTGAATAATGTATCAGGCCTATAATTTGAAATCTACAGCCCCCCCTCCCCCCCCTCTTCTCTCTCCCTCTCTCTCTCCTCCGTATCTGAAGGAGTTATCTAATTCAAAAGATAACTGTTCATCCCTGTTGTCTTCTCCTCTCTCGTGTGCGCTTTCATCACAATCGGTCCGCTTAAGATCAAAGCGGTCGGAGCAGATAAAACATATGGAGGCGGAGACGAGCGGCTCGCGCGTTCTGCTCGCCGCTGATAATGTCGCGAAGAAGAAGAAAAAAGGCAATCTGACAGACTGATAGAGGAAGAGAAGGCTGTCAGGGGAAGACGGACCCGTCCGGTGGGGGAGCTTTCCATCAAAGACGTTCAAGGAATATAAGGAGACAGAGAAAGGGAGACAGGTGGATATTTGCCGGTGATGTATACGTGGTATTAATTATAATCAGTCGGGCAATTGTAGTAAATAACTGTAAAAAGCTTCTGCTGCAACCGGCAATTACTCCTAATGACACATTGAGCTTATATCAGCCGAGGGGCTTGATGCACAGTCCAACACACACACACACACACACACACACACACACACACACACACACACACACACACACACACTAGAACACACTCATGTTCTTGTTTAAGGCTGTCTAATGCTATCTGATTAACAGTCTGCAGAGAGAATGTCCTCGAGCCCTGTGTGTGTGTGTGTGTCTTCAGGTGTGTGTCTGGATCTTTGTTCATGTTTCCTCCCTTTTATTGTGTGTGTGTGTGTGTGCGTGTGCTTAATTGTGTGTGTTTAAGGTTGAGACCTGCTCCAAATAACCTGATTGCGTGAAGCAACTTTAACACCGAATTTGATTGCTTTTAGGCTACACGGCGGGCTTCAGTGTGAGACACTTTAAATTCAGAACCCGAAATCAACTCAAATTTAGGCGAAGGCGTCTTTTTTTGTTTTGACAGTTATGCCTCGCTCGGTTATTAACTCTTTGTTGGATTACTAAGTGTTCGATCAGGAGAGCGAAAGGCCACGGAGGAGATGGAAAGACGATGGAGCGCCATCGATGTGGCCGTCTCTCTCTCTGAAGCCCGGCTGGCAAACTTCACAAGCAGAAGACGTTGTCTTTACGAGAGGGTTGTATAGGTATAAGGACAGATAGTGCTAATGGGGCATAGCCAATGCTGTGTGGGCTTAAAGAAAGAAAGAGGGGCTTAACTTATTGCCTTAATCTTCTCAGGCTACTGGACTAGATTCATCTCTTAGCAACACCGGCTTTCACAAAAAGTTGATTAGCCACTGAGAAGAATTCAGTGTTTCTACAAATGTGAAAAAAAAATTAAATAAATGTCACCCTCTTTTGTAAAGTCACTGTCTTTGTCACCCGTCATCAACTTCAATTAGACTTCTATTAATCCAACCGATATCTCACCAATGAGCAAATTCTGTCCAGTAGAGAATCAAAAAAGAAAAATAGAACATTTCAAAGGACAATACAAGGATGAGAGAGAGAGAGAGAGAGAGTGAGAGAGAGAGAGAGAAGCACCCAGCTGACCAGAAAACAAAAGAGCAACGGTGGAAATAGATAGAGACAGAGGGGTGGACAGCCAGAGAGGGAAGATGTGTTGAAATACCAAACTGATTAGCTGGTGTTTCTGACATTTAAATGCCACGTTTACATAAAGAAATATTTCCAGAGAATATTAATCACTCACAGTTAATTCACAAGGAGATGTGAAAGGGATCCGTGGTGCCCGGAAGACGAGTAAATACAGAGGGAAGTTGGCAGTCTGGTGCATTATTGGTATTAATGACGATGCCACTATAATAGGATTTTTTTTTCATCCAAAGTGCCGTAAAGTCAGTTCAGTCAGTCTGACGACGCCATCTTTTAAGTCAATGGTCCGAGCGCGGCGCGGCCCATTTAGTTAATGGGGTGAAATCACGTCGTCTACCTCGAACAAAGACATCTTCATCTCGCACCGCCGGGCCGAAGCGACGTCTCGACAAGCGGCGCGTTCCGGTACGTCTCTCAAGCGAGCGAGAAGCTGAACGCATAGCGCCATCGAAGGACTTCATCAACGACGTTCGAGAGGAGAAAAGCACAAAGGGAGAGAATGGGAAGAGAAGCAGACGGAGTGAGGACATTCCCTCTGAGGCGTTCCCGGTTTGCGGGCCATCCGTCCGTCTCTCGCGACGACTTTTAATTTAAGTACGCCAGACTTAAAATGGACTTAAAGCGACACTATGTAACAGGTCCTACCTTAAAATAACAGCTTGAAAAAAACTGCCGCTACAATTACTTTTAATTTAGCGATTTGCTACTCCGCCACTGCCATCAGGGTCTGTGGCCAGAAAACTCCACTATGTAATATTTTGTAGCCGCCCGGTACTTCAACCTGCTTTCTGTCAGTGATGACCAACGTCACATAGTCCAGTCCACCTCACAGGGGACTTTTTATTGTCTCCGCTACGCGACGCGTAGAGACAGAGAGACATGCTGCTGTGGAGACGATCAATAACAGACGTTTAGTTAAATAACAGAACAAAGACGTCTTTAACAAAGGGACCTGACATTACTGCTGCTGTCATCTGGAGGATGGAGAAAGTTACAGGGGGGCGGGCGGAGATTATTTTTTTTTAACTCAAAAGAGCCAAATGCGTCACCGGAAGAGCCATATATGACTCAGAGCCAGAGGTTCACGACACCTGATCTGTCGTAACTGGGTATTTACGACACTGAAGTATACGTTAAATACCTGAAGGGGGCGCTACAAGGGAAAAACTACACAATGGGGCTTTAAATTGCACTTACAATTTCTTCAGGTGCTCGGGCGTATCACCGGAAATTAGGCGAAGAACTGGATACGTGCCCGCGTGCCGGCAGTTACTCGTCACTTTTCAAAGTAGGCTGTCTGGAGCCGGAGCGTGGAGATGAGTGGCCGTAATGACAGCCTGCGAGTGCTCCTCACACTGCACGGCTTTCATTAACACGCTGCCATCTTGATCCATCTCGCCGGTTTCTCGCGACTTCGGGGCACTTACAGAGCGTCGCTAACTGGCTAACACTGCCGCCATCCCCTCGCTACATCTGTTGACAGCCGTGGCGGTTCCAGATACAGGGAACCGATACCACGGCCACAACGAAAAAAGTGCAAAGCAGATGAACCGAATGCGCGTCGTCTGGGCATGGGTTTATGAATGGGGACGAGTGTTGGGTCAGGATGAAATCTGATCAGTCGGATGTCGGCTGCTCGTGTAGTTATGACTGATGGCATGAAAACTGGAACAAAAGCTTATACTGTTATGTTCTAATACATCTTGTTTTTTCAATTTATTGTTAAACTACAACGGGCACTCGTTCGCCGCAGCCACTTTTTTGGTACTTGGCATGAGAGCTTGATGTCATGTGAACATGTTGGCATTAGTTGCATGCCAATTGGATACAAATTGACCGCGCTATGGTAAAAAGAAGATTTTGACCTTTTCATGACCTTGACCTTGACTTTTGATTCAATCAATCAAATGGTCCCCGGATAATAACCAATGATCCCACAACATTTCATGCGATTTGGTTTAATACTTTTTGAGTTATGCCAATAACACACAAACACACACACACACACACAGACACACACACACACATACAAATACATAAATAAATACACAGCGATCAAAACTTAACCTTCCGCAGAATGCGAAGGTAATAAGTAAAAAAAAACGACCCGGCAGAGAACAAGGAGTAGTAGACGCAGACTGAATACACAGGGTAACGAGACACAGGTGTAAACAATCAAGGCGGGGCTTGCAATCAGACAGTAGACCAGGTGAAGAGAATGAACAATCAGGGACGGGGCAGACGCTCACAGGGACAGGAAGTGCAGGGAAACAGGGGACGCAGAGACAATGACTTCAAAATAAAATAGCAAACAAGAACCCAGACCATGACACAATAACCCACTGACCCTACAGTCAGCAATTGGTTATCTTAAAATTGGAAGTAGAGGGAAACAAATATCTTGACTAAAAATTATTTTAAAAATGTTTGCTCTTTAACGGACAGGGATTTTTTATTTCATCTTGTCACGTTATTCCTTTGATCAGTCGACGGCCACAAAGCCGGTCGGTTCGTTAGTTCCAGGCTCCAGAAACATCGGTACTTTCCCAGAGTCAGTTTTCAAACACCCCACATTATTCGAACGCCGCTGTGTTTTTCGATCTCGCCTCAGCATGTATCGCCACGTGATGCAATTTCAGGGCAATTTCAGGGCTCAAAAGGAGCTTAACACAACTCTCTGGGAAGTTCAGCAAACTCATTTCAAGGCAACACGCCAGCTGCATGACTCACAGGTATGTTCCCGCCGCCGTGAGGTTTACGGCCACAGCCTCTAAGTACAGCGGCCCGATGGCCGTCTCCTGAGACAACTTCAAGTCGGACTCTCGGAGTTGTGTGCAGCGCAATCTATCGATAGCTGAGTGACTCTGGACTTTATGGCTATTACGGATTATATATGAACCGCGGTGATGACAATGAGTTGGCCTGAGTGGGAAAATTGGATATTAAATGGAAAGGGTATCACCTATGATAATCATTGTCTTCTTTTTTCCGTATCCACCTTCCCTCTCATCTTTCTTTCCTTCTCCATTTGCTCTCTCTTTTTTTCTTCTTTCCTCCTCATCCTTTTACGCCCCCCCCTCCCCCCCCCCCTCTCTCCGTCGGCTCACCCCGTCCTCCCGGCAGTCTTTTCCTCCCTCTCCCGGAGCCCTAAGTAGCCACAAATGGTCCCTAATAGCCTCCAATGGAGATGAATTGATCGTTGCGTTATTCAAATCGATAGGAGATTGCTTTTGCCGTACACAGTGGGATACGGCGCAGGCATGCGGCCTTAATTCAGTTAACAGTAAACCGCGGTCGCTTTTTGGTTTTATTAGGAGAATAAAGTTTACGAGGAAGGAAGAGGCAGGTAAAAAAAAAAGTAGAATGACGAGGAGTCGTGTATATATATATATATATATATATATATATATATATATATGTATATATATGTATGTTTATGTATATATATATATATATATATGTATATATTTATATATATAAATGTATGTATACATATATATGTATATTTATGTATGTATATGTATGTGTATATATATGTGTGTATATATATACATATATATGTGTATATACAGGACTGTCTCAGAAAATTAGAATATTGTGATAAAGTTCTTTATTTTCTTTAATGCAATTAAAAAAACAAAAATGTCATGCATTCTGGATTCATTACAAATCAACTGAAATATTGCAAGCCTTTTATTCTTTTAATATTGCTGATTATGGCTTACAGCTTAAGAAAACTCAAACTCTAAATATTAGAATATCATGAAAAAGTACACTAGTAGGGTATTCAACTAATCACTTGAATCGTCTAATTTACTCGAAACACCTGCAAGGGTTTCCTGAGCCTTGAAAAACACCGGACAGTTGCAGAGTGGTCCAAAGTCCTAGTGTTGTATTTCATTTGGAAGTCAAGGCGCCAGAGTCTGGAGAAAGGCCGGAGAGGAGCAAAATCCAAGTTGCTTGAAATCCAGTGTGAAGTTCCCACAGTCAGTGATGGTTTGGGGAGCCATGTCAGCTGCTGGTGTTGGTCCACTGTGTTTCATCAAGTCCAGAGTAAATGCAGCTGTGTACCAACAGATTTTAGAGCACTACATGCTTCTGTCTGCTGAAAAGCTCTATGGAGATGAGGATTTAATTTCCCAGCATGATCTGGCACCTGCCCACAGTGCCAGAA